>BLKM01000887.1:670317-1028212 GCA_013340265.1 Coptotermes formosanus | reverse complement strand
TGTTGTTAATAGAATTGCGGGGCAGCGGAACGAGATAATTGCTAGAACAAGGGTCACTTCCTGCTTCGGGTTTAGTCGCGAAAGGTTCAAGGCTTAGCAAAAAACGCTCCAGTTGTATTTTGTCATGTTCATTAAGATAACAGTTAAACATACATAATGACGAAAAGTGAGATCCGTCATTTCTGAATCATGTGCATGTACATATCGTTCCAAAATTAAGACGAAACACGTCACAGTTCACAAAAAATCTCCCTGAAGAAGGAAACACCCATTGTGTCCTGAGAACGATGCGGTACGTATGGGATGAAGATGTTACGAAACTCTATGGCATATTCATGAGGAAACGCAAGTAACAGGAACAAATCTGTGAGGAAGAGGAGAGTTTGTTTAACCTTTTAAAGCCTAGCGGTAACCTTACATAAGACCAGGTTTAACATTAAAAATTCTACGTGGTGCCCACATTGCGTTTATGTGTTTTGTACGGATCTCGGAACAAACAGCAACTTTTGCCTTATAAAACATTAAGAGATTGGTTTTTATACTCGAAGTGGAGAGTGTTTACAGCGCGGTACGCACTGAGTCCTTAACCTTTTAAAACCTAGAGGTAACTTTACATACGATCAGGTTTAACATTAAAAAGTTCTGCGTGGTGCCCACATTGCGTTTATGTGTTTTGTACGGATCCCAGAACAAACAGCAACTTTTGCCTTATAAAACATTAAGAGATTGGTTTTTATAACCGAAGTGGAGAGTGTTTACAGCGCGATACGCACTGAGTCCTTATATAAAACAGATACGCTTCGTCTTTAAAGGGTTAATATCAAACAGACACGCTTCGTCTTTAAAGTGTTAAAGTATGTGAGGGAAGAAAGAGAATATATGTGAAAAGAAACAAGCTGTCGGACTAGCGAGATTGAGAATTGAAACAAAACTGGTCAAGGGTACAAGACGTACATACGTTATACGTGACTGTATTGAAGCTGTTTTGATTTGGTAAGGAAAACATCAGGAGGTAGGCGGCACTGTGCAATGTATAGGCTTGTAGCAAGCAACGAGATATGACGTTAAGACGTGACGCATCGTATTGCAACACGCACGTTTATCAAAGCTTCGTCGTTTATCAACTTCGCCGTAGCGGATATACGTTACATATCGCAGGGCATCCACCGTACGCACACCCACACAGCCAAGTATGAAACCTCGCGTCTCATTCCTACGGTAATACTTATTTTTACACATTTCATGACGGTTATGATATCTGATATAGATGGGACATGTAGCACGCACGTAGAAGACGGTAAATACATAATCATTCGTTGTGAAACCTGAAGGTGAGAGACCATTTGGGAAGTTTTCTTATAGATGGGAGACGAACAGAAGTAGCGGCAATAATAATAATAATAATAATAATAATAATAAAGATTAATGATACTAAATATAGGGTGTAGATTCTTCTGGTTCACGAGAGGCTTCCATATCCGGTTGTGTGAAGATGGTAATGAACTTGTGGGTTCTGTAAGGAGTGTGGTTATGTTAGTTACGCATTCATTCAAATAGCCTTCAGAAGTAACTGTAAATCAGACATAATCGTCATTAATTATCCGAAAAGTATAGTAGGTTTGAAGTTTTCGTGCGTAATTTCTTCAGAGATTCTATTGTCTGATCTTGATGTGTCAAATGAAACGAGGCATAGTCATTGTTTGAGTGACAGTCATACACTGTCATTGTGTTTCTTAAGGATGCTGTCATTTGCTAAGCGTCGGCGGTATATGGATATGGAGCACTGGGGGAATCGTACTGAAGTGGGAAAACCAAATTACTCGTAGAGAAATCTGTCCCGCTGCTCCTTTATCCACCGCAAATCCCACGTGAACTTGTGTGGGATCGAACCCATGTATTCCTATGAATGTTCAGTGCTCATGTGGCGTTCCTTTAAAATTCTGATGACAGATTTGCTATTTGACATCCATTCACGTGGGAAGTTCTGTTGCGTTTGGTCATGAGGCCGTAAAGATAGCGTGAAACACAGATAATGTGCGACGAAAAATTTTCAGGCTTTCATGGCGGGGTTTATGAAGTGATGGTGTTCTTGGGTTTTATACAGTGTGGGATATTAAGTTTGCTCCGACATTTAGGAGGAACGTGCTACCTCTGTCTTCAGACTGACAAACTTAGATTCAGGTGGCTGCTGCTGTCACCCCGGCAATGGAAACTGCACGTTTCTCCAAAACGCCGAAACAGACTTTTTATCCTACACAGTGTAACACCCAGCCGACCATCACTTCAGTTACAGTAGGCATGCAGTTTTTGCTGTCCGGAGACGTTCAGTCTCCTTTTCGTGAACGTAAAAGGCCCAGGGATCCAGAAAGTTTTGTTTTGCACTGGATGTTAAGAGGGTCGTTCAGAAAATACGCTTACATGTACGAGTACATGTCCAAATATATAATTTCATAGTTTAAAAACGTTCGATTACAGTGATCATATTAACCTTTTAAAGCCTAGCGGTAACATTACATACCACCAGGTTTAACATTAAAAAATTCTACGTGGTGCCTACATTGCGTTTATGTGTTTTGTACGGATCTCAGAACAAACAGCAACTTTTGCCATATAAAACATTAAGAGACTGGTTTTTATAACCGAAGTGGAGAGTGATTACAGCGCGGTACGCACTGAGTCCTTATATAAAACAGATATGCTTCGTCTCTAAAGCGTTAACAAAACTGCCGAAGAGCGGTTGTGATCTGTTTGAAGCGCTGACGCGAAATATTGGCGGCTACAACTTTAAAGGTGATCGCGAAGTGTCGACAGTTGTGGCATGATGGCTGACAACAGAGGGCACGGCTATCAACAGGGAACGTATCAAATACAGTCCAGTAATTTTAACTTTACGCGAAGACCTACAGGTGTGTGTGTGTGTGTGTGTGTGTGTGTGTGTGTGTGTGCACATGCGCGGTACCTATAATTGGAATGTAATTTTTTTAGTGGCCAAGGTACATACGCTTATTGAGCGCAAAAAGTGTTATTCAGAATTTCACTGTTTGGAGAAAGTCAGCGATATGTAACAGAGCGTCAACAGTTAAACTTACCGGTGAGTGTTCGAGGTATTCAGTGTCTTGTGACTTGAAACTAAAGAGTTATGCTTATTCCGCCCATTTCATAAATTTTAAGTAATTACCGTAGTACACATTTAGAATCCCCTCGTTACGTGTCTCCATCTTCCTCTTCCACTTTCTGTTTCTGAGGCACGTACAGAGATATTCGCCTGAACAGTTTGCTTTCCAGCACGCTCAGTCTGTATAGTTCTGTTACAATTTTCGCGCCCACATACGTAAAATAACAGGTTGATTATACTCACAATATCGGTCTTCTCTTTCTTTGACACGTCTTCTCCGAGCTTCAGATCGGCGGCGATTTGCATGTTCTCGCTGACAGTCAGCAGTGGCTGTAGGCGGTCATCTTGTGTTATGTAGCATGACAGGCGTCGAAAGGCATCCAGATTCCTCTCGTGTCCGTTCAGCAGCACCGTACCGGTGACACCTGTAATTCTGTGTCCATGTACACGGTCATTAGTCCAATTTTTGATGGTTCTGGTGAACGTATACTGCAGTAATGCTGACTAGTTTCCATCGTCTTGCCTTTAAGCGCGTTCGCAAAATTGCGAAAAGCGACTATTGGCTGCGTCATGTGTGTTTGTGCGTCTGTCTGTCCTCATGGAACAACTCGGCTCCCACTGGACGGATTTTCATGAAATTTGATATTGAGGATTTTTCGAAAATCTGTCGAGAACATTCATGTTTCATTAAAATCTGACAAGTATAACGGGTACTTTACACGAAGAATTTTGCACATTTATGATATCTCGTGGAGTTCTTTGTAGAATGAGAAATATTTCAGACAAAAGGCGCACAGGGTCTCGGTAACACACATTTGATGTTCGTCAACTTTTTTTCCAAAAGTCATGCCCTTTATTAGATAATGTGTAGAAACGTGGTTGAGCCAGACAGGCCACAGATGACCATATAATATGACGCAGAAAAGATGCGATTTGTGTGCTTGGTAACTAAGGCAAGAATATGGTCACACACTCACGATATTTAATACTTATTTGTCGTAATTAATAAATTCCGTCTTGTCTCGTAATATATTGTAAGGCAAAACTTACAAAAACTGGGAAACTGTATAACGAGTTATCTTTCATTACCACATTTTTAGCCAAATTTTACGTCTGAAGGAGTTTGTGAGCAAACGAACATGCTTTTGTTTCAATGCAGCATCGGGCACTTTACATGAAGACCTACGTCCTTTTTATTGTTGCCGGCGAAATACGTTTGCCATGAGAGCACTGTGCTAACACTCGAGAGTTTTATATAGTTGGCAGTGACATGTAGCTCAACAATACACACACAAAATGCATTGTTGTGTTTCCACTGCAACAATGGTTACGCGAAGGCGCCACTATGTTACGTAATACGTACACTGCTTATTATATCTGCAACACAGCGTTTCAAAAACTTAGTCTGTTTTTGTTCAGAAATGGAAAAGGGGAAGTGTTGTAATATGGTGGGTACGTTTGAAAGGGATGGTCTCTATCACTTGTTCCTCCCTTTTCCACCTGAATATATAATGGATCAAATTTTCGAAATGTTGTGGTATAAGATACCCCAAAACGAGAGACAATGCGCAAAACACTAGTGAAGCGAACAGCAATTTCAGTGCCGAACAGCTGTCGGATCTGCAGTATACGAATGACAATTATCTAATGAATTTTAGGGCTACTCGTATGTCATGTAGTACTGAAGGTCGAACATTTTAATAATATCTTGTGAGACAAGGGGATTTAATGTCATTAGCTTATGCTTAGCTTCACTAAGTTATTCTTGGTTTAAGGGACGAATCACGTCGATGTCATCGGCCCTGATAATAGGACCAGAACAGGTCTGCGAATCTTTGGCTTCAGCACAGCATTGACGTGGCTGACAGCCCATCAATAATTTAATGAATTAGCGATGAAAGCTTTAAATGAAGGGTCTGCAACCTCTTTATGACAAAGGTCACGTGAAAAAATAGCGGTAAGTGGTATATGTAACCACCTAAATTATAGACTAACTTGTGTAGTGTTTACATAATTTGCAAATGCGGCCGCGTAATACAACCTGGCGGGCCACGGGCTGGGTACCCATGCTTTGAATCTTGTTCATGTTCGCTTTACGTGTTGAAAGCCTTGCAGTGCTGAAATTGCCTATCATTACGTGCGTGGCGAGCGAGGTAAACATCAAAGCGTCGTGGGTAAAAGTAGCCAAATCTTCGTAATCCAAGAATAGTTTTGATGGTGTCCAGTTTTCGAAAAGGTACGATTTATGTAGAGTCGTGATAGCGTACTCGACTGGGATGCTGGCTGGACGTCCGAGGAATCGTATTTCGATTCGCGGGATGGGCTAGAGATTTTTTCTCTTCTCCGGAACGCCCAACCCCCCTTTGGGACCCACCCAGCCACCTTTGGGATCCACCCAGCCGCCTTTGGGAACCCGCCCAGCAGCATTTGGGACTCACCCAGCCATCCGACCCGTGGACACCTAGCCATTTTTCCTGGGGAATAAAGCGGTCGGATCGTGAAGCTGCCCATCCAACTCCATCTGTCGAGGTTAACAGTTAGTGGCGCTATCCCTCCACGTCCCCATATGCTTTTATTTCGATCACAGGGACAATTTTCCCTTTACCTTTACGTTTTGTGTGGAATTTAAACCAGCATACTTCTGTCTGAGCCAAGAATTTTCTAGGCTATAAAATAACATGGTATATATTTTCCAGTAATTGTATTTAGTTGGGTCTTAATAAACAGCAGAATTTGACATTTGCACAGCCATTTGTTTGAGGATTATGGTTGCATCATGTCACCGTGTACTTTGCCAGACGTGTACCGGCGTTTCAAAGGAACGAATGCCGAATATGCAGGCATAATGTTCATCCGAAATTTTGGTGTGCACCGATAATATTACACGATGTTGAAACCTTGGTTACAGCGTAAATTGTATGAATTTTTAACTAGTTTAATTTAAGGCGTCATTCAGCCTTGCGTAGCAGTACCGCTGTGCATTTAACGATCACATTTGCAAGGTAGGCCTACTCGTGTCGAATTTCGACCGACTTACTCTTCGTACTGGTATAGAGTATTCCTGCATTTCCGCAGTCTCGGCAGGAAATTAGCCTCTTAACATTTAAGGGACAGTTCCTGATTTCGTATTTTCATCCATGACCACTTTCGTCCATGTTTTTATTCTCTTCGTACATTTCTCTCTTTCCGTACTCCTTCCGTTAAAACAGTGAAGTAGGTTGCATCTTTAACCCCCCAAATTGCACAGCTTCGAGCGTAGAGCTGCCGTGATTAAGAATATGGAACCTGCATGTATCCGCAAAAACTGCTAACGCACACACACACACACATTCAGTCACTCATAATGTCCCTTATTGCACATAAAGTACATATATATATAGAACTCGCCGCGCTATGGCCCTGCGTTCAACTCAGCCTTTCTGAGAAACGAGTACCAAGGATATCTCCTGGGAAGCAAAGGCGGTCAGTGCGTAGGGCTGACGAAATTGCCACCTTCATGTGCAGACTGTGTAGAAATTCTGGGAGTTTCAACCTACTGCAGCCCTAACGGCCTGTCCAGGCCTGTAATCGGATAGCTTTACCTTTGTACATAGAACTCAGCCGTTGGGCAGAATAACCTTTCCTTACCCTGCCGCGTCCTGTTAATGGCAGTTAACATTGCATCCATGGTACAGATTTCATATAATGTCGCGTGCCATATACGATGTTCATATTAATACATGTTAGACCTCTAAAATGCCAGATGTTTCGAACAGTAACATCATGCAAGAACATAATTATTTGGCCTTTAATCTTGGAACAGCGCGTATGTTCGTAGATTCCGTTATGATTCTTGAAAAAATGTTGCCACCCAGAAGTTCAAAGTTTTCATTATTTATAGTTCACGAATTAAATTTGTTGCATGGAGCTGATGGCATTTGCTAACGTTGTCCTTTGAGCCTAGAGTTCGCCATTAGGAGCTGAGTCAAGTCCTGATAGACAGACCGACAGACCCAGCTGCAAGAGGCGGTTGATAAGAGACTGCAAGGCGTTCTTTGTGTTAGGCCGGTTTTGTAAAGAAAGCGTTCATTGCCGGTAATCTGCGAGGTTTGTTTTTTCTTTGTCCTTTGAAAGTGCTCGTACAGCAGGTCATTGGCAGGTACCAGTGGCGTAGCTCGATCTTTGCCAACGTGGGCTAGTAATCAAAATGGCCGCCCCTAACGGAATTAATGATTACCCTCCCAGCAGTGACAGTGAAAGTGTGTTGACATCTAGATAACTACAGTGTACGTCATAAGAAATGTCTGCATTTAACACGGTTTTGAGAAAAATTTTATTTTACGGAATTTTAAATTGATATACCAAAAACAACTATGCCACACTAATTTACTTATCGAGAACGAGACTTACAATATCGCTATTCAGAAAACAACACACTTCACAGAAAACCAACAGGTACGGTATTATAACCACAGTAAACAAAAGTCATAATTGTAATACGTAAGTACAAACATAGGGGTCCTCTTTATAATTTTTATTTTTGATAATTATTTATATTTTATTAGATTTGGTCCAGGTCGATTTTAACCAGTTTTTAAAAATATTTTTCTGATATTTCTCATAAATATTTTCTAATTAATGACGCTATGTGTTTATGAAGGCCTGTTTGGTTTGTGGTGAGTTTTAATTTACCTGAAGAAGGAAACATTTTCGAACGCGTTGTGTGATGTTATAGTGTGACAACAGGAAAAGGCCAAACATATATTACCGATGAAGTCACATGTTCAAACATGCGTACGTAAGCTAATATTAAGCCTTTGTGTCTGGCTATAACGCACATAGCAGTGAACTGCTGACATAAGAAACACACCTATACCCTGGCGACTTTTACCTGTAACCTGAAAGAATATCAAGAAGAGTTGACTTGCCGGCCCCAGAAGGTCCCATGATGGCGATGAGTTGTCGTGGTAGAAGTCTGCCATTAAGTTCGTGTAGGATTTTCTTCTTGCCTGCGTAACGAATCAGATTGAAGAATCATTAATAATGACGTTCTCAAAAATTCATTGAAACAATATAGACAGTATCGCAATTTAACATTTCTAGCCGAGATTTTTTCAAAATGTTGTGGGGTTTCGGGATTACGTCGCGTAGAGGAGTGACGGTTTCCCCGACAGCTTTGACAAACGTGACAGTTGCTGAGCCAACGAGTTAATGCCACCCGCGGAAGCCCAAGGACTGGAAAGTTTTGAAAACGTTTGAGCATAGAATAAAAACGGAAATGATGCGAAGAATAATCTGGACAATGATATCAACTAATTAATCTTGGTAACTAATTTTTCCTGAACATGGAGGAAGTATGTCGCTCCCATCTACACATGATGAGATATCATAACCTAGAATACCACAGTCAAAACGTCTGGGCAAAGGCAAGCAGTTGTACTGAATAATGTGGTATAACTAAGCAGGATGGTGTAGCAGTAACTCTGTAGATTTTTATTTGGGAGGTGTACAGTTCGAATCCTTGACGGGACATTGACTACCCTCTATGATATGTGGTTTACGTCAGTCACTCCATATATGCCTTGATAATACATCGATTAGACCCCGACCGTTTCCTTGCACATTCGTTCCAGTTCCTCTGCTGTAAAAGGTAAAGCAGTCCCTGTCCACGCGATGAAGGCATATAGAGGGACTAGAGGTATAGCTCCACTCACTCTTAACCTCGGTAGTAGATGGAGGTGTATGGTCAACTTCGCGCCCCGGCCGCTTTACCCGCGGAAAATAACCGCGGGATTTATTGAAAGGAGGCTCGGTGCGCCCCAAAACCGATCTTGGACGGTTTTGGAGAACAGAGAATCTGTTGTCCCTAGCGGGATGTTGTGTAATATGAAATACCGGGAGCACCCTAAAATAAAACAAACAATTGCAAAGAAATTAACACGTCTCTACAAAAGTAAGTGCGCAGAATGCTTAAGAAATATAACACAACCGTCAGCCTGTTTATAGGCACATAAACAGAAGTTAACTTACGCTGGCATCGAGTGTCGCGACTGAGTGGGTGGTACTCGTGCTTCATATTAGTGCGGTTCCGGGGTTCAAATCTCAGTTTGGATGGCTTTTTTTTTTTTGGGTGGTGGGGTTCACCCGTCCCTCCAAACAGTTGTCCCGCTAATACCTATACCTTATTGCATTTCTTTGGCATCCTCCGAGTTCACTAGTCACAAATCACCTACCATTAGACGTTGCATGATTTACACAGTGAAAAACCTTGTTAGATACGCGTGGCTGGGTCAGAACTTATCCGCTAAGATATTTTTTAAGTTTCGTTGCGTTGGGTGTACTGCTTTTTGAGGGCATACCGAAAATTGTGGCCCAAAGTGCACCGAAATAAGAGTGATTAATGGAAAAATAACGCTGCTGTGCAGACTCAAGTAATGCAGTACTTTCTAAAACAGTACATTCCTGGTACTTCGACTTACCCAGATACTAAAGCATTATTTAATTTTACGGCTATCTGTGTGACAGAGACGTAGACAGTGAATTGGAATAAGCAGGCTGATCAGTTAAATTAGAAAATCACGTTACGTCAATAATTAAGTACGTGCTTGTCTACTGGCTGACCGACCGACCACCAACCGGGCTGAACCACGTCTGATTCAGATTCGAGACGTGCCTGGTTTGAGAGCTGGCTCGAAACAAGCTGTACCGCCTGAATTTTGTGTCTGATTATGGTTAGTGCTAAAATTGTTGAAGCATTGCCTGATACCGCATCTCCTCCTGTCATCTCTCGCTTTTCGCAATTTTGCAGATGCGCCTAAAAATATTTGATTCTTGAGCCTAGCCACTGTCGTCTTTACCTTAAATCTCGCATTTTCACCAGCTGTTTCCTTATTATCCGACTTCAGTATTTTCTTGGTCATGTTGATTGGACTTAACAAGTGAAGTGAGTAAACGAAGATATAGTTGCATTTATATTCATATAGCCCAATTTTACCTTTTTTATTTATATATTTGAAGATACTTATGAAAATTATTTCTCAAAATCTAAAAATTTACCTTTGTTATGGACTGTGCCTCTAAGTGTGCGAGTCCTGTGGTATGTCAGCTTTACGTCACTGTGTAAGCTTCTACGCCCATTTCAGGGTTTCAAAGACAAATCGTCGTTCCAAAATTTAAAATGTAATTTAGAGTTCCTTAAATGTACAGTCAATTATTATTCTTGTTTTCACTTTAATGAAACGGAATTAGGCTTGTGCCTCATCATTACAACATTAAGGGGTGTAGGGAGCACGGACATGAGCACGGAAGTCCTTGGCATATGAGTGATCCGCCTCGTCCTTTTTCGATACCGAAGAAAGAGCCCTCGATGCCCGTTTTACTACTGAGAAAAACCACGATTTCGAAACTATCCACAGACATTTCCTTAGAACTTAAGCCTGTGTCATAGTTGCATGTAAGTTGATGGTCAAATAGCAAGTCATTGTAGCAAATTAATATAGTAATGGACCGAGTTTAAACCTTGGTATACAACTTTGTGTCAAGGACGTCAATGACGCGCGAGAAGCATCCGGCGTCCCTGCAGTCGAAGTCAGCTACGTGTACTTCTTCACACCCGTCAAGTAAACATTTAGAGAACGATCATGCATTGGTCGGGGAGACCTTCCTGTCTGGAGTACTTCGTGGCAACAAAATGATCTGAATTGAATCACGTTGCGGTCTGCTGGGTTGCGGCACCATACAGTCTGACAACTGGATACCAGCCGCTAGCAGAAACGTAAAGCCCCCATCTTTTCATCTAACTATGGAGGCAGTATATGTCGCGTATGTTTCTAACCACGTACCAGGCTGCGCGTTGTAACAGAGAAGACAGCGTAAGTCTTAGATTCCCGGCAGGGGAAAGAGAGTTTTCTCTTCTCCGAAACGTCCAGACGGGCTTTGGGACACACCCAGCCTCATATTCGATGGGTACCGGTAGCTCATTGCCCGGGGATAAATCGCCCGGATTGTGAAGTTAACCACTCACCTCCTTGTAGTGCCGAGGTTAAGACTGAGTCGAGCTTTACCCCTACTGTTCCGATGTGCCTTCATGGCGTGGACAGGGAAGTATTCTACACACGCACGCACACACACATACAGAATTACACTAACACGTGTGCGTGCGTGTGTTCTCAGTAAAGAAGCATAACAAAAATAAAATAGGTGTGCTCTGTCACTGTCCTGTCCAGACGAATCGAGTCCACGGATTCTCATTTATTGAAACTAAATTTTAAAGCACCCTCCGAATTGTTTACTATCTGGTCGTGACTCCTTTATTCCATATACTTAACCAAAATCAATATTTACTGTATCCTTCTCTTCCTATTCATCTGCGTCGACAGTACTTCTGTATCTAAAATAAGGGACCAGTGCACCGTACATGGAGATATGTAAAA
This sequence comes from Coptotermes formosanus, assembly GCA_013340265.1. Classification (NCBI taxonomy): domain Eukaryota; kingdom Metazoa; phylum Arthropoda; class Insecta; order Blattodea; family Rhinotermitidae; genus Coptotermes; species Coptotermes formosanus. Next base: position 1,016,686 of record BLKM01000887.1, on the reverse strand, counting down.
TGTATTTAATAATGACGTGTTAAAGCCCAAATTTTAAACGAAGTGCATGAGAAAACTACATTCCCGTGTTCCTAGTGAGCTTTGCTAACTGTACGCACGGGTGTTGTTGTACTGCGTAGCGAATTTCTGGTTCCCATTTGTGCCGCAGTAAATCAACTTACGGTGAGACGAAAGGGAGGAACTGATTTAATTCGTTCTTTTAATGAATGAACATCCGAGGCCACAACGTACGCTAACAGACAAAATAAACTCGTTTGTAGAATGTGTGTTATTCCATAGGAGAAGGGTTTTGTTCTCTTTAAGTGCCTTCAGTGGACATTGTTTAATTTATCTGTTTATGATTTATTTTACGACACTGTTTTTTTTACAAATTGCATGGCGTTGATTGGTTGGATGATTTTTTTTTACAAATTGCATGGCGTTGAATGGTTGGATAATTTTTTTTACAAATTGCATGGCGTTGAATGGTTGGATGATTTTTTTTTTTACAAATTGCATGGCGTTGAATGGTTGGATGATTTTTTTTTACAAATTGCATGGCGTTGAATGGTTGGATAATTTTTTTTACAAATTGCATGGCGTTGAATGGTTGGATGATTTTTTTTTTTACAAATTGCATGGCGTTGAATGGTTGGATGATTTTTTTTTACAAATTGCATGGCGTTGAATGGTTGGATGATTTTTTTTTACAAATTGCATGGCGTTGAATGGTTGGATGATTTTTTTTTACAAATTGCATGGCGTTGAATGGTTGGATGATTTTTTTTTACAAATTGCATGGCGTTGAATGGTTGGATGATTTTTTTTTACAAATTGCATGGCGTTGAATGGTTGGATGATTTTTTTTTACAAATTGCATGGCGTTGAATGGTTGGATGATTTTTTTTTACAAATTGCATGGCGTTGATTGGTTGGATGATCACTCAATTATGTATTTGAAGGATGTAGAGGGAGGTGGGGATCGCGGTGGCGCAGTTGGTTGAGGCACTACGCTACAAACCGGCAGGTCGCGGGTTCGATTCCCGATGGTGTCATTGGAATTTTTCATTGACATAATCCTGTCGGTCGCACTATGGCCCTGGGGTCGACTCAGCCTCTAACAGAAATGAGTACCAGGAATACTTCCTGGGGGGTAAAGGCGGCCGGTGCGTATGGCTGACAACCTTACCACCTTCATGTGCCTCAACCTCCTGGAACCCTCAGGGCCTGCCCAGGCCTGTAATGGGACTGCTTTACTTTTAGAGGGAGGTGGTCGCGCCCTGTTTGAGTTAATACACAGGTATTCCCGTGGAGAAACTTGAATAAAATCGCGATATGTCAGGATAATACGAGACTGTAACGAGTACGTTGCAAACAAAAGTCAGACGGTACCGTTTGTGCCATGTTTCTTCATGATATGATTAGTATTTAAAGTAGAGATTATGCCTGCAACCCCTTGAAGGCCACCTTCATCGCCATTCGAAAGCACGGGGCTGAAACACTTACTTAGCCGGGCCTTTCAGACAAAATTACTCCTTATTATTGGAGAAGTAGTCGAGACACTTTGCGAGAATACTTGAGTGTACGAGGACCGATGTGAAAATGACTTTGTATGGCGTATAATTTCATAATAAAAGAAATACATTGCCTTGATTAGGCGCATATCAATGGAATTCGTCGCCGAGCGATTATCTACTGTTCGGCGCTGAGGCAACATCTTGGTGGCCACAAATTTGATCGCGACACGGAAACAGATGTGACACGATGGCTGATAACACGGGACAAGGACTGATATCAACAAAGAAGAGAAAAGCCCATCCCACGATACGACGTATTCGTCAGATCTGTCTGGGACTGTGTGGAAAAGAATTGGGAAAGCAGTGCAATTATGTCTGACCTGTTAGTCGTGACTGAAATCTTGCATATTGTCCAACGTCTTAGCCTAAAAGCTTCCAACGTTTCGTAGGATGGGTCTGTTTGCGTCTTCGGGTGGAATTGGTAAGGGGAAGGATCTACTCTTGTGGCTCCCCCCCCCCCCGTATCAAAATGTGTGCCTCATGTCTTCATACAATGGATGCCTGATTATTTTTTTTGGACTATAATTGCTGTGTTTGATAGGTTCTTCTTTTACCTAAGACGTAAATACTACCGGTCTCCCAAACGGTGCGGGCATAATCTGAACTCCAGAGAAAAGGCTGTGCAATAAATGCCCTTGCATCACGATATCACAACACTGATCGCTTATACAAATCTGTAAGGGTATCCTGATGCCTGCGTTCTTCAAATATGACGGCCACGTAATGGAGAGTTGGAAAGGGCCGGGTTGAATTTTTCTATTTGGGTTGACATAGTAAATACTAAATTGCAAAATAAATGGAGAAAAATTAAATGAATAATGTAGGGTGTCTGTCCAAATAAGCGAGCTTAGATTTCAGAACTTAGCAGTACTTGTGCGTCAGCCTGTGTGACATAACACACAGCGAGCCTTCAGTTATGTATTTCACGAGTAGTTTATTCACGTTTGAACCACATGATTAAACTGATTTATTACTGTCCAAGGTTAACAAGATAATTCTGTGTTGTGAATACTACAGTTGCATTTTGGATTCAGAAAAGAAAGAATAAATCAGTGTACGTCAATGAATTGTCCTTGGGCACTCTTTATCAATTTCGAACCGCAATGATATCCAACAAGCTATTCTTTGTCCTATTGTGTTACGTCAAAATCATGAATTTGTGTAGGAAAACCTTTAATAAAACGTAATTTTAAATGAATGGTTACGGTTTTTCATTCGTCAAAGAAACATTTATCCCGATGGTCTGTGTGTCTAGTTAACACTACCGCCACCTGCTGTTACCCTGAAACACACCAAAAGTGCGTTATGGTTATGGAATTATGTATAAGTCATTCGTATTGCAGCTGTTCATTTACACGTTTTAGACGCGTTAGCACAGTCGTGAAAAGCGCCTGTTACCTTTGTCATGTCCGTCTCTTTGTCCGTCCGGCTGTCCCCCATGTATCAGCGCGGCTACCACTGGACGGATTTCCGTGAAATTTGGTATTGGGGACTTTTATGAAACTCTGTCGAGAAACTCCAAGTTTGGTTAAAATCTGACAAAAATATCGGGCACTTTACGTGGGGAACTCAGTACGTTGTATTGTTGCTGGCGACATAAATTCGCATTTTTGTGTAACACTCAGTATTTTTATATTGTTCGGTGACATGTTCGTAGCTCAGCAGTACACAAATTGTTTCCTTTCCACTGCCACAATGGTTATAATAATAATAATAATAATAATAATTATTATTATTATTATTATTATTATTATTATTATTATACTGCAAGTGGGTTGTAACCCGGTGGCAGTGGTTATGTTACATGTATACAAACATGAAAATGGTTCCTACTAAATTTAAGTCGGGAGTGCTACATGAGAAGCATGTAGTGGCAACTTGGGGTCTTGGGAACCACCTCAGCATTTGCTTTTAGACACAGGGAAACCAAGAAAAACCTGTATCGAGGTGGCACGACCTATGCGAACGACCTACACTATTGAGGTGCACATTGCCTGCCTTGTTTGTTTTGTTGGTCCTGGCCCATGCACGTGTAGTACGGTTCTTCACTGCACTGGTCTCGCTCTTTGTTCAAGTGCTGAAACAACGCAAGTTCTTACAGTTGCTTCATTCTAGAGGCGAGATACGTTGTCTGTAATCCTGCATAGCTTCTGGATGTTTAACCGATAAGAGAAAGCAGAATATACGGACCCCAGAAGGAGAAATTGACGGGAGGATGAGGAAAATTATATGAGTACTCCTAGGTTGTAGTCTTTACAAAACACTTGGTTTTCAAGTTACAACGTTACGAAGATGCTTTGAAAGCGAAGTGACCTGGACTTGTTTGGCGCTTACACCGGGCTTACACGCCATATAATGTAGACTGTCTCTTATTAGGGTGATGAAATCAGTGCGGGTAAGATGGGCGTAACATGTAGCACACATAAGGGAGAGTAGGAATGCGCTCTTTGAAGTGTGTTACTTAATGACGCTGTCAATTTTTAAGATTATGTTGCGTCGGTGATGGATCAATGCATGCGTATGGGGCATTGGTGGAATGATAATGACAGGTGAAAAGGAAGTGCTCAGAGAAGGTTGTGTCACAGTACCACTTTGTCCGCCAGAAATCCCACATGCAAGGACATTAGATCGTATCCTGGCTTCCGCGGTGGGGATCCGGAGACTATCCGACTAAGCCATGGCACGGCCAAGTAATTAGTCTTAAAGAAGTTGGATTTCGGTCGTTGCTACTTGACTTAAACGAATACGGGATACAGAAACAGGCTGCTGCTTCACAGTAACAAACCGTCGGGTCCTGTAAAAGGCGGGTAGTTCCTTTACTAGCTAAACGACTGTTAACCATATATATGTCTTCATGCTTTCATGGCGACTAAATTGTATAAAATCTTCACGGGCTGATAGCCGTTGTCACGGCTATCAGCCCGTGAAGATTTTATACGACTACTAACCATCTCAGTAAAAAGGCTTCTCACTGATATTTTCGATTTTCCGAAGTTGTGCGACAGTGAAGTGCTTCCTTGTAAAGGTGACCTTAACATGTCTTGGAGGCACGGGGGGGGGGGGGGAAGTAGCAGTAAAACTGTACCCATTCTTAACCTCGGCGCTCGATGGGGTGGGTGATTTCTTGTACAAGTGCCATCTAAACGCTCATGCTAACTTACTGGTCATTAACTTCAGTGTTGGGTCATGCGTATCAGGGCATTTCCCATTATCTATATGTGACCCAGCTACTTTTGCATGGATTTCGAATATTCCTATTTTAAATAGGACAGAACTGCCATGCTGTATATTGCACGCTCCCTTTAAACGATGTGTAAAATTATTTAGGTATTATTTGTGTTTGTTTTAAAATGTAATGCATTTCGTATTTTTATTTAGTGTCCTTGTTGCATTCACGGACTCTGAAGCCAAGCGAATTGGCTTAAGCAGTAAGATCTGCGAGTTGTATTCGTGAGGTACCCGGTCTGAATCTTGGTCGTGACACCGACTGTTCCTCTCAGCACTTCGAGGTAAATTCCTGAATATTACTACCAAATTAGGCAATTATGTCCTATTTCTATCTTGTTCAATTCATTATTCGTTATCTTTAGGTGACTCATCCCGTTTTGTTGGTTTTATAACAATTATTTCCGACAGGTAACTAAGGTACGTGTTCTGTATTTTTGCACAGGGTGATAATGGCTTGCTAAAAAGCTGAAACATATAGCTGGTTGTTAACAAAATATGTTTGTGTTTGATGGATATCATTGGTTCATTATTAACCTTTTAAAGCCTAGCGGTAACTTTACGTACCACCACGTTTAACATTAAAAAATTCTACGTGGTGCCCACATTGCGTTTGTGTGTTTTGTACGGATCTCAGAACAAACAGCAACTTTTGCCTTATAAAACATTAAGAGACTGGTTTTTATAACCGAAGTGGAGAGCGTTTACTGCGCGGAACGCACTGCGTCCTTATATAAAACAGACACACTTCGTCTTTAAAGGGTTAATTAATAACGCAACTGTGAGACACTTTTATAATTGGACTACTAACCATGTCGTTAAATAAATCACATATAAAAAAATATGGTTTCTGATTGTATATTTAGCTAATGCTTTAAGAAATTAATTCTTTGCCCGCCTTTTGATCTCGTGGTTTCTGTTTTAATGTTTCATTTAACTCCTAACTCCTAATCAGCTGACTAAGGGTTACTGCCTTTTGCTTTCGGAATGTCATGCAAGAGAATCTTAGTAACACATTCGTTGTTATAACGTTGCAAAATATCCTGAGAGGCGTCGATACGTGATATGCTCTGCTAAGTCAACTACTGTAGGTTAACATGAATTAAGGTGCCTTACCTTTTCTGAATCCTAGGGACGCTGTGAATGCAATATTTTCAAACTGCATATCCACCGGCTGTCTCTGCGGGAGGCGTGAGAATGTTTGTTCAGGACAGTCATGGTAATCATTTCTGTTTTCAAAAATCTGAACATGACCATTTCCTTCACTTTTGTACGCGATCACAGGTGACACTGTAGATGCAGTTGCATGCTGGGATAGCACTTGTGGCTGCGTTGGTACGCTGTTCGACTGACGTGGCATGGTTGTGTGGTTCTTTAATTCCAGGTTTCCTTCACTTTGCTTTTATAATCACTGTTGAAGTGAATTATTATTATTACTATTATTATTATTATATTTCAAGACTGTCGTGAATTACATAGAAACAGGTCCTCGTTTACGTCGCCCGTCATGCGGTATCCTTGAATGTTTTTTAACAAACTGCTGATGGGTGATTTTGAAGGTACACGCACGTATAATGCCAGCAACTTCAGATATTATCTTATCCTTACAAGGATCAAAATGCCGCTTGTTAGTTAATCACAACTGCTTTTTATAACTTGGTGTTATCTCAGTTCCACAGAGATCAAGATTATGTTACTTTGAAAAGAGTTATCTGTACATTTTGTTGTAATTATCACCAAGTGTGGAAAACTTTAGAAAGTTACTAAACACTGGTTATGTTTGTTACTGCTCCGTATTACCTAAGTGTGCCGTATCGTGCTCTGAAGCTGTACTTGTAATGCAATAGCTCCCTTCTGTGGGGTTTGATCGAGAAAGAACTTCACTACTGTACTTCCCGCAACTTGTTATCAGCTTTTGCAGAGAGAGTAATAGTGAAAGAGAATCAAGAAGCCACTAACCGAATGTGGAAATGTCACTTAATCACCGCGTGCATATATATATATATATATATATATATATATATATATATACACATGTGTACAATATCCACAAGTGGACTTCGGATAGTTGTAAAAAAATGGCTTGTTATCGTATATAATGCTGGCTTATTGACAAGTGCAGAGTTACCCTAGAGATATCTCGATCCTGTGCCGGATTCCGTTTGCAGCTGGAGATGTCTTGTTGTTCGTCTGGTAGAAGAAAGAAACACAAAACATAAGTGAAATGCACAGGGGTATTGGAACTGTAGGACACATTGATACATGGTAACCCTCACTAGAGGAAACTAGGATACATTAATATGTTTACTGAGCCTAAACGGACATGACAATAATATGTTTAGCGTCGGCTTTTGTAACATTTATCGACGGATAGTCCAGAAAATTCCTTAACTGGAACATTTTTGAACATACATTCCATGTGGAGTTTGCGGTGGGCCAAGTGGCACTGGGGCAAGGTTTTCTCCTAGTCTGTCGGGTTTCCCCTGGTAGTGTCATTCCACCAGCACCCCAGACTCATTTACTTATCACCGACACAATATAGACTAAACTTTGCAATTGACAGCGTTGTTGAATAACTCACTTTCAAGATCATATATTGCGTAAAGCAGGCCTGCTAGACCCTTATATCGCGGGCCCGCGAATGCGTTTGAAATGAGAAAACGATCTTTTGGCGCTTCCCCTGGCGAAGCTGTGATAGAACGTCACAGCAATTTTGAAAACTTATGAGCTGTTTATTTGTGAAGACTTACGTTGTATTGCTAATTCATTTTGTAAAAGTGCGCTAAAGTAGCGACGCCCTAACCTACGTTGTGAACTGCATTTGTTAGGTTTTTCCTGTCATCATCATGAGTATATTTTATTGCGCATGATGTACAGAAACATACTTTGGGGGGGGGGGGGGGCGCTTCTACTGGTACAACTAGTCTTAAGACTAACGAGTAATTTTTTCTGACCTAAAATGCTACGTTTAATCTTAATCTAAGAGTTCACTCAGTGGCGTTCCTTAATTTTTGGCATTTGTAGTTAGACACGTTTTTCTTGTGTTTCACTATCACAACTCTGCATTTTTCGCTGACACTTTACACTAGCTCGAAGGGGTTTACCCCCTTAAGCCTTCTCACTATATCACTGTTGTCCAGGAGTTGTAAAGCCTCGACGCTGGTGTGTTGGTGGAGCCTTTCTTCGTGTTTCCATGCGGACCTTATTATTTCTTTGTCCACAGTGTTTATTTCCAGATCCTGGTGGAGATCACTATTCCTCACGTACCAAGGTGCATCGACGATGTTCCTCAATACTTTGTTTTGGAAGCGTTGAATAGTATTAATATTACTCGTACAGAAACATACATGGTCGAAATTGTCCGTAGTTTCCTTATAATTCTTCATTCTTTGTATTGAGTTTCATTTTGCTCACATGCACACAAAATGCTGCGTAAGCTGCCTGACCTAACATGCAACAAATAAAGGTGCTAAAAAGGGTTTGGTGATGTGAACTTGATGCATATGGCTCAGGACAGAGCGCAGTGGTGAGATCTGCTGTACACGGTAATGAGTCTTGTGGTTTAGTAAAGGGCGGGAAATCTGGTGACTAGCTCACCGACAGTAGGATTTTGCTTAGTGGGACCACCGGAGAAGGACGGTGTAAGTGTGGCCTATGCAGAGAACCCAACAGGAAAACTTCCAGTACACACGCCCTCAGTGTTTGCCGTTGAGAACACACAAAACGTGCTGGATTTTTCGTGCAATAAGCGAAACAGTCCAGAGGCCCAAGTCAAAATGAAGAAGAAACGTTTTGGAAATTATCGCCGTACGGTCGTGATGAAATAGACTGATTGGAGTTTTAAAACAGACGAAATTACTTGTAGGAGTCACAGTATATTGGTTATTTTTGCACTTTTCTTCCGTCTACACATCGTACAGTATGACGTCATTGAGGCCTTAACTTGTTTGTTGCTCCTACTTATTTGTTGACACGTAAATATGGTCCAGCTTTTTTGCTTCTTTTGTTTTTATTTTCCTCTCCCTATTTTTGTCTTTGTATTTTTTCATCTTATAGTCTTGATTACATTGTTTGTTCATAGACATTACTCTTATGTTTTGTGCGTCCTTAGCGTTTCCGCGTTCCGATTTACGATGTGTGTGTGCGTTCCTTTAAACATGCAGACCTAATTTGCATTATAGGGCGTGACACGAATTGCTTCGTGTGCTGGGCTCCCTGTAAGGGCTGAGCGTGGGAGTACGGTATTTAGTTTTTTTAATTGTCAAATCCAAGTAATTTATCTTATAGTGTGGTTATTTTCGTATTAAGAATTTCAATTTGTGTAGTTACTTTTTTTAATGTGTAACCAATTCTTGCTGTATATCATCATCATCATCATCATCATCATCGTCATAATCACAATAATAATTACCACGACCTGCATCGTAGAATATGTTAGCTTGTTTAGTATACTTGTAATTTTATTGTGCTAAGAATATTTCAAGTATAATATAGATAAAATGACATGGACTGGTCGCATGATGCGAAGGAACTGCCTTCTGAAACACGCGATTGAAAGGAAGATGGCTGAGAAGATAGAAGGGACGAGAAGACGAGGAATAAGACGTAAGCAGCTACTGGATGGCTTTAAGGAAAAGAGAAGATATTGGAATTTGAAAGGGGAAGCACTAGATCGCATCCCGGGGAGAACTCGCTTTGGAAGAGCCTATGGACGGATGTAGATGCTCCATTTACCAGTTCTACTAATTGTTAGTGGTGTCTACTATATGTTGGCGGCATTTTTGTTCTGATCATTTCCGTAGCCGTTAGTGAAATATAAAATAACCTGCAGCACTGACAGGAACATGTAACGGGATGCTGCAGTAGAAGAGTCCTAGCAGTCGATCAATTCAAAATGATATAAATTTCCAGGCATTGTTATGATACGTGTTCAAACAACTGACGGATAGCGCCTGTCCTTCATGCTGTGAAACTGGTGCGTTGTCCTATAAATTGAGCGTCTGATTACGGACGCGCTGTCCACTTCTAATGATCAAAACCGTGCGAAAGTAACAGTGTCACTCCGTCACTTCACTAGCACGATTTAGTTCTGCATCACATTTGTACGTTTAGTTTGGGATACTTCAAAATATCTGCGAAAAAGGTATGGATTTTAGAGGTCCTGTTTGGCGATTGGCCTGCAGTTCTAGCATCGCCAGTCCGTTACTTAACCTTTTAAAGCCTAGCGGTAACTTCACGTACTACCAGGTTTAACATTAAAATATTCTACGCGGTACCCACATTGCGTTTATGTGTTTTGTACGGATCTCAGAACAAACAGCAACTTTTGCCTTATAAAACATTAAGAGACTGGTTTTTATAATCGAAGTGGAGAGTGTTTACAGCGCGGTACGCACTGAGTCCTTATATAAAACAGGTCTGCTTCGTCTTTAAAGGGTTAATGGGCCTGTGTTAGTGACGAGGTGATTTGTTAGCGTCGTTGAAGAGCACAAGCGGTCGTAATCGCGTGGCATAGAAGGGATAACACTGAGGTCTTGGGTAGGACAAGATTCAGCCACTTTTCTGTTGCAGGTGGGCACTCTATTTGCACATTACATTAAGATTACAGGTGGTACTGGTTGGTAGAAAGTTAGCGGTGCAGGTCACTGAGCGTCTTAGTGCGGCAGTAACACTCTACGCTTCTGCAGGTTACAACAATACATGCGAATGTCGAAGAAGATAGCGACATGCAAGGAAATATTGTCAGCGAGAAACAGGGAACAACAGAAACATGACATCAGTCAAACGAACGTAGACAGTGTTGTCTACATTGGCCCCCTCTGCTACGAGATAACTAACTCCATGTACCAGAGTCCTTCAGAAGCTAGTAGCACCTCTGCTAGTCAAGACATTACCCTCATATTATGCAACCCGAAGTTTCATTATCGTGTTTACAAAAGCACGCCACTTGTTCATATCCTTGTCCACACGTATCCACTGTACGCCTCCCTGTACTGTTCCTTTAATATCCATTTTAACCCTTTAAATACGAAGTTTATCTGTTTTATATAAGGACTCACTGCGTACCGCGCTGTAAACACTCTCCACTTCGGTTATAAAAACCAGTCTCTTGATGTTTTATAAGGCAATAGTTGCTGTTTGTTCTGAGATCCGTATAAAACACATAAACGCAATGTGGGCACCACGTAGAATTTTTTAATGTTAAAGCTGGCGGTACGTAAAGTTACCGCTAGGCTTTAGAAGGTTAATAATGTTCTTCCGTCTACGTATGCGGTTTCAAGTGGTCGCTGTCCTTCGTGTTTTATTATCAACACCATGTACGCATTTCTGTTCTCCCATATGCGTACCACATAGCCCGTCCACCTCATGCTCATTTATGTGATGACACTGATAACATCCGGTGACCTGCTGCTTCGAAATTTACTCTGGTGACCCCCAGTAATTTTGTATAAATGTGGAGTTAACTTTGACCGAAGAATGTTGGATACAAATCCGTAGGCCTACTGTGCAGCAGGTAACATTCATATGCCTATGTCGTTACTACAGCCAGTTTTATACCCTTCTTATGAACAGGTAAAACGAGAAATTCCTTCTAATATTGAGGCAATTCCTGTTTATCGCTAATAAAATTGATATGTTTATAAATTTTAGAACGAATTATTTTACCTCCTGTCTGAATCACCTATGCCGGAAGCAGGTCTGACGATAACGGCACCTTGACCTTCCGAAACATCGATAACTGTTTATCACTCGACATGGTGTAACATCCCAGAAGACTTGAAGTTTCAACATCACCGTTGTTACAACCTCGCATCTCGAAGATTGAGGGTGTTTAAGAACATAGTGCTGAAGAAGAAATTCGGACCAGAGACAGGAATTTAAAAGAGGGCTGCAGACATTTAATCCCAAAATGTTATTAGCATAATTAATAGGAAGGATGGATAGAATGGGCATGTAGTACGTATGGAAGAGATGCGAAATGCCACTTTTTAGTCGGAATATCTGGGGGCAAAAACCACCCGGGCGACCTAAGCGTAGATGATAGGATAACACTAGTCTTAAAAACACAGGGCTTCCTGATGTGGACTGTGTTTGTGTAACTGAGGGTAGTGGTCAGTGGCGGTGCTTGTGGTCATCAAAATTAACCTCCGGGTTACATAAGGGTCGGGGAACTTCTTGATCAGCTAAGAGCCTGTTAACTACTTACAGGACTTGGTGCCACGGAGTTTATAAATGCAGTAAAGAATTCTCGGGTGATCACCCTAATCAGGACAGTAAAAATATGACTTTTTCGGAGTAGTGGGCCTGAAACACTTTAATACAGTGTCGAGTAGTCTGATTTTATGGTCAGTTATTTAAATGTCTCCAGTGTATTTCAGTCACGACAACTTCGAAGGTTAGGAATAGAGGTAATAATTTAAGGTATTCATATTGCCAGTCGATGTCGTAAGTGATCACCTGTTAGTTACAGAACTAACTAAGCATGTTTCCTTAGCAATGTCGAATCATCATTTTAACTGAATATGTTGACGTCTTTTCTCGTTACACGTGTTACTTATCGCATGTTTATCAGTGTTTAGGACACATTCTTAGACAGAACTCTTATGTTGTGACAGTGGCTGCGTTTTACGAGGGTCGGTGAGAACATAAGTTTGCAGTGTTTGTATTAAGTTCCTTATGTTCAACAGTAACTGGAAGAAATCACATTAATTGCACTGCTATCGCGCTACTTTTTCATGCAGTCCGCACCAAAACTGAAGAATACATCGTACCATGGAATGAGCTTTTCTGTGTTTTGTTGATAGGAGTCTGTGTCCTTTGTTCCTATCATCTTACCACAGCTGATTGCTGCTCGTGTTCATCTTTAAATTTGTAGTCGCCAAGATCTTGTTTCAGCGCTTGAAACAGATGATAATGGCTCGCCGACAAATTCCCCTGATATTATCATAATCACTGTTGGTTCTTTATTTAAATTATACGCCACTTATATTTATTTTCTGACTGACCCCCAAAAATGTAAGCAAATTGACATAAATGTAGAAAACACTCTGTATAGAAGATGTCACACAACTAGAATTCACTCACAGTTACTGACCTAAAATAGTTGATTAATAACTTACTACCTACAGGCAAAACTGTACCTGTTGGGAAGATAACAGGCCTAATTCTTCAGCTAAGCAAGAATTCTCCGCACTCTATGACATGTGACGATTTATCACCGTGTCAACAAGAGCTTTTCGCTGTTTCGTATCATGAGCCGGCTGAATTCACTTCACACATCTCGCCTTGTTATTTTAAGAACTCTTTTAATATTGTCCGCCAATCTACTGATCGATCTTCCAAAGGGTACCCTTATCTTCAGATTGTCCGATCCAAAATGTATGCACCCTCATCTCTCTCCCTTGTGCCGTAAGTACTGGGTCCAATTCATTCGCCTTCGCTGGATGGATGTTTGTGTCTGGTGAACAGAATGGAGGACATCAGATAAGGAGAGCTGTCGGGATGTGGGGAAGTTCAAATATTTGGGAAGAACATAAATAAAAACTACACAGACGAAGAAATTAAGAACAGTAATGTCGGGCAATTCTTGCTACCATTCGTATAAGGATTCTGTATTTTTCCGCCTGCCGTTTATAAATGTAAGAATTCAGATAGAGTTATAATTTCTCCTGCTGTTTCGCATACTTCTGGCCAAGTGTTACTAGGGTGATCTAATAAGGAAGATGAGACTGTCTGTCTTATCATTTTGCTCGTGTGGCGGAGGAAAGAAATAAGAACAAGGATTTGGTTAGAAAATTCCAAGGAAGGAGATTGCTTGGAAGACCGTGACATAGATGGAAGATACTGTAAAATTTGATCTTAAAGTAACAAGATGTGTATGACTTATGATTGGAACAAATTATGGGCTTTGGAGGACATGGTAATGCACCTTCCAAGTTACATAAATTATGGGGAATTTCTGGACTAGCTGAGGACGTATTGGGTCCTCCAGAAGAACTCTGCTATATGGTGTTAATTATTTAGACTGTAATGTTCTGTCAAGAGCTCCAATTACGGGGCGCCCCATTATGTTTCTCCTGTGGTTTATTTCTGCTCTTTTATGAGGGTAAGAGGCCACGTTTGACACCCGTGAGGTAATCTTACGGGTACAGTATAGTTTGGTAAATTTTATTTTTTTATGTTGTCGTGAACTTGTGTGCTCGGAAGAATTCCTCCAAATTTATTTGCTCTTATCATCTTCAAGTATGCGATTTTGAACTGTCACCATCCTCTCCAAATATTTAAACTTAAACATATTTCCGATGCGTTTATTAACTGTCTTCACATGTACGTTTACTTTTAGATTAACATCCTGTCTCTCGTGAAGCTTTGATTTTCTGTGTGGCCTTTAGGTTTCGATTCCATGAATTAACAGCTTCAGCATTCAAGAGAAGCTGATATGTGCCATTCACATTCAATCCTAGCAGATTTATTGGTCCTTTGGAACGCTACATTCTAAACTGGATATGAAAAGACAACGGCCATAATGCATCTCCTTATTTCACGTCTTTTAGAACAGGAACTGCATCATATAAATGCCTCAAATTTATGTATACGGCTGTTGTCATATGTTTCTGCTAAACACATTATAATTAACGTAACTCTAATCTCTTGGTTGTACGGAATTAAATGAGAATGTTTTATATGAAGTTGCTCGCTAGTTAAATTACAAACTTTTTTGAAGTGTGCAGACATCTTTTGCGATGTCCTGTTGTGCTACATATGGCTAATTAGTAAAGTAATAACTGAGGAATTATAGTGGCAAAAATAAAATGTCGGATTTGAGGTTCTCGCAGCGGTAACTGTGAAGATTACCACCTGCCCTGAGGATGGATTCCCCTGAAACGTCGGTAAACGTGTAGCAGACTTGATGGCGTCACTTCCCAGAAGACAGCAATATTCGGAATGATGTGTGCTTTTGGAAATATGCCCTGTGCCTTTAGTTTATTATACAAGTTGCCATTTCATTCACGTTTCATTGGCCAGTTGAAACGCCTAACTTGGTATTATGTTATGTAACTCACATTTGTGGACGTAAATGTCTTAGATTCGTTGAAAGGTGATAACATTACGAAACCGAATATCATGATGTGTGCTTCTCTTATAGTCTTGCATTGTCAAGAGGACTGGACATGTAGGGTAGTAAGAAGTGCATACGAAACCGTGTTTTGTGCCACATTTGACAACAAAGAGGAGACTGAATAATGTTGCTGGAAAGAATCTCGGAAAGGACGTTGGGTGACGTGGATTTTGTTGCACTGGCGCTATGGCGGATTGTGATATCTACGGTGTTTAACCGTTGGTAGGAATTACAGCTTAGCTTCGTTAAACGCAGTACACTGTATTATGTGTTTTAGGCTATCAGCATTTGATCCTTATTTTTAATACGAACGACCGCATTTCTCATGAGAATATTTGGGAGTAAGAGAGATGTAAATACCAGACTACCGAAAAAAAAAAGATTTCACTATTAGCAAGTCTTATTGCTAGCCTTTGTACTCTTCACCAAATGGTACTGGAGAGAATGAGGTGGTCTTGGCATGTAGCATGCATGATACATGTGGATTAGAATTACTTGCAATGTTTTGATTCAGGAACCCGAAGAAAATAGATTACTTGGAAGAACTTCGAGTGAATAGAAGGATGTTATTAAAACTGGTGTAGGATGTGGACTAGGTGCATATGGTTCAGACTAGGATAATGTGACTTAACCCTTTAAAGACGAAGCGTATCTGTATTATATAAGGACTCAGTGCGTACCGCGCTGTAAACACTCTCCACTTCGGTTATAAAAACCAATCTTTTAATGTTTTATAAGGCGAAAGTTGCTGTTTGTTCTGAGATAGGTACAAAGCACATAAACGCAATGTGGGCACCACGTAGAATTTTTTAACGTTAAACCTGGTGGTATGTAAAGTTACCGCTAGGCTTTAAAAGGTTAATATAATATGTATCCGTGCAGTTATTTTACATATAAGTTTTATATTTTTACCACCCATTGCACAATAATTCCTTTTCACTCCTACATGTTTCGGCTAACCATCGTAGCCATCATCAGGGATTAACTTTTTACAGACGTGATTTTCTTTGTAAACACGGCAAGGGTTTTCGGATCCCATAAAATGTGGAGGATTTATTGATTTCCCGATTGTCTTCTCGTTTTACTTTCCAAAAATATAAAGATGAAATGGTTTTTATACGGGTGTTAAACTTGGACTGTCACATAGAGGGAGGCACGTAGGCTGAGAACAGGGTGCTGAGGAAGATATTTGGGCCCATGAGAGACGAGTTAACAGGGGGCTGGGAAATTGCACAGTGAGGATCTTTGTGATCTGTATTCGCCGCCAAATATTATGTGGGTGATCAAGTAAAGAAGAATTAGGTGTGCGGAGAAGGTGGCATGTGTGGGGCAGAGGAGGGGTACATGCACGGGTTTGGTGCGAAAACCTGAGAGA
Source organism: Coptotermes formosanus (assembly GCA_013340265.1). Taxonomy (NCBI): domain Eukaryota; kingdom Metazoa; phylum Arthropoda; class Insecta; order Blattodea; family Rhinotermitidae; genus Coptotermes; species Coptotermes formosanus. The sequence goes on along the minus strand of BLKM01000887.1, from coordinate 1,000,410 downwards.
AAGAGACCACCTGCAAGATCTAGGCTTAGATGGGAGGATAACATGCGAATGCATATTAAAGCAATCGGTTGCGGGATCTTTGACTGGATTGATCTGGCTCAGGACAGGGAGAGGTGGCTGTTGTTTGGGCACGCGGTAATGAACCTTCGGGTTTCATGAAATGCGAGGAATTTCTTGACTAGTTGCGGAACCACTGTCTTTTCAAGAAGGGCTATGCTCTATGGAGTTAGTTGTTTCTGAGCAGCTGTCTGAAGAACGGCTCTGTTGCAAGGAGTTAGACAGTGAATTTATTTTCACGTAAAATTAGTGGAGGTGGAACACATTACATCGTGGATATTTGTGATGTTTCAGTTTATCAGTATAATTGTTAAAGTAATTAAAGTTACAAAATGCTGAAAATAAGTGCAGTGAAACCTGCTTATAACGGAACCGCAAGAGACCGAAAATCTTGCAATTGTAGATAGTTTTCTTTTAATACATGTACTTAGCGTGGGGATCCTCGGGAGTATACAGTTTTCCGTTAGAGACAGGTTCCGTTATGCTCTGGTTCCGTTTAACACAGGTTTCACTGTATTTGAAACTGTTAAGAATGGCACGTGAAGAGTGTCCCAAAAGCCCCAGTACTCAAAGTGTATGAATTTATATCTCTGAGTACTGGAACTTTAATGACACACTGTATAAGCTTATGGGTAATTTTCCGCTGACACTTTTCTCAGCGGGCTCTATGCTAGCCTGCATTTATTTAAAATGCCTACTTGTTCACGTTCTAGAAATTAAAACTGGCTTCGGCACTGGTGTGCATTGACTTGCCTTCGAAATGCTTGCTGTTTCAATGCTATTCTATTTCGTGCTGCAAGCCGCACGAGGAACCGACCGTAACTTGCTTCACACGCACTTTTAAACTACCCTATCTGCCTGTATAACGTCTTATGCAAGCTGTGTATTACTGATATTTGATGTCACAGTGGCGACTATGTTTCTGCCTACCGCCTTGGATTGACACTGTGTCCTCTGGTGGACATATGCTAATAGTAATTATATTTATTGAATTCAGTTTGTCTTTTTATTCTTGGGACCACCTTCCGATTGAATCCGGCTTCTCACGATGGTTGCCACTTCGCCAATAATACACAATATTTGCAAATCTGCTGTCAGTTTGTTCTTCTGTTCTTGGGACCACCTTCCGATTGAATCCGGGTTGTCACGGTGGTTGGCCCTTCGCCAGCAGTAGATAGTATTCGCAAATCTTCTGTATTTTTAAGCCGTTTGTATTAACGTTGTCTGAATATCTACCTAGGTCCATAACCAGAGCTTTGTTAGTACATAAAAATATCTGGCAGATACGCGCTGACGTTTAGGAGGAATCTGCCTTCATCATCACTTTCCTCCGAAATGTCTGCACATATCTACGAGAGACTATGCGTCATCACATTCCTGAAGACAGTTACCTTCCTTTCTGTGATTAGATGGGCTTCGAGTATGTTTCAAGATATGAAGTCATGTATAAGAAACACGGGCATTGACAGTTGTCCTGAAATACCCAGTTAATGCTAGCTTTACCAGTCTTATAGATGCTTGTTCTAGACGTACGAAATTTGTTACATTTTATCCCATGTCTCATTTACTTTAGTTTGTGAAGGTTGCCATATTCGGGAATGTGACGCTATGTAGTCTGGTATAAATTTGCCGTTATTTCTCCGAAATTCATTAAATTTATAAGCATCTGACACAACGCCGCATTGAGGAAGACGGTAATGCTCGTGGTCACATCCGTTGTAACTTCAAATTTAATTTAATTTAATTTAATTTAATTTAATTTAATTTCACTAGATACTGTCTAGGCACATTTATTTTGTGAAAATGTAAAAGTCTCTCCCCGTAATATGCTAGCGCAGATACAGAGGGGAGGGGGTGGTGTAGCTCTACCCATTTTCAACTTCGGCCCTAGGTGGGGGTGAGTGGTCAACGCCAGGCCTCGGCCGCTTTACCCCCGGGAAAGAGCCCCGGTACACATTGTACTGGAGGCCTGGTGGGCCTCGGGGCCGATCTGGATGGGTCCGGAAAATTTCGTCCCCACTTGGGTTCGAATCCCGGACCGCCCAGCCCGTAACGAGTCACTATACCGACTGCGCTGTCTCGGCCCCTTTTTTGCAAAAATTCCCCTTTGACTTTGTTCACTGCTTATGTATATCAGCAAACGTTACCTTTTGTGTTCACAACGACCTGTTGAAGATGTAGCACTGATGTAATGAGGGTAGTTGAATGATGGCTGTGTTCTTTCAGTCTGCATCCACCAGTCGCGGCAAGTTCAAATTAACACTTAAAACTTAATTCAGCTATAGTCTCGCATTTATCGGCGTGTCACGTAACTTGGTGTAACAAATTTTGGGATAAAGTTGTTGCTGTAATTAAAAAGAAAGTACCACCGTTTGAAGGTGATACAGTACCAGCTGCCTGCCAGACACACGCGGGATGTTCGCAGTGTAACTGCCCGAGCCGATCTGTTGCGTTTGTTTCCGGTTGTAGGCTTTAAGATAGGCGTCTCGAGGCGACTGACTGTGTAGGCGACTTTCGTGTGTGTTTAGTGATAGACAAATATGACAAGTCAAGCTCGACTGTATGGACTGTGACCAGGAAAGCCTAAGATTAAACGTCCATGTGACGATGGTTGCGATTTGCTTATGACCAAAGAATTGCCTGCTTGATGGCATGGGGGGAGGGCGGGGGGGGGGGGGGTAAGCTAAAGGCTGGAGGGAAAAGGAGGGGAGATTTATTGTGACACCTATGTGATTAATGTATTTGTCTGGTTGATTTAGGGTCGAATAAGTCACTTGCACGTCGTTATGAATAGGTCGAAGGTTTTTGGCGTTGCTGACGCGTAATTTATCTGTGCTTGTAAAGTACATGTATTGTTATGCAGACGCGGAACAGTAATTACATCTAATATTTTGTATTCTTGCTTCACATTCAGGAGGTGCCGCGTTAAAATATCGGCCCCGAGGCCGGTTGTACTGATTTTTCTCGTGACTGCCTCCAGTTTTTCCAGAGAAATGCCTGGATAGTCAGAGCACCACCGCTTCCGTTCACAGCCTTTCAGTTTCATTATTCACTGATCACCCTGTCAGTCGGCGCTGTATAATTTGAGCCACTGAAATTGTATCAAATGCAGACAGTTAACAAGAGCATTTGCAGCATCGTATGATCCATTTTTTTGTAAAAATTGGAAGTACTTTTCTATCCAGTGCCCGCTTTCTTTTTGTAAAAAACTAAAAGTACTTTTCTATCCAAGGCCCCCCGATTTCCTAAATGGCTTTGCTTTTTGGAAGGTCCTCAGGCTTCGCCTGTTTGTCCTGCTGGTAAGAACAACGTTTACGTGAAGACGAGTATGAAGCATTTTTGGAATTCGTACCGCACAGTAAACACTGCGACGCGGTTGTAGAACCAAATCCCTTAATGTTCTATGGGTAAATAGTCTGCGTTTGTTCTCAGATCCATACAGAACACGTAAATACACTGTGTGGCAGAATGTTGAATTTTTGTACGTTAAACCTGGTGGAGCATAAAGTAAGCACTGGCGTTTAAATGTTTAATGTCGGTTGACGAAGCGAACGCTCATAAAACGTGGTTTAAGTGACAGTAACCTGGAGAAAGTGGCATAAATATGAGCTTCTAGGATACCATGTCAAACTGCGCTACGGAACAAAATATCTTGGTGTATTTACGGTGGTTGTTTGGTTTCATGAGTTCTGGAGAACTTCTAATACAAGCCGTACGCGTCTGCATTAGCACCGTGAAAAACTTGACTCCCTGAGAGGGGATGTACCAGGGGTGCATCGTGTGCCGGGCACGACGTTAAGGTGCTTGTACTGCTGATAGAGGGATGTTAAGGGAGTGAAGAGGGTAAGGATTCTGCAGATGTGCTTTGTATAAATCGTAGTCATAAGCCATAGCGCCGAGTTTGCTGATTCAGAGACGGGAGTATCGAAAATGAGTATTTTTAATGAATGGAGGTGGTACGGACCAAGGCAGCTGATAGTTATAAATGCAAAAGTTTGATATTTTTATGGCTTCATCATTATTTCCATCAACACCCAGTCTGTCCTACGACAGGTCCGTAGCCCCTTCCAGAGCGGGTTCTCCAGCAATGTTCCCTCTAAGCAGCTAGGGTGCGCGGCCGCGCAGTAATTGAAATACTCTCGTGCACACTGAAGTGTTTCCGCGCAGCTGGAATTTTTCAGTTTCCATTGAAAAAAATCTTATTATGCATATTACAGAAAACTTTTAAAGTGCCGCGCAGTCGTCAGGTCGTGTAAAAAATTTTCTGCTCGGAGCAGTAGCAGCTCCTCGCAGCTGTAAAAAAATGAGAGAGAACGTTGTTCTCCAGAGAGTGCGATCTAGTGCTTCCTCTTTCAACTTCCAGGATCTTCTCGTGTCCTAAAGGTCATCCACTAGCTGCTTACATCTTCTTCCTCGTCTTTCCGTCCCTTCTGTCGTGTTATGTGTATAACTGCGTACAACAGTGCCTCTGACTTGTATCGGTGTGTGCCCCGTTAGAATCTCCGCTCCTATACCGAAAATCTTGAACTACATCGGGGGTTTTCTCAATCATCCCAGGCAAGTGCCGGGATACTGCGTCAGTTAGGCCTCGATTTGTTCCTTCCATGTCCTTTCGTTATTCACTGATCTTTGCGGCACTCGACGCTACGTAGTCTCTGATGACTGCTGCTTCTTTAAGTAAAGAGTAGCTACGTAACATCGAAATAAAAGCAAAACCCTTGGTTTATACCTGTGTGCAGTTATAAAACCACTGTCCTTCCCAATCCTAAAATTCGCTCCGCTAAGTGTTCAACCCAAGGCACTTGGCACCAAACCTAGCGCGTGTAGAACTGATACCCGCCGCTCGAGATAACCGGTGGAGCGGTAACGCCTAATAATTATGACGTGTTAAGGAAATACTAAGTTTGACTCTTTTCCGGGTTACCTGCTACCGTGACCGAGATTGTCGTGACCTTACTTCTGTCGCCATAGTTGAGTAACGGGTACGTTACTTAAAGTAGGCCACGATCTCCTTTCAAGTTAGTACCTGTTCATAATTTGTCAAAATCTTCCCAAATCATATGACGCTACACAATGTAGTCGTTAACAATCTAAGGCATGAAGTGATAAGACTTACGGAATTGTTACAGAATGTGACGTTTTTTCTGTGTTTTTTTAACGATGCTGTCATTGGTTCATGCTAGTTAGCGTCGAATAGTAGAATTGGTGTACGAATTTTCCAAATTTGTAGGAACCACCTTAAAATTCTGGGCGCCAGAAGGTTGCCCTGAAGTAAGTTCCATATTGAGTCTCTGCAAGTATTAATTGCCACTGTACGAAATTTAGTGGCGACGGCTACCTGGTGCCCGGGGTTTGTTCACCTCGGGTCTAACCAATAGTAAAAGATGCGGAAGGAAATGGCTGTGGCCTAATTTGAAATAATAAGCCTATCCTGGAATTTCGAGGGCCTGAATAAAACCACTAAAACATACTTCCAGGACAGCTTCCGACCGTGGCAGAAACGTTGGGATCGTTGTCTGCCCTCCCAGGGGGCCTACGTTGAAGGGGACGGTGCCGATTACGACTTTGCATGTGTCTGCATTTTTTTTTTATATACATCTTGGGGAACTTTTGGGTAGCACCTAGTAATCCGTCGGCCGAGATTTTAAGTGGTCACATTTCTGATACAAGTGAAGCCTCACAACTTTACCTAGGTTGGTCGGTCGCAACATAGTGGTAACACCTATACAAATACATCCTGGAACAAAGATCGTGTTTAGCTAATTGCAGGTACAAAGTACGTGCCGTCAGTCATGCGGCGTGAGTTAGCGGTCTTCTTCACTGAAGGCGAAGGTCAGTACTTTTATTTCTGCAGTACCTGTCACACGTGCAAGAAGGGCCGCACACAAATATATGCTGGGTAATAATTTAATTTTTTCTTGTGGTTTATTTTATGACCCTTGTGGTTCCTCATAAAGTATATAGCGTGGAATTGTAGGTTCACTGGTATGATGTGATGAATTGGGAGGGATTTTGAAGCAATCGATCGTGGCCTGATCATGATAATATCTCGGAATTTGCGTGAATGGTCTGAAGAAAGCCATGAAGCATTTCATGTCAGGTCGGCGGGTGTACCGACTGATATTGGCATCGGGTACTTGCCGAATAAGTTGTTGATAACCCAGCCGGTTTGGTATTTTGGTGAATTAAAGGCAACAAATACATAATTACTGTTCTTTAGGAGGGTCGGTAATAAAACAAAAAATAGTAATTTTGTAAGAAAAGAACCTACACTGATTGTGATTGTATCAGGGGAATGCATCGCCGACCGGATAACACCTGTTTGCCGCTCTGAAATAAAGTATTTTTTTATCCTACGCCAGTTGGAGGGATGTCTCCCATTTTGTTTCTTGCAGTCCAGTGTAATTTTGATAGATTCTATCTTTTATCCCTGTTGCTGGCGTTGTCCGTATTGTCCGTTAAACCCTTGACATTTTTGGATTTGGCCAAGGTCCATTTCTTCTGCATCTGCGCACAGTGGGCACATCGGAGAATCCTTTATTCCAGTCCTGAGAAGTAAAGTGTTGGCGGCCACAATTTAAATATGTTCGCGATGCGGGAACAATTATGACACAGTGGCTGATGACACAGACTTCACCAACAGGGAATATAAGAGCTCGTCCCGTGATGTGATAATGCCTCACTTGTGGCAGGGAATATCTGGAGAAGTAGCTGGATATCAGTACCATTAAATCTGAGTTGGGGTCATTGGAAGTGAAAAAAGAGAACTTAAAATAAGGACAGTGTGATTTTAATTATTCTAGAAAGAAGTTGTGCTGCAAGTTTATGATGTCTGCTTCCCTGCAAATACTTCTTTGTGTGTGCACAACTGATAGCAGGAATGACACAGTAATTGAGGTGCCTGTTCAACAAACTACAATTACAGGAACAAGTTTTGTTGTTCGTGGTGGTTTGCGCCATAATCTCTTCGCGGAAGTATATGAAGGCCTCCAGGAGGGTAATGAGGTTACAGTACAATTCCTTCTTTCATGATTATGCCACCGTATCTTGTACTGAAACGATTTTTTTAAAATTAGTATATAGGTTAACACATGCCATTAAGGTCCCAGCACTTTTCTTTTGGGAAAAAGAGTGCTAAAACAACTTGACCTGGGCTCGAAACCTTACATACAGGATGGGCCAAAAGTAGGTATACAGTAATTATTTTTATTCTTTACAGGTATTGTGAATGATGGCAGGGAACTTAAGTATAGAACAAAGAAAGTGGATTTTGAAGCAGTATTGGAAAACTGAAAATGCCGAGCGGGTACGCACAGCATGGGTAGAAGCGTTTAATACTCTCCCACCAACACGCCTCACAATTTATCGCATCAGAGACAAGTTTGATGCAACGGGTTCAGTGGCTAATGCACCAAAATCTGGACGTCCTAGGACGTCTATGACAGAGGAAAATGAGATGAGAGTCGCTGTGACATTTGTTAACAGTCCAAAAAAGTGTACACGACGTGCGGCTCAGGAACTATCCTTGCCGAGAACGTCATTTCGAGCACTTAAGCGATTAAACAGTGTTAAAAAACTAAACAACTAAGTATCACAATGTTAAACAACTTAACTTAAATATTAAACTAACTAAATGTCAATATCTGAGAAGAACCATCAATACTATACTATATACTGTATACCTACTTTTGGCCCACCTTGTATAACAGCATAACTGACAAATTTTATGAATTTTCCTTCCTAAAAGGATTTCTGCGCCTGTCCGCCGTCTTTATCGGTTTCAGAGGGGGACAGTGTGATGGATAGACGGTATTTTGTACAATTCTGACAATACAGTTTAGTGACCGGGCGCTGTGTATATTATAATTTACACCAAAGGCAATGCCGCACCAATTGAAGCTTGAGCTCCTTCCCTCGTTGTTACCAGATCTACAATTCCAGAGGTGCGTTCTAAAAACTAAGGCAGCACGAAGCAATAATGAACAGAACTTGAAACAAAAGTGAACAGAGTAACAGTACATTCACGTAGGTGTAAATATGCACTTCAATCAACTGATCCTTATTTTCAGTTTCTTGTCACTACCGCTTGAAAAAATGCAACGAATACAATGAAATGGTCAGGGTGGGACACATAAGGTTGTCGTTTGTTGGAAAGCAGAGCATGGGCTTCGCTGTCTAGCTCCCATATTTGGCAACGTTGCACATTACGCCGGGTTCAATTGCTATGGCCGCTGCTATAGTGGAAATTATAAGATACTGGATATGTTGAATCTACTAGATAGAGTATCAAAGTGTCGTACCGTTGCTGTGTACGCAAACAGTCTTACACGAAGTGCGTAAGAATGTTTGTCGTCTTTCTGTCTGGAAAGCTTCCTACTTATCGCCATTAAACCGAAAGTTAAACGTCTGTTAATACCGTATGATAAAAGATAGTTACACTTGCTCATATATCGCCAGTATGAACAGAAATTCAGTTTTTGACCAATTTTTTTAAAAACTTTAAACATTAAATTTTACTAACCATTTTAATATTTTAGGCGCGTTCGGAAAATTTGGAAAAGCGACTGTTAGCTTCGCCATGTCTGTCTGTCCGTCCATCCGCATGGAATAACTCATCTCCCACAGGGTGGATTTTCATGAAATTTGGTTGTTGAAGATTTTTCGAAAATATGTCGAGAAAATTTAAGTCTCATTAAAATCTGACAAGACCAAGGGGTACTTTACATGAAGACTTTTGTACATTTATGATATCTTTGTGAATTATTCTTAGAATGAGAAATGTGTCTGACAAAAGTTACAGAGAAAATCAAAACACACATTTTATGTTCAATAACTTTTTCCCCATGATCATACCGTTTATGAGATAATGTGGAAAAATATGGTAGAGCCGGACAGGCCATAGATGACGATATAATACGACGCATGCGCTTTGCATGCTGGATATATAAGGCAAGAATACACACACACACACACACACACACACACACACACAGAATATTTGATACGTCTTACTTTTCCACGACAGCAGTGGTTACGCGAACGCGCCTCAGTGTTATGTTTATAGATACATTGCCTGTCTTCTTATTCTTGGTTGCACACAGGCGAACGGATCTGCTGAAGCCTCGCGGTGTGTAAGAAGTAAAGGTCTCTCCATTAGGAGGCACAGATGGGGAGTAGTTGTACACCTGTTGTCCTGCATAATATCGGTGCTGCATTGGGGTGGGTGGCCAAAGTCACGCTTCGGCCAATTTACGCCCCAGGAGGAGTGCTGGTAACCATTGTAGAGAAGGCTGTTTAGGCCCCACAGCCGACCTGGACGGGTATAGAGAAGAGAAAATTTCTTGTCCCTACCGACATTCGAACTCGGAACCTTCCAGTCTGTAGCGAGTCGCTATACCGACTACAGTATCCCGGCCCTGCTTGGTATTTGTAATGAAGCAGGGTAATTTGTTTCCGTGTTTATAATTGGTTTGCTTGTACGTAAGACGTCCTGTAGAATTATCTAAACACACTTTAAGAAAGTGGTTTGTGAAGGTTAACGCGCTCCAGCAATGAAACCGGTTTAGTGCTTGGCTTATCCGGTCAATAACTACGAAATTTTCACACTTCAGTATAATGGAAAGACACTGCTTACTAAATGAATTTTGTGTGTGAAATAATTACGACATTCGGTAAACGTATGGTTGCGTAAAATAACTTTATATAACAGTAGGTTATTTTTCTTTTGTTCTGGTCTTTGTTTCTTTATTGGTTTCACTGTTAATAATAATAATAATAATAATAATAATAATAATAATAATCATTTTTAATTATTTTTACAACACATTTCCGTGTTAAAAATGAAAAAATAAAACTTAAATTATTTTACATAAGGGCATCTAGGCCTACTTTTGTTCACCATTTGAGGGAGAATTTCATCATCACCATCACCATCATCGTCGTCATCGTCGTCGTCATCATCATCATATCATTATTCAGTATCATACCGTAACTGTCACATACGAGTAATAAACTGAAAAATATTTAAGAAATTAGAAATTTCTTTATAACTAATTTATTGGGCCCGATTTTACATTGATTCGAATTTATAACTAATTTATTGGGCCCGATTTTACATTGATTCGAATCGCTTAAACTTCAGAATACTGTTCCATATGACGGCATATTTTTTCTTTTCCGTCATGAACGTTTTCAAGGAAGAAACGGACAGACGCCCCATTATGGATTCTGTATTTCTCTGTACACCCATCAAGCAAACTATGAACGTCTCCACTTTGTCTGTAGATTATGCTAAAAGTAGTCTGAAGGTGCTAAATAGGCCATAAACAAAACGACGGAGTACCTTCGCTCAAATTGTAAGAAACGCTTCTGACTTGCGTTCGGAAGGTGTTCCTTTCAAATCTTGTCCTAAACACCAAATGTTCTCACTCATATGTTTGTGGTTGTTGTTAGTGCTTCGAGGTAATTGCCGAGTTCATTCGTCAGGTTTCGTCACGAACGTTACTTCCTCATCCTTTACAACTCACTATGCAGGTACCATTCGACGCAATATAGTATAAACTACTGACAGCGTCTTTACATAAACCGCAAATAAATGTGTACACAAACCAGTACATACCTAGACACGTGCAGACGGAGCCACTTCACGAGATCACTGTCCCTTTCTGCACGAGCGAAAGGACTTGCTGGTAGTCGCTCTCACGTCAAGGCGATACTGACCTACAGAGATGTACGGCATGTTTCTAATGCGGAATAACGTTGTTGAGAAGTTCGATGAAAGTGGCGGCCAATCAGGGTACACTGGATTGTGAACAGTAGGCGACGTAGGCGAAAAGGCCGGCACCTATCCTGACAGGCAGGGTCCTACCCCCGTTCCACTGAAATAGTTCTGCGAGCGACGAATTCAGCGTTGCCGATCCCAGTGCCTGCGCGGTCTAAGCCGTGGGTCTGCGGCCGCTTGCTTGATGGGATTGCGGGTTCGATTCCCTCCGGTGGCATGGATGTCTGTCTTGTTAGTGCTGTGTATTGTACAGGTAGAGGTCTCTGCGACGGGCCGATTCCTCGTGCAGAGTATTCTTACCGAGTGTGTGTATGTGTGTCATTGAGCATGATCATGTGCAACAATAACCCTCTACACCTACAATAAGTAGGCAGAATAAATAAATAAATAAATAAAAGAGAGAGAGAGAAAGAAAGAGAGAGAGAGAAAGAAAGAAAGAAAGAAAGAAAGAAAGAAAGAAAGAAAGAAAGAAAGAAAGAAAGAAAGAAAGAAAGAAAGAAAGAATAATTCAGTGTTCATCTGGTATCAGCAGAGCCCACCTTGTGTGAAGAGGTATGTAGTGATTGGGAATCGTTATTTATGTCAGTCTTGACACATTATTATTCTTGATCCTGTCTGAGAAAATGATTGTCGATGAGCTGGTCAGAATATTTCCGAACTTTTATAGATCTTGCATGTGAGTGATGTGTTCGTGAGAGTCCTTCTTTAGACCCTATTCTGAGCCAGTTAAATCCACTCTTTATCCTGTTATTCCATTCATAGCCCAATGTGATATTATTCTTAAACGCATGCCTAGATGTTCCCAAGTAATCCCTTCTAACCAAAATTTTGTATGCTATTTTAAACTTGCTACATGTCCTACCCCTGTCATCATTCTTTGGTAATTCTGCAATATATAGCGAAGAGCACGCGTGCTAATGCTCCCCATATGTAATTACAGAAAATATACAGAAAATTCGTTAACGTAGACATATATAAGTGTAAAATTACAATTCGTAATTCTGTTTGGCTTCCTACAGGGTTTAAAGGAAATAAACCTGAGGTTTAGTTGTTCTTATGGAAGTTCTAGGGAGCTTTATGAAATGAAGGTAACCGGAGGGGCAATATTCCGTAAATTCGTGTTAATGCGTTAAAAGTTCAAGAAGTAAATTCATTTCGTAGTCTTGTTTTACGTCAATCCAATTTAAACAAAGAATGTTAAAGGTAAAGCAATCCCTGTACAGGTCTGGTAGGCTCTTACGACTCCAGGAGGTTGAGGCTGCCAGGATTTCTAGACAGTAGACACATGAAGGTGGTAAGATTGTCAGCCCTATGCACCGGCCGCCTTTATTTCCCCTCCCTGTAGGAGATATCTCTGATACAGAGACTGAGTCCATCCGAGGGTCATAGTGCGGCCGGAAGGATGAAGTCATTAAAAAAATTCCAATTATCCCATCGAGAATCGAACGCGTCACTTTCTGGCTTGTAGCACAGTGCAGAAAAAGAATGACTCGCATAAATTTATCATTATCACCACCACCACGACAATCTTCATGTTAGGCAGTCAGCCCAACGCGCCTTATCACCAGAGAAAATTTTCCCAACGCCCTCTCGCTACTAACGGCCCTGTGTTCAGCTGGCTTGTAATCCGTGATACATACGTTGCGCATTTCTTCCGTCTCTTAGGCGTAAAAAATTCCATACCAGTGAACACATTTTTCTTATATTGTTTAGTTTAAATTGCAAATACGTAGAAACTACTTCGCGTATGTCTAGAAACACGTTTTGAAACTTTCTATCCATTCATCGTGGCCGAACTGTCGGAGCTGTATGTTGTTACATGTACTGTATAATGCAGGCAGTGTGTCTTTAATGCTTTGTTTGCTTAGCATCCTCTCTGTTGCACCGCACATATAATAGAGTTTGTACATTCGTACGTATGGAACGTAATTGATACGGAAATAATCTAATTTGCAATCATTAAGGGATCTGCATTACGCTACATACATAATTTGGCCAACGTGTTTTGCGTCTGCGCAAACTCTGCAACAGAAAGGACGTATTTTGTAAGTTTTGGATATCGTTCTTCTCGTAAAACACAAACATGCCCCGTTTTACAGCACAACACAGTCATCCAGAGAATTTGTTCCAGGATCTTTGTTTTAAGTGGTCACCAAATTGGAAATTAAATTTATTGATGCTTAGATACTGAAATTATTGTTTCACGAATTCATATCCGAGGCATTGTAGTTTTTTTTTTCACATGCGAAAGCACCGTTTCTTCCCGACTGTGGTATAATGGCATTTTATATAGGCCACTTCCCCATGCAAAAGCTAAATGTCACTTGAAATGACTTAGTGGTGTGTGTGTGTGTGTGTGTGTGTGTGTGTGTGTGTGTGTGTGTGTTTGTTTGTTACCAACTATTTTTAAGGGTGGCCGGCTTTAAAAATCCAAATACACTATCCTTAAACTAAATTTCTCAACTATCTTTGGATTCATGTCCACAATTCTTTTTTATCCTATCTACTTTTATCATACAGAAGACTTAAATGCTAAAGTACAAAGTATTTTGTGTTGTTCTTTAGTCAGTATTATAACAATGTTATGTGTAGGTGTTATCTTTAGTCAGTTTAAGTGTTTTAGGAAAACATCGTCTATATTGATTCTACACTATTTATTTGAATATCAGTGAAGATAAGCCTGCGTGTACTTAGACAAGAAGATCAGCCGCATGCAGCCATGTGGGTGACATGTAGTGCAGTCTAATTAAATGTAGAACAGATTTCCTCAGTTCCTTCTCGAAAGTGTCGAGTTACTAACTCGATTAGGCGACAGTCACGCCCTTCTAAATCTTTTCCAGATCGTCAGTCGTAGTACGCTGCTTCCCATTGGAAGTTGTACTGTATGCTCTGAAATACTAACAGAGCAGTTAAATAAACGGCAGAAATACGGTATTCGATTTTTGCTACGCATTCCAAAGCTGTGATTTTAAATAGAAGCGTTGTCTGTTGCCTGGACTCCAGAAAGGGTATGGTGGTGACAGCCATAGGAGTGCCTGGGAAAAACTGTTGGCATAAACGTTTTGTTGATATAGCGCCGTTAGTTCAAAACAATAATCATAAATATGTGTTGCCCGTGGCCCGAAACTAATGCTATTGCATTGAAATAACGGTACCTTTGGATATTACTGTACTGAAAAATATGAATGTAAAGGAAACTAACAATTCTCGATAGTAAAGCTCCGTCCACTTTTAAAATAAATAAATAAATAAATAAGTAAACAAATACGTCAGGGTGGCTGAATAATGTCCGCAGTTTTGTTTTAAGAACTGAAATGCTAATTAAAATTTCCTTCTTTGTTTAGAGAGTAGTCAAGTTCTTAAGCATCAGTGTAGCAAAACAGTCAATTTTGTAATAGTTACCAAATAGGTACTGAAGAGATGTCATGGAAGTTTAAAAACATGTTAAAAATAATGTGTACTGCAATTTGAAGGACTGCTCTGCTAATCCGAATGAAGTGTTAATTTTCCTTCCTCGATAAGGTCTTTAAATGGGGCCACTTCTAATGGAAATGGAAGCGGTCGTATGAAGAAGATATTTATATGTTTGTGACACAGAGATTAGAAGTTAACAAAGAAGCATACCAGCCATTACATTTGGCTTCTTTCCCGTCCTATCTAAATGCCCAGCCTCCTGAAGTCCACCCCTTAAGAATTCTAGGTGCCTTATATAACACAAAACTTAATCTCCCTGTTACGTAAAACTTCAAACTGTTTGCTTCAGGCTTATTAGATCCAAATGTCAACAGTTTTGATTCTGTCGATGCAACACACAACGATTCACGTGCATACATAAATAATATAAGGCGTTCGGGGATACTTAAATTGCGGACCTCGTGTAACCTACAGCGTTACGGAAGTACAAAAAAATGTGTACAAAACTTTTTGGAACGAAGATCTGTTTCCGTCCTGTTCCTAAAAACGTCCTTCAGTGAGCATATATCATTGTGAATTGTCTGAAGATATTCGGAGTGTGTAGACAATACAGGAAAAACATTCGGAAAATTATTTTCAGAATTTTATGTTACTCAAACCGTGCATTTTCGTTATGGATTGATACTCATCAATTAATGCGCAATTAGAGATTTATGTATAAAGGTTAATGTAATCTCTAATAGTGCATTAGTTGGTGCGTATCAATCCGTATTTTCAGAACTGTTTTCGGGCAACGGAAGAGACGTTGGCATGCGTGTATAAATGCTGAAGGCAAAGTTCTTTACAAAAACTTGTACAGCAAATGTGAGTTTTATGAAAATCAGCTCAATAACAGACTTTACTTAAAGGCGTAAATGAGCTTCTGGTCGTACTTTCATATTTCTTGGCCGATTTTTGTTACATTCGATGTAAGACACTTGCACATGTTGTCGCTGAGAATTTATGAGTTATTGAAAATTGGTGCAGGGATGACCTTGCTTTTCTTATGGGCGTACATGGGGTTACATTTACGCGTGTACCGTGAAACCGTACGGTATTCTGAAGGCAAGGAACACCTCGGTAAAGTCTGTGTACCGAGTCACGGAGTACACCAGTTGCAATCTGTTGTCACAGAAGGAATTCGTGTCTTGACCTTTACACCTGTTAGTCGCCTTTAGGATAAAGTCCAGATGCAGTCACTTTAATTCAGTCAGAGTTCAAATGGAGATTCAAATTCTTCGATAATAAAACTGTTAATAAGTGTGTAACTCTGTGCTGAGTCCACCACGTTCCATAAATCACCATTCTCCGCCTTGCGGATCATTATCGTCCCATTTGTTCATCTCAACACACAGCTTTGCCACTCAGCTGCTTGCTGCCTTATCTCTCGGCGGCCTGGCTACGGACAGGAATGGTAATAAATCACAATATTTTTCGCTTTAAGTCTGTTCGAAAGGCAGTTATGAAGAAAATTACACTGTCAATATTTGACTAACCGTAGAATGTTTTATACTCTAAATAAATTAGATCGCGCTAAATGTGGAGGTAAAATGGTCATAAAGGGAACGGATATTCCATTTCTGTTTTATTCATCTGGAGAAAGACATAGTTGTCAAAAAATCTTTTCGATTGGTGTGTGCGTGATAACATATCAGTGTGTGGAAACAAATTAATGACAGTAACAAAAATTATACAGATTTTTACATCTTTTGTGCGGGTATGTATTGTGTGTAGACTTTGTCTTGCTCTGACAAGTGGACGCACGTGTCAGATAGGTTTTCTTAGCCGACATAAAGATGTTTTGCAAAATCATGTTAAAACTGGCGGTGCCAGTTATCCCACCTCTGCCGTAAGAGTTATCGCATTCATATGTTGCTGTGTTTTCCACTAATTGCGTCCATGTATGAAGGTTCAGCCACAGTTGTGTTTCAGACGGTGCTGGTGGGAAATAAGTGGTTCTGATTTAATGGACTTAAGGACATTGCGATTAAATAACCAGCATTTCTAGAGCACTCATTTTGAATTTTGCATGCTACAGGTTCGAATCTGAAGGAGGATTCCGGTAATGCCAATTCTGGCAAGTTTTGTAGTTTTCCACAGTCCGTAACGAGACACGCAGTGTACGTATAACGTAACACTGAGGCGCGTTCGCGTAACTATTGTTGACGTGGAAAAGTAGTGAGTATTAAATATTCTGTGTGTGTGTGTGTGTGTGTGTGTGTGCGTGCGTGCGCGCGCGCGCGTTCTTGCCTTAGTTATCCGGCGTGCTAAGCGCATGCACCGTGCTATACTGTCATCTGTGGCGCGTCTGGCTCTACCAGTGTTACGCATTATCTTGTAAAAGGCACGATTTTCGGAAAAAATGTTATCCAACGTAAAGCGTGTCTATTGATTTTCTCTAGAACTTTTGTCTGAAATTTTTCTCGTTCGAAGAAGAATTCAGCAAGATATAAATGTACTGAGATCTTCATGTAAAGTGCCTGTTACTCGTGTCAGATTTTAATGGAACTTGAGCTTTGTAGACAGATTTTCTAAAGATACTCAAATATCAAATTTCATGAAAATCCGTCCAGGGGGACCGAGTCGTTCCATGCGGAGCACAGACGGATGGATAGACAGACACAGATGACGAAGTTAACTGTTACTTTTCGAAATTTTGCGAACGCGGCTAAAAACGAATATCTGGAAAATACGTAACGTTGTATCACGAGAGCGTCCTTCCATATGAAGAGGAAGTTGTATGTGACGTCGTGTAGATTGGTGTATACTTAGCGACGTATTAGCGGGCCTTGCTGCTTCTGTCTTCAGAACAGTCCATGATAGATCGATAGGAAGGCTAACGGCCAGCGTCGAGAATATCTTTGTACGGTAACGTATATTTAAATTTAAAAGAAATATTTGTACGTAGTTTAAATCGGATTTTTTTCTGTCCCAATTATAAGAATCATCTTGCATTATGTTTATCAACATTTCTCGAGCAAACAGCAACAAAAACTTTGTTTTACATAAGCGTGATCATGTTCTGTGTGTATACAGTGATAGTATTTTTTTAACTTATTTTCTTTCGAGACACTGATACTTAGGAATTAAATCTGCCATTGCGTTTATCTACCATATTTGGCTATATACTTTGTTCGCGTCAACGTGACGTCAGAGTTAGTTCTGATATTTGCGTGGACTTTACACTCCGCACCTTACGTCCTGAAGTGCTAATGCGTGTATTATCGTGTCCGAGGCCTCAAATGACGAACGTCAGCCCACTGAGCCCGTAAGTGAGGTCTGAATGTGCTCTTTGCCTGAAACCAACTGCTGCATGTTGGATAGGCTGTCGTACAGGGAAAGCTAATGGGAACGTGTGGGGTACTGCTAGTGCACCTGGAATGCCGAGCAGGTATTTTATTTTTAACTGCAAGACCAATAAAATAAACCAGTTTTCTGTTAAAATTGTTTTTTGTTGTGACTGCAACATCTGATGCATACCTTATGCATGAGTATAACTAACATTCCTCCCAACACACACACACACGCGCACGCGCGCGCGCACACACACGCACACACTCAACACACACACACTCACTCACACGCGCGCGCGTATATGTATTATAGCAACGCAATTTAGGCTTATTATATTGTACGAATATGCTGTATGTATACGTAGCTTATACTGTATATACCGACGTTCCTTACTTACGATCATGAAGTTATGTAGCATAAAATTATATTTATGAATGGGTGGCTGAAGTTCCATCAGTGGGGTTAAAGGTGCGACTGCCTCTAATGTGAAATCTAGGAAATGAGAACGCAGCGTGATATTTCATGGGACGTTGAAATGCACATGGTAAAGTGATCGGTGGAACGCAAATGCTAAAGGCTGAGAGTTTGTAATACAGAGTGCCCTGTGTAAGACGCAACCCAAAGAGCCGTATACGTAATGAGACAAGGGTATAACAAGCTGGCCGTCCGCCTTTCCAACCCCCACGTAGTCCTTACCTCTTCTACCTACTCACAGTACGTGTCGAGGTTGTTTTTATTTTCACATGATCACACTCAGAAACACACCACAGTCGGTAGGACTCCTCTGGACGAGGGATCGGCCCGTCGCAGAGACCTCTACCTGACAACACACAAACACTCACAAGAGACAAATATCCATGCCCCCGGTGGTATTCGAACCCACGATCCCAGCAAGCGCTCGCCCGCAGACCTACGCCTTAGACCGCGCGGCCACTGGGATCGGCTCCAACACCCACCCCGATGTAATGGATTGTGCCAAGAATCTGCCGTCGGCAGTAATGGACTGTTCCAACGTTTGCTGGGTCACTCAGCACATGCTGACTGTTTTGCTGCACTTTCATAGGCTGCCTGTTGCACGGTACTTCTCTAATCGACAGTACGTTTGTTCGCAATAATTATGGTGGTTGCTGTGCTAGAAGGGATAAACGGGATTTCTGGTTGCAGCAAGATGGTGCGACCTCCCATACTGCGAAAAAACAGCTTTCTTGCAGGACTTCTCGGTGTTCGCAATGTCGGACTTGGCCTTTTGGCCACCACGTTCCCCTTACTTCACGTCACTTGACTTATTTCTGTGAGGATTTCTTAAAGAAAAAGTCTGCAGCAATAACCTAAGAAGCCTGGAAGACCTTAAACGCGACATTGTACACTCTGTTGCCGGCATTTACCAACAAACTCTTCGAAGACGCACTGTGAAAAGGGTGGGTGCTTGTCTTCGCGAAGACTGGGGACATTTTTAGCATCGGCTGTAATTACACGTTTCAGCTTGTTTTCCACATTGTTTATCACATTTTGCGCATGTCTGAACAAATAAAATAAATGCTTTACAGCATTAGGGTGCGCTTTATAGGGGCATTTTGTATAATGGAGGCGGGTCTATCATGGCTTATCTAAATCATACAAAAGACTTCCAAAAACATGTAACACTCTAATGCCGAGAACATTAATCTGACTTAGATGTATACATGGCACGTGGTTAGCAGATGGTACATAGCCGACCACCACGTACCACCATTGACATTTAAGCATTTGTCCCTCCGTGGGACCGAAGCGTGCATCTCGCCGTAGGAGTCAGTGTAAAGTGTCTGCAGCCAAGAGGGACAGCTTACGTCACGTTGCAAATCGCTTGCCATCCTGGCGCTTCTTAAGGTGTCCAAAGTGATAGAAATCATTGGGTGCGGATCGGTCCTGTACGGAGGCGAGTCAATAACCAGTAGCAGGTCTGTTTTGCCGTATGGAAGCCAATGATCTTCATTTCGTTGGACCCTTTAAAGGCTAATTCACACATGCCATGCCGTTCCCATGCCGCGCCCGTGCCGTTCCCATGCCGCGTCCATGCCGGCCCAGGCCGTGCTAATTCACACATGCCGTGCTGCGCCCCTGCCCTGCCGTCTCCTTCGTGAAAGTCCGCGTGGTAGCCGGAAAAGTCCGAACTGCTAATCTGCTGCCTACATCATTATCAAACAACCTTCGTGAGACTCCGCCTGTTAGCCGGAAGAAGCCGAACGTAGGCAGGTCGCCCACAGGCCGTCGAGAGACGGCCGATGTTAATTCACACATGCCATGCCGTTCCCCTGCCGCGCCCATGCCGCGCTGTGCCGTGGCCTTGAGGAGTCGCTTTCGAAACGGCAGGGCAAGGGAACGGCACGGGCGCGGCATGGCATGTGTGAATTAAACACGGTCGCCCTGTGTAAATCATATGGGAACGACACAATCTAAACCTCTAGCGGCACGGCATGGCAGGGGAACGGCATGGGCGCAGCATGGTATGTGTGAATTAGCCTTAAGAAGCACCTGGGTGACAGGCGATATGCAGCAGACGCCGACGTGAATCAAGCTGGCACCTCCTGGCTGCAGACATTTGGCATCGATGTCTTCTACGCCGGGATAGAAGCCTTGGTGCCGCGGTGGGACAAATGCTGACACGTCATTGGTGAGTGCTTGGCGGTCTGGTGTGTACCGTCTGCTGCACATGTGCCAGGTGTACGTGGGAGAGGGATTAAAGTTCTCGGCATCAGAGTTTTTTACCTTAGTTTTTGAAACGTTCTTGTTTTTGTGTATAGGTATCTATCTGTTTATAAGTACGTGTTACGATTAAAATTTGCACATTAAAAAATTCCAATTTTAGGAAAATAATGAATATAATGAATCAGAATTTGCAATTTGCGTCAGGTTTGCGTATTTATACGATTACATGGATGTTACGAAATACCGTATGTCCGAAAAAGAATGCTGGGGTTTTTAGCGAAGACTTTGGAAAATGATAAAGACATTCCAGAAAATAAAATTGCTAATTTAATGAGTAAGTCAGATAGTTTCTAACGTACCTTAGTTACCGCGTGTGCACCGTTGGTGTCTCTTCTCATGTCCAATCAATCGGCATACCACTTCTTGCCATACGCACTGTAGCATATCTGTCGATACCTGCTTAGCGGCTTCTTGGATTATTGCTTTCAAGTGGACTGTGTTTCGACTTTTTGCCATGTAAACATGATTGTGTAGAAAGCCCGAAAGAAGAAATCAACGAGGTGTCAAGTCGGGGCTCTTGGGTGGCCATCAACCTTCCCTGTAATTCTTTTTACAGAAGCCCGGACCTGCTAGTGCTCTGAGCAGAAAATTTTTACACGGCCTGACGACTGCACGGCACTTTAAAAGTTTTTTTTGTAATATGCATAATTATTGCATTTACAATGAAAATTGAAAAATTCCAGCTGCACGGCAACTATTCAGTGTGCGCAGCTTAGAGGGAACATTGGTGGCCATGGAATTGAACCTTCCCTGCTAATCTGTCTTTCAGGAAATGCTGCTTGAAGATTGTTCTTAACACTCAAACGAAACAAAAGTCGGTAGTTTGGAACCCTTGGCTGCCGCCCGTGCGACTGTTTTAAGTGGGAGAAGCTAAAGGTACGGCCATTAACCCTTTAAAGACGAAGCGTGTCTGTTTTATACAAGGACTCAGCGCGTACCGCGCTGTAAACACTCTCCACCTTGGTTTATAAAAACCAGTCTCTTAATGTTTTATAAGGCAAAAGTTGCTGTTTGTTCTGAGATCCGTACAAAACACATAAACGCAATGTGGGCACCACGTAGAATTTTTTTAATGTTAAACCTGGCCGTATGTAAAGTTACCGCTAGGCTTTAAAAGGTTAATGTCGGACACGTAGAACAACACGGGCGTGGGCGCAACTCAGACTGAACTTGCAGAGCTAACATTGAAACAAATAACGATAACACATTGGGTGTTGGGTCACAATATTGTGAAACAGATAATTATCAAAAAACCTGATAGACTAAAGATAATGAACAGAGAAGTTATTTGTAGGTATCAAGAGACACTGAATGCATGTCTGTACTGAAAACGCTAGAAAGCCCAGCTTCGAATCGAGGAACAGAACGTGACATTTGAGGTTCTCGCGGCAGGGACTATGACGTTTACTGCTCACGTGCATGGGAGGCCGTGCAGTCTGGTAAAGTTACCTGTGTGCTCAGAGCAATCTGCGGAATAAGTCGATTGGGAAAACTGGTGTGCCAGGTTAAGGCAACGGTGTAGAGAAACTGTAGCTCTGAGCAAGTCGGTAAACTGTCGGCCTGTCCTCAGTGTACTGCACCTTTGTTGTTTTCATAGCCTGAAGATGCACGTTTCATGTTCCTCCGAAACGGTACTGATTTGACAGTACGGCTTCACACTCCAGAACAAAGCGGTCTTCAAGAAGGTTTGTTATCGGTGACAAAACACGATGGCGTAATTTTATTTTTCTGTTGTCGTCTGTTGCTTAGTTAAGATAGTCACAGCCGCACACAGGACAGGCCAACCTGGAAAAATTGTCGCCCGTCTGAATTCTCCGGATGTGTTTTGTTGTTGTGACGACAGACCGATTTAACCTAAAATTTTTTGAAGCGGTTTTAATCCAGTTGTAGTTTGCGCAAAATACACTTACCTACACCCACCCGTCCGTCCGTCCGTCCCTCTACATGCATCGTATTTCGGAGTTTCATGTTTAGCACTCTAAAGTATTCGGAAAATTCCGGGTTTGAATTTTATTGTGGGGGACAGGTATCCTGATTGAGGTCCTTGGTCGTTTGCATAGTTCCCAGGTTAATACTAGGGTAGTACTTTAAACAGGCCACGACTGAATCCTTCCACACCGCTTCCGATGCATCAGTAACAGTTATCTTACTGTTGGACTGTGTGTAAGTCAATGTAACGCACTTAAAGGCGTCGTTACATAACATAAGGTTTAATTAAACATGCGGAGATTGTTGTAAGTATAAAGTTCCTTGACATGTAAACTGAAAATTTTGAGAATTCCCATCTCCAGCTGTGATTTCTGAAATCAGCCTTTCCTGAGAGAGTTGTGAAGTCCTTGTCACTGACTGTACACGCCATGAAGTTGAACGGTTCTTGGGATGCTACCTTCGCTGAACGAGCTGCGTTACAACTTAGATGTGACGTTTTACCGATCGAATTTTCGGTTTTCATTTTCTAAACTTGGAGTTGCTTCAATAAAACCGCGAAATACAAACTTAAATTTCTGTTTCAAAATTAGAGAACGTAAAAGTAAACTTTGAGAGGTGGCCGTTTTCTTTGGAAACAAAACGAAAAGCTTACACTAGAAGTCCTTATCTTACAGATAAATGTAATAATTTAAATTCACAAATACACAAAGTATTGTTATCTCTGAAGTGTCGTCTTCACTGGCTCGAGATATTCGCTTGGGATGAATGAAAGTGCACTAGAGTCTTTACTCAGTTCCTTTGTCCTCATCCTCGTCGCTTGCCTCCATCTTCTTTCTATGTCCTCAGTTTTAAGTGTATTTCTATAGTAGAAATGGATTCTCATTAAGGAGCAACCAGTTTTCACATTTTATTGATAACACGTCCGAAATAAACTGTTTTTCACTATGTCGTGTTCGCCGATCTCAACAATGACAGTCAATATGCAGTAACATACGGGCTTTCAGCTATCTTCTGTTTTTGTTTCTGCCCAAGACATGTGACGTAAATAGAAGTTGTTAGGCAGTTTGGAAGAACTGCGTTATTACATGAGAATGAAGTTTCATTCGCAAGTGATGCATCATATACTCTCATTATGCTGGGCAGACGTAGTAACACTGATCAAGGGGTATACAAGTGAATAAAAATGGCTGTTTTGTTTAAGAAACAGTGATAGAAAATTTCCCAGTTCAGATGTGGAACCAACCTATCAGATTTAACTTAAAAAACTAGTTTTATTTTATGTTACCTTAACCTTGTTGGCCTGTGTTACTTCAACATGGGTGTTAAACGCCTGGATGATAGTAAGTTACGATGAACAGAGAATATCCTGATGTGCGTAATTTAATGTTCGGCATTTTAAAATGTTAAGTAACCATGCTGGTGAATGAGGTATGTGGTTTGAAATTGTTTCAAGGTACAATGAAGATTGGTTTCGACGTATGTCTCGTCCCCGCCCATCAACGATACGAAGTATCTTGATGGAGGCGCAACGTGTAATGCAAGTCACGCAGATGCTGCTGTTTATCTGCGTACGAGTGACGAAGTCGAGTAAGAAGAAACACTTTTCCCTTGAGCTTTGATCTTCTGTCCTTCAGCAAGGTGTTTTGTTTTTTGAGTTCCGATAATGATCATATAACTTCGAAGAGTACGCGAATGAATCGATAATTTTCAGTGTTTTAAGAAATTTAACCGATTGCTTGTAGGCTACGTAACTCAGTTTTTTTTGTACATTGTTCTGCGCAATATCTCTTATTGCTCCTCCTGGAAGTTTAAAAATCCACAGTCTTTGGCCACGAGTGGTCACTCACGCTTGTTTTCTCTGTGTTACTGTACAGTGGTATCAAGCTTGTGTTTATTTTCCCCCACGCTTTCTGCTGTATTTTTTCGTGTCCAACTACAGCTTAACCGCTGTGTTTGAGAGTGTTAGCGTATGTTTTGTGTAATCTCAACACTTAGTCCTGGATGTTAACTTAACAGAGTGTAGGTAAATTATTGAGTTTTATGTTTAGTTTAGTTTATTGGTTGAGTCATTATAATACGGGTGGTTCTGCGCGTGCTAACACCAGGTTTCTCGTAGTGCGCGGCCCGTTCCATCTTAGTTACAAAGGATACTACTAACCTACTCACATGTCTATTAGAATTTACACATTTCCTAATACTTCCTCCTCAGCTTCTGGTTGTTTTGTGTGGTGCTCGCACATACACCTGACTTTCTACAGAAATGTACCTAGGCAGTTTTATGTACTGCAAAAATTTTTCCTCTTTATTTCCAAAATAGTTCTCATTTTTCACGTCAATAGAAAGGAAACTTCTACAGTCGCTTTCAATATATTTGCAGTGTTACAACACTCTAACTGTATAATTGCGAAACACAACGTATAAGTCGTATTTGGTGACGAGTAGCCCTGCAGATTATGAAGCTCCGCACTAACGAATGGTTAAGCAATGTGATAAAATTTTATACGGGGTCACGAAGTTCGAAATGCATAGGAACGTAATAGTGTAATATTTTGAGGGAAGTGTAAGATAACAGCGATGCCATCCCAAAAAATCGTGATTTCATGACGATTGTGTGTAATTTGAAATGAATTATGAGCTAATGTTTCATTATTTTATTTGGTTTACACTCGCATAAATACTAAACCGAGAAATATTGTGTTGTTGTTTTTAGAAGTGACGACATATGTTCTTATTTTGACTGAAGAACAGCTGTTCGTACTTAGTTATGAGCAAATCTGTTGTTTAAGAATACGGGGACTTTGATCCAAGGTCCAGAGGAAAAAGGTTATTTCTCGTAAAACATGCAGTGATTCAGTTTCTACGTACGTAACCGGCACTTAATGTCTGAAAGCTAAATTGGCCTTTGTACCATATGCAGCTTCTTTGTTTGGTAAAGATGCGGATGGATGATACATGAGTACGTCCGCGCTTAGCTCGAGGTTCAGATTGTCTTTGACCAAACCGTACATGTTGTTACTTATCTTCATGACGTATAAAATGTATGGTAATATAAAAAATATGTATCAGTCAAAACGCTACTATCTTTAGACAACAGAGTTTGTGTCTAAAAGAGCGACATGTTTCGATATATGCCCCTTGGGCAGAGCTCTGTCCAAGGGGCCCAACAGAGTAGGTTTTCTTCTCTTCTCCCCCTCCATTCACCTGAAGACGGAAGCAGAGCCAGCTTCCGAAACGTTGTGATTTTAATATTTTAATTGTTCGGATGATGGATAAAGTTCAGAAACCTATCATCACACAATGCTATACACCATCGTCAAAACCTTTTAGAATTTATTAATTGTCATGTGCAATAAAGTACTTCTTAAAATCTAAAGTTACATAGATTTCCTTCCAGGTTGTTATTCCCTTGTCAGTCCAATTAGAATTAAAGGTTGCTTACATTTTCTTACAGGTTATTACTTCCGTCGTCAATCCAAGGACCATGAAGTTTATCTCCGTGAGAATATGCAGCTTAAGATGGCAGTGCTTTTGTATACAGCTTTGAAAGGCAGTTGGTATGTAGAATAGTTAATTTACCCTTCGTATTTTGTAGCAGTGTGATTGTGATGTACGTCTTTATGTTATACGGGTCAACCTTGGCTCAATTTTAACCAAAACTAATGTGCTAGTACGGGATGAAGAAATGGGGCCCACTCGCTGGCGAGGACAAGTGTTCTGGCACGTGTTGCCGTGTCTTTGGGTGAGCAGTTCGCGCCATTTTTCAGGGTTGTAGTGCCTTCGACAAAGCAGAAACGAGTCTCGAAATGACACAATTTTAAACCCCAGAATACTTGAATGTTCAGCAGTACCTCATTCTGACGGGTTGGGAACCCAACGCGTGTCTTACTTGGATAGGCACCGCCTCCTGTTTTGTACAGTAATTAAATATTACAAAATGTCCTGTTGCTTTCTTAAAACAAATAATGGTACTTGCTTCTTTATATTGGCGTTTAATTATTTTGGATATCATGGAATTTGTAGTTGGAAGGAAAGACGAAGGAAGCAGCCATCGGGCGTGAGTCACTGACATCACTGAAGCTGGCATTGGAGGCTGTCAGTATCGGTGGAAGTGTAGTTACTTCTACACTGCTTTGTAACTACAGGCTTACTTCAGAAGTCACTTACACCTGGCGCAGGTCTGCGTACATGTAATCTAATACCGATTAGCTACATAAGGACAGTATAAGAGTAGAATTTCAAAGCTTAGACTCATATACTCGTTCATACGTGCTCATAGGCAATTTGTGGGGTTGGTGTTCGTTTCCTTTTGATTAGACTAGTGATGCAGTGTAATGTGTTTAACTCTTTGAGGACGAAGCGTATCTGTTTTATATAAGGACTCAGTGCGTACCGCGCTGTAAACACTCTCCACTTCGGTTATAAAAGCCAGTCTCTTAATGCTTTATAAGGCAAAAGTTGCGGTTTGTTCTGAGATCCGTACAAAACACATAAACGCAATGTGGGCACCACGTAGAATTTTTTAATGTTAAACCTAGTCGTATGTAAAGTTACCGCTAGGCTTTAAAAGGTTAATGTGGAGTCTCCACAGGCAGAATGTAGCTATCAACTGTTATAATCCCATTTTATTGGCAACAACATCTTAAAACTAGTGAAACATGTGGAATGATTATCGTTTCAGTACGTCGGTAACTGAATCGGCGTGAGACAGCTTTTCGGATAGATGTAAATGTTGTTTATTGACGATGTGAGTTGTGTGATGTGATCGTTGGTAGTGCTGTTGGGATGAAGCAGCAGATCCATCAGAATATTCGGGACAACAGAAGGGTAGGCATAGTTGGCACCAGTCCGAAATGAGAAGGCCTACTGGTCATGGAAACACATCTGCAAGTGAAGATACTTTGTTATAATGAAACCGCGTAAACTGTGGACCTGTCGGGCCAAGCGTGTTGAATATTAGGAAGATCATACAGAAAATTACATGTGACTGCTAATTTGCTCAAATTTTTTTTTTTACAGAATTATCTCTTGTGCTTCCTTTCGTGTAAATTATGCACGTTTTAGTAGCGAGTTTGTGTGTTAAATTGTGTCAAAATCCATTTATTTGGAGTGTGGTTGTGACTTTCCAGCTGAAGGATGGACTGCTGGACGTTCAGTGTGTGAAGGCTCTGTTTCAGTGTGACTGTAGTGAATTATTGCACTTTTGCACGAAATGACATTGTTGTGTGTATTGCGTACTGCGGCCGTGAACTTTTTTTTTTTGAGGTATCGAATAGGACAAAGAAAAAGCACACAGCCCGTTGTCCTCTGGGTGAACCGAGGATTTATCCTATTGAAATTTGTACTACCTGAATTGCTTCATTCCTTATCTTAATGTTAGGTGCGTACAAAGTGCAAGATACCAGTGTCAGAATTCAAACTTATGTTTGCACACGGCGGCATTATGCTTGGGAAAATCAAACACGACTATTGTCATGGCGGCAGTGGGAACTTAACAAAGGGGTATGTATCCTGGTGGCGCATATTCGAAAAATGCCCACTTGTATGCGGTCGTTTTCGTTATAAAATCACATGGCTTCTGCACAAACTCGGTATTTAGATTTTCGTTTTTAGGCGTTTCCGCAAAATTGCGAAAGGCGATTGTTAGCTTCGTCACGTCTGTCCGTCCATCCGCATGGAACAACTGGACAAACACTGGACGGATTTTCATAAAATTTGATATTTGATTACTTTTTCGGCAGCCTGTTGAGAAATTCAATTTTCATTTAAATGTGACAAGAATAACTGGTGCTTTGCATGAAGACCTATGACAATATCTCGCTGAATTCTTCTTAGAATGAGAAATATTTTAGACAAAAGGTGGAGAGAGACCCATAACACACATTTTATGTTCCTCAATTTTTTTCCCCCCCGGAAGTTGTGCCGTTTGTGAGATAATGTGGAAAAAGGTGGTAGAGCCAGGCAGGCCACAGGTGGCAATATAGTACGCCGCAGAAAACATGCAATTTGAATGCCGGATAACTAAGTCAAGAATACCGACACACATTCATAATATTTAATATTTATTGCGTCATAATTGATAAATTCCGTCTGATCTCGTAAAGTGTTTTACGGTAACGCTTACAAAAACCGAGAGACTGTGCAACGACTCATCTGTCGTTAGGATCTGTTTAGTTGAATTGTACTGTACGTCTAAAGCAGGCCGTGAGCAAACGAACATTCTTTCGTTTCAGTCCAGCATTAATATGTAACGTCTAGAAACAGTGAAAATTAGCTAGAATATAAGTTAACTCTATAGGGCTCACTGACGTAATCTTTTTTTTTAACTTTGTCCGTCGTCTAATTTTTTGATGAATCACGTTTCGGCAGCCGGCTGTGCATGCGTCTTCAAGCAAGGAAAGCACCTACTTTGGTGGACCGCTTAGGTAGAACTATTCTCAGCCACTCAGTCACCAGTGACTATCTAAGGGGTCCATCAAAGTAGGTGCTTTCCTTGCTTGAAGACGGATGCAGAGCCGGCATCCGAAACGTTGTGCTTTGTCAAAAATTATACGATGGGCAGAGTCCAAAGAAAGAAGATTATATCAGTGGAATATATTTTCTTGTCAAAAAGTGGCACGTAGAGTTTGCATTGTTACCGCTGAAGTACAGGCACCGTAAAAGCATTGTGTAATACTCAGTATTTGTTTGCAGTTGGCAGTGACATGTAGTTCAAGAAAAAAAACACACAGAATGCATTATTGTATTTCCACCCGCAAAATAGTTACGCGAACGCTCCACAATGTTTGGTTATACGTACATTGCCTCTCTTATGCAGGTATAAAATAAATAACGACGGGCTGGAAATACACATGTGAAAATTTGTATGGCGCCGGATTATTTGTTAAAGGCAAGTATTACGTGTCGCAGTGATAAGCCGAATAATGACGCGTAGTTGCCACTTGTGCCATCTGTTGACATTTCACTGAACTACCACGCCGTGGTTCCAACATAATCGATACGCGTGACAATGAGTATCGACATGGGCCATGCAAATGATGGACTCGTTTTGCCATCTGTGCTCATTAGGTGAACTTTTTTCGTCAGCTGGTAGTGTGCACTGTCAAGGACCCCACACAATAGTCACGAGCACAGATCATCTAGTATAGGTCACCAGTGTCTGCCTTGGTATGTAAACAATACGGAAGTTTATCCCACTGGGCGGAGTAGCGTGAAAATTGTATTGCATTGTTGTTTGCCTTGTGTTATGTTCTTTTGTTTGTTTTTTGTGTATGTATTTTTCTGTGTTAATGACGATCAGGCTGAGTTAGAATGTAAATAAACAAAGAACTGAATTTAAGTACTGGTACATTTAAAGACAGTTTCACTGTAGCAGACTACATGCTATGTACGTTCAATAAGTAAGGTTCTGTAGCCTTCAACTTTTGTAATAACCTTGTAATAATCTTTGTAATAATTCTCAGTAGAACGTAGTGATTTTGTAGGCATAACATGCAACAAGTGGCGCAAAAATCAGTCAGGTGCTATTCATGGGATAGGTTGATGTGTCAAATGTGGTGCAGGGAGTTCGAAAATGGTAAGAAGGTCTTCTGTATCAGTGCCTTCGGTAGGATGAAGGAAGTCGGTACAAATCACCGGGGCGTGGCCGTCCGGAAGGGACTCGGGGACCGACTTTGTTACGTATGTTTTTGTTTTCCTCTGTGGTATCGTTATTAGTCTTTGTAAAGATTAAACTCTTGCAGATCAAGCCCGTGCCGCTCTGTAACTGAACCAGCCTCTCAGATTTAGTGTAAAGGGAAGTATATCTTTCCGATTTACTGTAAAGAATTTTATCCGGCCCATCCTTCCTGGGGGGGGGGGGGGCGAAAAAATGTTTTCCCTGCGGCACGAGTCTGCTGTCGGGCTGCCCTGGCTGCAGACTGGGTAACATGATGTCTGACAACAGAGCACAAGAACCGACGTTCAGACGTTGTTGGTTCACATTTGTAACGGCTTAAGGAAGAAGGATGTAGGTTCCCAAATGAAAGGCATGGGTGAATCATTTCAAGCCTTAAAATGGCTCGAAAGAAGTGAAAACACTCAACTGCGTCTGTAGACAAAGAGTTCAAAGTGTGGCAGTCTTGGAAAAATTTCTAGCGTCTGTATTCTGGCTACGGAAGGAGCCACCGAATAGACGTCTTCCCTCGTAATACGTACAACAATCAACGCGAACCCCTGCGGCGACTGCATGAGGCAGTTCTTAGGAGTAGACTGGAACATATGTCAGCACTGCAAGGCAACGCCACACAGCGGGCGTCGGACTTGCAGTCGTTTCTCAGGGGACATCTGGACCATCCACCCCATATACCTGACCTTGCTCCATCGGACTTCAGTTGTACGGTCTGCCGATGGAACGTCGTGCAGGTCGCCTATTCCACAGTAGTAAGGGCCTGGGAATTACTTGTTGCGACTGTAAGAGCCCGATTTCTACCGCTACGGATTTTTTAACCTCGCGGGAAGATGGAAAAAGTACATCAGTGTTCTGGGGAGTTTGTTGAAAAGCAACGATACTTAAGTGGAATAAATGAGCCCGACTTATCCTTTCACTTCTGTGATAATCCTAATGAAAAATCGTCAACACAGCTATTTATAAGAAGAAGGGGATTGTACTGAAACGTAACATTGAGGCGCGTTCGCATAACTATTGTTGCTGTGAAAAAGCAGTATTACATATGCCGAGTGCATGTCTGTAGCCATAGTTATCCAGCACGCAAAGCGCATGCACCGTATTATATTGTTATCTGTGGCCTGTCTGGCTGTACCATATTTTTCCTTATTATCTCATAAACGGCATAATTTTCGGAAAACCTTATTGCACGTAAAATGTGTGTTTTGATTTTCTCTTCAGCTTTTGCCTGAGTTCTCTCTTGTTATAACAACAGCTGTAGCGATATATTGACCCTTTAAAGACGAAGCCTAAACTGTTTTATTTAAAGACCCAGTTCGTACCGCGCAGTAACAACTTTTCGTCTCGGTTACAAAAAACAATCAGTTTATGTTATATAGGGCAAAAGTATTACCATAATTGCAACAAAATGCACATACAGTTTACAAGTACATACTATTTTTCTCTTATTCTAGATGCTCTGCTACATGTTTCGGTCAAGGTTAACCATCTTCAGGGAGATACAGACACAAAGGAATGTGTATAAACATAAAAGTACGTCATTGTCGAATGTGTAACATATCGGTATGTTATACGTTCGACAATGACGTGCTTTTATGTTTAAACACATTCTTTTGTGTCTGTATCTCCCTGACGACGCCTAACCTTAGCCGAAACATACAGGAGAGTATATATGATAATATAATTATATATTTATAAATTGTGTGTGCACATTGTTGGAATTATAAGTAGTGTGCAAAACGTATTAGAGTCTTCAGAGTGAAAATGCTATAACATCCTTTGCTAATCTGTTTTATGCTATTAACTCCACAAAAGAACAAAAAACCTGCGACTTAGTTGCTTAAGCTGTGACCAGATGGCTGTCCATCTGTCGGTTTAATCTAGGCACGGTACTAACGGTCTACAGTAACAGCTTCCGTTTGCTATGTGCAAATTAATAATTAAAGGCATTATAGAATACGAGCTAATTTTTTTCACATGGGGCATAATGGGTTTCTCTGAGAAGTCAAGGTACCCACATAATCAAACGCTATTAGTAGAAGACTGAAGTCATGTAGGATGTTATGCGGTATCGAATAGTTAACCGACGTTTCGAAAGATCGTAATGCCTTCAGCTTCAGGGTCAAGCAGTATGAAAATAGTGGGACTGCTTAACCCTGACAATAAAGGCACTTCGATCCTTCGAAACGTCTGTAACACTTTACCAATGGACATGGCGTGGCACCCTAGAAGATATGTTTGTTCAGCATCACGAATGTGAGAATCCCAAATCTTGTATTATTGCCTCTCGCTTTATTGAAAAGTTACCGTCAAGTTTAAAATGATCATATCGAAAGTTTTATTTACGAATTCGCTGTTTCTTTGATTTTCTTTGACGCTACATCCCAAGTCCCGCCTGAGCCGCTTCATTGTTGAAGTCTGTGGTTCACACACACACACACACACACACACACACACACACACCCGGTAGGACTCCTCTGAACGAGTGATCAGCCCGTCGCAGAGACCGCTGCCTACACAATACACAACAAACACAAGAGACTAATGTCCAGGCCCCCAGCGGAATTCGAACCCACGATCCCAGCAATCAAGGGGCTTTAGACCTACGCGTTAGACCGCGCGGACACCGGGTGCGGCACGAATTTGCTCGTAGCTGGAGTGAATCGTATTTTATCTTCTTTCGGTTTTTATGAGTGTACAGAATTCTCTGTCACACAGAATTGTTAATCTTAATCGTATACAGTGACGCACGTCCAACGTGATATTAAACAGCGCGGTGTTGACTGTGCGCTTTTCAAAGTACGTACGTATAATAGAGGCGTCTGCCGAAAGCAGAAAAATTCAAACGCACGAGGATACGCGTGGGCGGTTACTCACTGAACCGAAGCGGAAGCTGTCAGCGTCAGCTAGCCAAGTACTGTGTCAGCACTTAATGTATAAATTTGTGTGTTTCAAGCGATGGTGTGTGGGTGTCCATCATCGTCCGCGTTCACGTAACCTTGTCCTTCCCATAAATGGTTTTACCCAAAACACGTGGTAACTCCTCCTAACCCCCAGGGTTCACTGTAGCATGGCAGTGCTGCTGAGTTACGAATATTGACAACTTCTAAACACTGTAAAGTTGTGTTCACGTCAAGAATACAGAACTGAATCAAGGCGATGAACTAATTGCAAGGAAGAACAGCGTCCTTTTAGAGAAGCTGATGGTTGCTGTGCGTGTCAATAAATTATTCTCGTTTTATGAAACTGGAGGGTTGATGACTGTGTTTACAAGAGTCCACCTCTTGACCGTTCTCTGAGCCAGATGAATTCAGTCCGCACTTTCACGTCTTATTTATTTAAGATCCCTTTTAATATTATCATACCATCTTAGTGTTATTCATATTCCTTGCATTAAACATATTAGTCATACAATTCCGACAAAATGCACTTACAGTTAACAAATATATATTGTATTATCTCAAGGTGTACACTGTGCTGCATGTTTCGGCGTAAGGCATGTTCAGGGAGAACCGAGTACAAAGCTAAAAAGACATATAAAATTAGATACCAACAAATGAACAAATATATAAAACACTTTCACATCACTGTTATACCTTTCTACCCTACATGTTTCGACGTCTGTACGACATCATCATCAGGGATATTATACCAAGGTCTTCACATAAACCATATGTCACGTTGTAGGCTATGAACAATATATCACATATCCACTGTCAAGATAATGGTTATACCCGTTGGATTGCGTGGTAACTGGACAAGTAAAATTATTAAAGATGCATGTATGTCACAGTTGATTACGTTGTCTTTAAAACCTATTAAAATCTTAAAAACTAGTACATTCACTGTGAGTTAGCGCACTGTAACACCGTCACTAAACCATCACAGTAGTTAAGAACATTCATGTGAAATATTATAATGCGATGTGCAACTGTCTTCGAAGATCACAACCGCAGTCATCAAAACTGTGTAACAGTAGGTCGGAATGTTTACGTCGTTGAATTCCGATGGTGTAAACCGTAGGTCTGATGTGTTTATATAGGCATTTATGCCGCTGTAGTTCTGTAATGTAACACAGTTTATTACAAGGATGGAAGGGTATTAAATATTTCACTTACGTTGTTAACGGTTATCTACATACCTGTAATGTATGAGTAGTTCACTTGGGTGACTGCGTGTTCTTGACTTCCGTGTGGTACTGGTGTGGAATGTTATTGCCGTTGTCTGTGCACTGTTTCTTGCTGGTGGCGTGTGGAAGTTATACTTGTAGCGCGATATTTAAATCTGGACTATTGCATGCAGGGGGTTCTGTTCATTAGTGTTTTGTTCTTCTATCAGTGAACCATGTTTTTGATGTAATTGTATATAGAAATTCTTTAGGCAGTTCATTCGTATTCCCTTATTGCATGGTTTAAGTAATTGTAATGCATCTTCTATGTGGCCAAACTGATGTCTTTTGTTCAGAATATGCATTGCATGAGCGGATTTTGGGTTGTTTGTTCTTATGTAATGATGATGTTCAGTGAATCTCGTTTTAAGGCCGTGACCTGTAATGTAATGTAAGTAATCCGTGGCTATTCTGCTATGAAATCTTAAGTCTATGCAACTGCTTGAATGAATATCAATAGCAGTAGACACTAGACTCTAAAAATGGGATAAGCTTTGATTTTGCAGTATAAACATGGCTGCGATGCAGAGAAGAATATTAAAAACCAACGTCCGCTATTATGGATCTCACACACTTGCTCGGGGGCCACTTCACCCACTCAAATGCTTTTCCTCCTAAAGTTACAAATGTTTCCTTGCTTCTTCATTGTCGCAAATGATCTAAGAGTATAGCAGACGATTTGGAGCCCTGTATGTTCAGACATGTAGCTCAGAGTAGAAAATTTGCGACAACTTCAGAAGGAGTTTAATATTTTTAATGAAAATGTTCATAACAGACTAATCGCTGAATGTTATCGGTTATAGCTAATTTATCATTCGCATGTCATAAACATTCAGTAGTGTGTTTTCGTTTCATTTTGTGTCAGATGTCCGAGAAGAAACATGAAATCTTGGAATCAGGACAAAATGACGCGTGTTGTTGCCACTGTCAGGAAAAAGGAAATGGGTTTTAACACGGCTCAGAAATTGTTTAATGTTCCCAAGACATCACTTAGGCCGTATATCAGCATGAAAGACAAAACCCCAGAAGAAGCTGTTCTTACAAAATTAGGGAGGAGGCCTGTTTTCTCGAGGGATATGGAACAGGAGTTAATAAAATACCTACTGATGATGGACGAGAAACAGTTTGGCCTCACACGGTTAAGAAGTCAGAATTATGGCTTTCCAACTAGCCGAGAATAATAATTTGAATAAGAGTTTTTCTGATCTGAGAGGGTGTGGTGGAAAACAATCATTTTTTTAACTACCGTAAGAAAATAATTTCAGTTCGATCTGCAACAAGAACGCAGTGGCCAGAGCACATGGGTTCAACAGCAGAGTTTGAAAAACACAATTATAATCAAAACCGAATACAGTTTACAGTAAACTCAGTTCACAGTTATGACGGTTGAGCCATGTTAAACACATGTATGGACTATAAGAGCGTTTTACTGTTCCCATTATTAAGTTGGGTCTATTTGTAATCTAAATCATTTTGATTTTCAGGTTTTAAGTTGAGATTCTTTTGTTAATGGCCATATTGTTTCTATAACATACATCATTGCTATAATAAGTTTGGATACAAGACATAAGCGATTAGTTTTATCACGGACAGAGAAGTGTTAAGTGGGCCTGGGGTCCACTTTAACAAACCAGTGCAGCTAAAGTGGACCTTTCAGTCGTTTCACGTATTTCAGTATAATTTCCAAATGNCTACATAAAGAAAGATGCTCCATCTCCAGAGCCTTCTTAACATATCTAACACAGTCCCCAGAAAAGAAACCCCCCTGCAGGTTCCCCTTACTGAGCCCCTACATAGTGAAAGGTGCCCCATCTCCAGAGCCCTCTTTACACATATTCAAAGTTCCCAGAAAAGAAGCCCCCCTCCAGGCTCCCATCTCAGAGCCCCACAGAAACAGACGCTTCGTTCCCAGAACCCTCCTCTACCTGTCTCTCGCAGTCCCCGATGAAAGAGGCCCCCCCCTCCAGGTTCCCTGTCAGGGCCCCGATGGAGAGAGATGCTCATCACCAGGGCCTCCTATACATACCTCTCAAAATTCCCAATAAAGGAACCTCCCTCCAAGTTCCCCGCGAGGCCCTGCGGAGAGAGGTGCCCATCACCACGGCCTTCTACACGTATCATTTATAAAGCCCAGTAAAGGATCCCCCCCTTCCAGGTTTCCCTCTTAGTGCCCCCATAGAGAGGGACGCTCCATTTCCAAAACACATCTTTATTTATCTCTGAAAGGCCCGGGAGAAGAGCTCCCTACCTGGTTCCCCAACGGGGCCCCCAGGGAAAGAGTTGCCCTACCCTAGGGCCTTCATACATCAACTCACTCATTTGCGGGGAAAGAACTCGGTCCACCAAGCAGAGCCCCCGTGCTTCGTAAGGCTACAATACAACTGGGAGGTCGCCTGGTATCCCAGAGGGCACCGTTTGCGACAGACTCACCCACTGCCATTCATCCCGTACTCACGGCACTCAAACAGTAGGATTGGGGATTGTTTTTCAAGGTTTACTGCTTTAGATCCGCTGTGTTCTGCACAAACAGGGTCACCTCCCGTAGGTTATGGCTCTTCATCATGCACAGACGGTCTTGGGTGAGAAGAGGCTACGTATGACGCATTTATCACTCCTTGGGAAAATGGCGGCACTCATATCGGACCGGAGTCACCACCCTTCAGCAGTGACCCCGAGCGGCTGCCCCATGCCAGGCCCGACCCGGGCCGGTTCCATCGCCTCACGGCAATGACCCGACCGGGGCCCGGAGCCGGCACTCGTCCCCTTGACCCCTCGATCAGTAAACCGCCGTGTCTTAAATTCATGTGCTAGTGAACAGTTGTGTTGTGAGTGCTGGCTGGTGATTGTACGTATATAGCAAATTTCAGTCGAACTCGGTTATAACGTCATGAAAGGGACTGAATATTTTGTGTCGTTATAACTGACGAGAGTAATGTTATGATTAACAGTGAGGAATTAATTGGTACCACACAATATCTGACTGTATAAGCGAGGTGTCATATAAACCGATGTCTTTATAACTGGGTTTTCACTGTATTTTCTTTAATTTGCATTTATTTAATCTTTCGCACTGTTAATTACTTTTGAACCCTATCCGTGCGGATGACATTGGTTTATGGACAACAGCAGGCGGGTCACGAAGTACCTGTTCAGGGGATCGCGTTGATAGAACCGCGCTTACAAAGATCGTATTCAGCACCGTTATTTTAGTTCATCTTCCGGTATAATGTCAGAGTCGCTGTCCTTAACCGTGCGGGAAAAGCACAATTGAAATATCAGTGTCAAACAAATCAGTGGTTGTCATTGAAGTGCAAAGTAAGACCTAAGAAACAACTGGCGACCTGAACATCGCCTTTTATTGCAACAGAAGTAGGCCTAGAGGAAACGTGATACCTTCTGTGTTATGAGATACGTGTAAAATGCGGTGTTTCCCTTTTGCTAGAGAAGCACAATAAATATTTCGATATTTACCAAATAAATACAATAAATAAGGCAGAGCCGATGAGACCGAGAGACATCTGGCATCCTTACATGTTAGCGCCCCTGTTTTGTAAAAAGGGGCTAACTGCCACTTCGAGGTAAATTGAGTTATGTGTAGCAAATCGTTCAACTAATGGTCCTTTATGATATGTAAAAAGATGACAACTCCTTCTTCAAGAATAACCAAGATACGTGCGGGATATGCTACTTCTCAAAGCTTTTGTCATACGTAAAATGGAGCCACCTTCTTGCGTCTCCGTAAAATTAATATTTTGTGGTTCGCCCTCTTTTTACAGAATAGGTGCGCTATCATTCGCGAGAAACAAAAGAAAGTAGTGATTACGTTTAAGCTGTATCGAAAATGTTCGTAATACGAACAGTGCGAAAAAAAGTAGGAACAATAATAAAGGGTTGACGCCAAAAGTTTTATTTCCTGCGGATAGTGCCAGACTTGTTCATTTTTCTTTGTAGCTGAGTCGAAATGCAGATTATATTAACGCGACAAATACGAAGAATGATTTTTAGGGCAGGTGTGAGAAGTATTCTTCTGAAGAAACCACGTTGAAATTGAACAGGAAACATCTCAATTCACATTCATGACAAAAAATTAAAGTTAAGTTTAGAATCATGTATCTTAGTGACTCATTTAAAAGTCCTATGGGCTGTTATATGCAGAAACCGACACTGGGTCCTACCCAGCCTCCTATGCAAAGGGTACAAAATTACTTCCCGGGGGCAAAGCAGCCGGGGGTATGAAGTTGAACACACACGTTCATCAATTGCTGACGTTAAGAAGAAGTGGAGCTGTATCTATGCTTACCCTATATGCTGTAATGGCGTGTACATGGACAATTTACGTCTTTTTACTTGGATCTCCCCCCCCCCCACTCCAGTGGCGCAACAGCCCCTAGTGGGCCAGAGCCTCCACATTATCTAGGCCTCACGATCACACTCAGACACACCACACTCGGTAGGAGTCCTCTGGGCAAGTGATCAGCCCGACGCAGAGACCTATGCCTGACAACACGCAACACTCACAAGAGACAGACAACCATGCCCCCAGCGGCATTCGAAGCCGCAATCCCAGCAAGCGAACGACTGCAGACCCACGTCTCAGACCGCGCGGGTGTTGTACAAATTTAATTCGACAGAAAAACAAAAGGTACCGAACTTAACGGTAGCAAATGTTGCTTGAATTCAAAGTGCTCCTAATTTATTCGTGCATTTGGTTTTTTTTTTGTTGTTGTTGTTGCGGCCAGATATTTGAATTCCACGTCTCCTGACCTTCCATAATAAAAGAAAGTTATTATGTGTAAGAGCGATTCTGTATGAAGTGCGTAAATTGAAATAAAATCTCAGTTCAAACATAAGAAAGGTCCGTGGAAGATGCACTACTGCTAATTGTCGAGTTGGGTCAGCTGGCGCAGGGTAAAGTCCAGTGGCTGGTGTGTGTGAAAGCAGTAATGAAGCGGGGCGTTCCGTAGAAGTGTGGAATGTCTTTGACATGCACAAGCAGGCTAATTAGAAGCCGTGTACCAATTGTGGTGTGACACCACTCATGGCTACAGGTCGACGGGTGACGCACGCGGGCAGGTTCAGACGCGGCCGGTGATGCAAGGTTGTGTAGCAGCCATTGCGTGGGTTCCGTGCTTGTAGCGGCCGTGCTTGAGGCGGCCGTAGTTTTGTGATACGGAGGATGATACGTTTACGTAGGTGTTGCGGCCGTGAGTCCGGAAGACATGTTTTTTTTAAAAGGAAGTACGAAAGAATACAATAAATACCTGCAGACCTGTATATTTGTCTCGAGATTAGAATGCACGACAAAATCACATCGTAAAGAAATACAATATAACCTTTGAAAGGATGAAACAATTCAGCTATTTGGGAACAACCCTAACGAATCGAAATTCCATTCTTGAAGTAATTAAAAGCAGAATGAAGTCGGGGAATGCTTGCTATCTTTCAGTGCAGAATATTTTGTCTTCTAGTTTGCTGTTGTAAAGATTAAGGTATGCAGAACTATAACTTTGCCTGTTGTTTTGTATGGGTGTGAAACTTGGTCTCTGACACTGAGGGAGGAATAAAGGCTGAGGGTGTTCGATAACAGGGTGTAGAGGAGGATATTCGGGCCTAAGAGGGCGAGGTGACAGGAGAGTGGGGAAGACTGCACAACGAGGAACGTAATGCTCTGTACTCATCACCAGATATTATTAGGGTAATCAAATCGAGAGGAGTGAGGTGGGCGGGGCATGTAGTACGTATGGGGAGAGGAGAGGTGTACATAGGGTTTTGGTGGGAGACCTGAGGGAACGAGGCCACTTGGAAGACGCAGGCATAGATGTCAGGATAAAATATCAATGGATCTTCAGGAAGTGGGTTGGGAGGTTATGGACTGGATTGATCTAGCTCAGGATAGGGACAGGTGGCGGGCTGTTGAGGATGCGGTAATGAACCTTCGGGTTCCATAAAATGCGGGGAATTTCTTGACTAGCTGAGAAACTGTTAGCTTCTCAAGAAGGACTCTGCTCTGTGGCGTTGGTTGGTTGGTTGGTTGGTTGGTTGGTTGGTTGGTTGGTTGGTTGGTTGGTTCGGCTGGTTTGGTTTGGTTTGGTTGGTTGGTCGGTTGGTCTGTCCTGTATACTTGTAGTGCACTAAAATGCGTGCAGTGACCGTTCAGACTTTATAATACCGAACCATTATGCAGTCCACCGACTGATGGCAATCCGTATCTTCGCCACACACCTACCGATATGTTTCGGTTCGGATTCTAGCGGCCCGACTGTTCACGTCGCTATTGCCAGTGCGTTTTGCAAGCATGGGGCTTCCTAGAGAGAAAAAACTTTTCCCTTTTGCCTTTATTATGCAAACAAAAATAAAAAGAAAAGTGAGTGGGTAAAGCAGTGGTTGTAAAAAAGGGATACTTTGTCATATATATCGTTAATTGCAGAACTTCGCGTCTCCTGTGACGCAGATTTGAAAAACTATTTACAAATGACTCATGAATGTTTTAAAGTTTTGCCCCATTTGTTGAAGCTTTTCATTGAAAAGCAGAACACAAGAATGAGAAGAGCCAGCAGCGCAGAAGAAAGATTAACTCCAACTTTACGATTTTGAAGCTTTGAAGATTTGAAATTTACAGCTCTTGTCTCACCTCATGCTCTTGCTGAACAATTCCTGAAACCAGTAAATTCATCTGTAAGGTGTTAAAGGAACAATACTTGAAGGTACGAAAGAAGTATATTTTTTTTTACTATTACAAACGCCATACATTTTATTAGTTTTGACTATATTACAACCGTATCTAATTATTTTAAATTAAATTTCAGCTTCCAAAGAAGACAGTAGAAAAGGTACAAATCGCTAGAGACTTCGAAAACAGCTGGAATCTTCGCAGTTGTAGAGGCGCGATAAATGAGAAATACATTCAAATAGTGAAACCCGCCGCACGTGGATCGTATTTTTATAACTACAAAGGTTACTCTAGTGTTTTGCTCGCAACTGTGAATACTGAATGTGACTTCACTTGTGTCAGTGTTAGTTGCAACGGAAGGAATTCTGACGGCGGTGTCATAAAAATATTATGTTTTATGATAAACTAAAAGCAAATATGTTAAATTTGGGGTACCTGCCGCTGAAATCACGGAAGGAGAACTGAATTATGTTTTTGTGGCTGACGATGCATTTACGTTAAACAAAACGTACCGAAGCCCTTTTCTGGTAACGTAACTCATGATTAAAATTTTTTAAGTATCGTGTCAGTAGAGCGAGGCGCACTGTGGTGAATTCTTTTTGCAATGTGGTTAATCGATTTATAGTTTTTCACATCGAAATTAAAATGAGGCCAGAAAAAACTGAGTATATAGTTCCTGCTGCTTGTGTTCTGCACAATTTCTTAAGACAGCGCGCTAAATCATCTTACAATCCCACAAGTTCTGTCAAAATGGAAGGTTTAGATACTGGGGAAATAATTTCCAGAGACAGGCGACAGCTAAAAGCATCACATGGCCTGCAACGACACGGTGCTAGAAACGCGTGTCAGGAAGCGAAACAATGTAGCTTACAGTACGAGAATTATGTTATGAACGAAGGACAAGTTACTTGGCGGCATAAATTTTTGTTATTAGGTATTAGTAGCTTTCAAAAATCAGCAATTAACTATCCCATTACGATATGTATTCTACAAATTTACCAATAATCCATTACATAAATAATGTGCAGTTTGTAAATAAATGTTGGATGAAAATGCAACTACTGTGTTTTTACCTCACTTTCTGCCTCAGCTTGCCCATCGGAGCCTTCTATACCTGTATCACTGAAATTCCTTACTGGGGTTGCTCTTCGTCTGCAGTAAACAACAGAGAATCGTAGTACCATAATGTAGGTGTGTAGGCGTCATCTGCAGACGCACCACGTCTTTTTCATTCCGTAACTTTCTCAGTTCCTTGCGGAAAGCACTTCGTAAATTATTAACCTTAGACCGAATCAGATTCTTTGTAGCTGACAAATTACGCTTTTTGCTTTTTCCTCACATCCTTGTTTGAATAAGATTTATCCTTCACCTTCCATCGACAGATGTGCTCTTGATACACGTTAATAAACCCCGAAATGAATTCCGGACTGTTGCACTTGGAACAGGGAAAGACTTATATTGTGCAGTTATTGTGTATGTGAATAATTATAGGTAATGAACAGAAAAATGTGTTAGTGTCAGATTTTGTGACGAAGTCTTACAGTTTACAGTTATTGCATATAAATATTAAATAATAAAAATGTCACGTGACTGACTGACTGACTGACTGACTTGCTGGCTGGCTGGCTGTCGTTTCTTGTCTGCATAATGTTGGAAGGACATTGACTAGTCCCCAAGTGTGGAAATAAAGGATGAGGGAAAGTCTGCAGCTAATGGACTTGTGTAACTCGCATAACTTCAATATTCTTATCTCATTCATGTGCCAGATAAAAACGGATCACTTTACTGTCCGCCTGCCGCGCGATTTTAGCTTGTCCGCCTGAAGCACGGCCGCCTCGAGCACGACACCATTGCGTGAGGCTAAACTCGATTCCTACAAGCCAGTTATGTAAAGTACTACTCTAGTCGATCTTTCAACTTCTTTCGCACCTTGTAAGAGCAAATGAACTTCTGCTACGTCTGGATGTGTATCCTGACACTCTGATAACTTATGAATCAACCGACGGAATTTTTTGGAACGTTGTGTGGGCAGTGTAGCACTAGAGACACCGCAACATTTGCAGTTTTTAGTTTACTACCAAACAATAACAGCAAAATTTGTGGCGGGCATATTACAGTGAACCTTACGGGTAATGAATTCTTTTGGGCTCTTTCGCAAAGTTGCGAAAAAAAAAACACTGCTAGATTCATGTGTGTCTGTCCGTCCGCAGGCGCGGAACAACTCAGCTCTCTCTAGAAAAATTTTTGTGAAATTTTATACGGGGGAGATTTTAATAAGATATGTCGAGAAACTTCAGGCTCGTTAGAACTCGAACAAAAACAAGTCACGCTACGTGCAATAGTAACATATGTTTGTGACAATTTTGTTACTGGCGTTACAATGGTTACGTTTGCTAGCAAGTTTACCATTGTGTGGGTGCTATGGGTACCTTGGTACGAAGTCGCCATTGTTGCTGACGTTACCATCTGTGTTGTGTTGTGTTGTTTAGTTTTTTTTAAACAAAAGTGACGTTGTTCGTGTGGTTACATTTGCTACCAAGTTTACCAGTGCGACTGCAGTGATAAAACCTTCCTGTGCCAGTAGTCGAGAAATTCTGGAAGCCTCAGCCTCTTAGAGACCTGAGGGCCTATGCAGGCCTGAAATGGCATAGCTTTACTTCTACTGCTGTGGTTGCGCCCACGCAACAGAACTGTTCCTCTCGGCGGCCGTTTTCTGTCTTCTTTTGATGCTGGGAAATTACCAGTCTGCCCGCACATAACAGAACTGAGACAAAGTCTAAAATGCGAAATCTGAGCTTCTCACAGTGGTCTTGCTGAAGATGCAAGTCTTCTGGACTGCTGCGCTGTGTCGACTGGTAACTAGTTTCGCGACCTTTCGAAGGGTGAAGCTTGACCAAGCAGTTCGGCTTTACCCTTGACCACTGAGACTTGAACCATCAGATTCAGCATTATGTTTGTGAATCAAAAGAATGCTGAGAGTGAGGAAGAACGAGAAAGTTATGTAATGAATGTGTGAAATGGGAAAAGGCTTGATTTGGAAGATTCAGGTTTCTGGTATTTGACGCTTTGTCGTTGGGCTTGTAGTGACAGAAGTTTTGAAGAAGTATTAGTTCTGTTGCTTTGTTTTGGTGCTTGGTAGCATGCGGCCGTCACACGCAATAGACTGAACAGTAGCCGAACTGAGACGGCCTGAAATAAGTTTTTTCCTCTCTCTCTCTCTCTCTCTCTCTCTCTCTGAAAGTTTCTGATTTAGTCTCTACTGTTTTGGTGCCTAGTACAACATTAATTGATTCTGTATACAGTTTGTTACAAGAAGTTACATATCGAATCCTGGTCTGTTGTACCTGCAAACCGTCGATAGTGTCAACATCTGACTGTTAACCACGGACGTAGCTACCATATGGCAACAGTATGCTAAGCATAGGGGCCCACGAGCCCGTGGCAACAAGTTGTTTTATGCCAATTAAACAGCTTTAGAGCGTATTTGCAAGAACTCAGCCTCGCGCGAATATGTTTTAACACTGCCAACCATTGTGTGCATTTAAAAACTGTGTTGTTTGCAGACAAATATGGAGAATTCAAAAACAAGGAATGACAATTTACAAAAGACGAGAGGAGAGAGTCAAAAATGGCCAACACTTCCTGAATTTATTATAAAAATTAACGATGTCGCACTGTTTGGAAAACCAAGTCTAATTGTGAAAGTTGTATAAAAACGTGTCATGTAGCTCTCTGGTATGACGGGTCCTCATTGGGAAGCTCGTATAGGAGCCCCCAAACCGTAGCAGTGGTGCGGACAGTTCCTGTCTGTCCCCAGTTACTGCGTCTGAAAACCAAGTGCAGTGAACTGACTATGTTAGTCCCGGTCCTGGTTGTGGCCCCAGAAGACTGTATGAAGACGTGAAGACTGCAGTGGCGTACGCGATTAAGCATTTCATAGCAACCAGCAGCGTAACACTTGCAGTGTTGGCCTTGTGTTCTGAGTGAGGAATCTACTTTTGGGGGGGGGGGGCGGCCCCCGTTTGACTCTAAAACTTGCTGGGATCTTGTTTACGTTATATGCGACACTGCAGTACAGATGTGATGGACCAAGGTCATGACCTGAAAGAG
Source organism: Coptotermes formosanus (assembly GCA_013340265.1). Lineage (NCBI taxonomy): Eukaryota > Metazoa > Arthropoda > Insecta > Blattodea > Rhinotermitidae > Coptotermes > Coptotermes formosanus. The sequence goes on along the minus strand of BLKM01000887.1, from coordinate 955,541 downwards.
ATTACTGTGACCCCGTCTTATTTGTCAGTGCAGGTACAAAATATTACTATACCGTCTTGGACTTCACTTAGTGACAGCTGCAGTTACTTAACAATGCATGGAATAGCAGCAGCAGCAGCAGCAGCAGCAGCAGTAGTAGTAGTAGTAGTAGTAGTAGTAGTAGTATAATATCCTTTCGTTCCATTAGCAGCACAGCGCATTTGTGAAGCATCTGAAGCTGACTGTTGTGCACCAACCTCTTGACCTCGCTCCACTTTTTGCCACATTTTCTTCCTTCCACCAGAACGGTTTTTTTTTACAGGTTTGCTTCGGCCTTTCTTTCTCTCCTTCAGGCTCCCTGCTGATTCCAATCAAGTGCTTGTTTTTCTGTGGATTCATCCACCTTCCTCAGAGTATGACCGACCCGACGCTATTTTCTCATCTTGATTTGTAATATTATACGCTTCTGTCCAGTTGTAGTGACCCGGACCCGGGGAGCCTGGGTTCTGTCCCCGAGTTCGGTGACTAATCGGGAGAGCGGGCTTTGTCGTAGAACAGTAAAAGCTGTCAGCAGCCTCCGTGGTTGGTGTAATGAACACTTTACTAATCTAAGAAACTATACAGTGGAGTAATTGCAGAGCCGAAGGCGAGCACAGGAACTGTTAATTTCTGTGCGAACCTTCTGAGTGATGTTATCTGTATCGCTGGTGCCAAAAGAAACCCACGAGCCAGCAGACGGCAAGCCTCACATAAGGACGCCTGCTACACATTGCCATATATCCGTCACCGCTCTCCTGACCTCGCCTTCGTTACAGAAAACAGAAGGGGTACAGAACTGTTTCCCTTCGTTTCTGCTAGTCTAAAACAAACGTGGAGGAATGCGTTGTATTCCTGTGTCTGGGATGTGCAGCTTGTGGTCAGTGGGCTGCCACGGGACCCTGGATGCTACACAGTAGCTTGCCACAGCTCGGTAGTACTTACCATCTCAGGCCATCTTATGCCCATCATTCTTCGCAAACATCGGTTAACAAACGTTTGTAGCTTATTATTTGTTATTTGGGTAGTCACGCTTCATGTTTCGCACCCATACAGCAGTGCCGGTTTAACATTACTATGAAATTTAAGGATCTTAGTCTTCATCAGTATATGTTTATTTTTCCACAATGGGTGCAATTCTACGAAGATCCCATTTGCCTTCTTGATCCGTGCTTTTAACATACCGGAGTTCTCTTCGAATTACTGTTACAGCGCTATCCAGATATATAAATTGTTCCACTGTTTCAGTAACTACACGGTTTACATTTATATTAGTAGTAGTCTTTGAATTGATCCGCGGCTTCGTTGTTTTCTATGAGTTAATTTTTAGTCCAGCTGTGGCTGCTTCTGTCTGTAGGTTACCTATTCCCTCGGATATCTCTTTATAACTATGAAAGGCGGCAGACGTCATCTGCCTGGTCCAGATCCTCTAACCTTCCACGTAAACCCCCTCTGACACCCCTCCATTTGTTCTGAGTTACTCTCCTCATTATATCAACCATCACTATAAGAAATAGTGTTGGAGACAAAATACAACCTTGTCACACTCCTCTGTGTACTTTGAAGGCTTTCGTTAATTTTTTGTCGTGATTGACTTGACATTCGTATTCTCGACACATCTCTTGAATCAAGTTTAATATCTTCTCAGGTATTGCGGATTGATGTAGGACATGCCATAAACCTTTTCCTTTATGGAGTCCAGTGCCTTTTCAAAATCAATAAAAATAACGTACAGACTTGTATTCCGTTCACCGGTCTGTTCCTTAATTATCCGGAGAGTACTAATGAGATATAGGTATACAGCTACTATTTTCACGAAAGCTAGCTTGTTCTTTCCTAAAAGTTATGCGATAGCGCCCCTTTTTGATTTAGAATTATCCTGGAAAATATCTTACTTACAAGCAAGAGAAGGGTGATTAATCCCCAGCTTCTACGTTCAGTCAGATTGCCTTTCTTTGGCAATTTAAGAATTACGCCTTTTCTCAAGTTTGCTGGCGTCTCCTTATTGTTCCATATATCTTCAAAAATATGTTTCAGTGATTGAGCAGTAATCCCTATATCTAAATTGTATACCAATACATAAGTAGAATGTGAAATGTGGTCTCAATCTTTCTCAAGATAGAGTACATTGGCGGTCTTTTTTGAACGCTGCGATGAACGTTCGGTTTCAGCGTATGCTTCAGTCCGTAGAAAGCCTGTGGAGTTATGAAGACACTGATAATTACTTGATTGATATTAATTGTTTACTGATTTCAAACAATTCATTCATTGGATTCTATTTCTTCAGGTTTCCTTTGCTTGTTTAATTTGGCGCATTGGTTCTTTGTTGTTGTTTATTTTCTAGCTACGCGTACTTTAAAAGGAAGAATAAACCGTCAGGCACAATTGAATTTATATCAGTTTATTGCTTGCTACATGTTTTGGCTTGGGTGAAAAGCCATCATCAGGCAATTAAAGTAGATGAAGAAAGATGATTAAATGGTACTTTTTGAGATTACTGAGATCTCGGCTTTACAAAAATTGGAGTTGTATAAGCTGAAACTAGATGAGTTATTTTAATATCGAAGAACTTCCGTTTCATACTCGAATTACTGGAAAGCAATTTTAATATTCTAGTGTAATGTGCATTTATTACATTTCAGTATTTTAATATACAATCATGACTCTTATGTAGTATTTCCATCTTGGATTCCTCCAACGTCTGGTGTTTTAGAATTAATGAAAAGTAATAAAAACAAAACATAATCAGCAGTAAACAGAACACAGCTTGTGGCGGATAGGACCGGTCGGGGTCTTCAGGCTAACATAATAAGACCTCTCTAGTTGGACCCAGTAGACGAAGCTGCACTCAACCCCAGAGGTTTAGCAAGACCGAGGGAAAGAAGGAGACATGGTCGGACACATTGTTACCTAGTTTCTTACTTCCAGTCGCTTATTAATTATTTAGTCCAGGGAACTCCATATCTTCCAAAAATCTGGGAGAAACCTCAAAATTCTAGGCGGCAGAATGGTGACGCACAAGTTCCATACTCAGGGCCCACAGATGTTAGACACTAACTAACTAACTCCATGGAGCAGAGGCCTTCTTGAGAAGCTAACAGTTTATCAGCTAGTCAAGAAATTCCCCGCATTTTATGGAACCCGAAGGTTCATTACCGCATTCACAAGAGCCCGCCACCTGTCCCTATCCTGAGCCAGATCAATCCAGTTCATGTCCTCCCATCCCACTTCCCGAATGTCCATCTTAATATTATCCTCCCATCTACGCCTGGGTCTCCCAAATGGTCGCCTTCCCTCGGGTCTCCCCACCAAAATCCGGTATGCACCTCTCTCCTCCCCCATACGTGCCACATGCCCCGCCCATCTCAGTCTTCTCGATTTGATTACCCGAATAATATTTGGTGATGAGTACAGGTCATTAAGTTCCTCGTTATGTAGTCTTCTCCACTCCCCTGCCGCCTCGTCCCTCTTAGGCCCAAATATCCTCCTCAGCACCCTATTCTCGAACACCCTCAGTCTTTGTTCCTCCCTCAGTGTGAGAGACCAAGTTTCGCATCCATACAGAACAACAGGTAAAATTATAGTTCTGTATACCCTAATCTTTGTGTTTTTGGATAGCAACCTCGAAGACAAAAGATTCTGCACCGAATGATAGCAAGCATTCCCCGACTTCAATCTGCTCTTAATTTCTTCATGAATGGAGTTTCGATTCGTTAGGGTTGCTCCCAAATATTTGAATTCTTCCACCCTTTCAAAGGATTTATTATCTATATTTATGTTGTGATTGTGTCGTGCATTCTGATTTCGAGACATGACCATGTACTTAGTTTTCTCAGCATTTACTTCTAGACCAATCTCCTTACTAGCAATAATTAAATCTTCTGCATTTTTCTTTATGCTATGTACGCTTCCGCCCAATATATTAACATCATCAGCATAAACCAGAAGCTGATGTGTACCATTCAATTTCAAGCCCTCCTGGTTTGCCTGAACCCTCCTAATGGCATATTCTAAAGCAAAGTTGAAAAGCAATGGCGACAGAGCATCCCCTTGTTTCAAGCCACTCTTAATAGGGAACGTGTCAGACAGATGTTTGCCTACCCGAACTCTGCTATATGTTTCACTTAGGCACATTTTTATTAACCTTACTAGTTTCATGGGGATACCGAACTCAATGAGAATATTATACAAGACCTCCCTCCTAACTGAATCATAGGCTTTCTTGAAGTCTATAAATAGCTGATGCACTGCCTCATTGTATTCCCATTTTTTCTCAAGTATTTGACGAATGCTGAATATATGATCAGTGGTTGACCTGTTACGTCGAAATCCACACTGATGATCCCCAATAATTTCCTCTGCATATGGAGTTAACCTTGACAAAAGGATGTTGGATAGAATTTTGTACGTAGTCGGCAAAAGTGATATGCCTCGATAGTTATTGCAATCTGTCTTATCACCCTTTTTATAAATAGGCACAATGACCGACTCCTTCCATTCCTCAGGCAATTCCTTCTTATTCCAAATAGAAATAATAAGTTTATGGATTTCAGACCGAATAATCCTACCCCCTGCTTTAATCAGTTCTGCTGGAATCTGATCAATACCTGGTGATTTGTGACTTTCTAGCTTTTCAATAGCCATCTCAACCTCAAAGGCACTGGGCTCAGGCACTAGTGGCTCTGCCGTGTGTAATTCAGTCTGCGTAACATCATTAACCCCGTGCATATTCAACAGCTGGGAGAAATTACTCCTTCACCTAGCCAAAATGCTGTAGGAGTCTGCAACCAGGTCACCCTTCTCATCATTTACTACATTAATTCTAGGCTGGTACCCCCTCTTAAACTCATTGATACCCCTACACAAGTCTCTGATATTCTTGTTCTTACTGTTTGTTTCAAGTTCGTTAATTTTAACTTTCAGATATTCCTTCTTTTTGTTCCTGAAATGTCTACTAGCTCCCGCCTTACGTTGTGCAGATTATCTCCATTATTTTGGTTTGGATTCTGTAACCACTGAATTTTAGCCTGCTTCCTTTTATCTAAAAATTCTGCACATTCTGCATCAAACCATGGTTTATGCTGCTTCCGTTCGTGTAGACCTAGACTCTCTTGAGCCGAGATTTTGATATTCTCTTTAATGTTTTCCCAAGCCCTATTCATGTCCTCACTAACATTTAAGTTTTCCAGAGCTGCAAACCTGTTTGAGATCTTAAGCTGATACTGTTTCCTAGCCTCTAGTTCACTTAGCTTCTTGAGATTAAATCTCTCTACATCAAACTTCTGTGCTGCTTGTTTACTTACTGCCAGTCTTTCCCTAACTTTCGCAACCACCAGATAGTGATCAGTATCACAGTCAGCTCCCCTGAAAGATCGCACATCGAGTATACTGGAATGCCGTCTCCTATCTATCAATATGTGATCGATCTGATTGTGAGTCTTCCCATCAGGAGAGGTCCAGGTGCATTTATGAATATTTCGGTGCGGAAACATAGTGCTCTTAACAACTAGATTCTTTGATGTGGCAAAGTTTACTACTCTAACACCATTATCGTTGCTATCCTGATGTAAACTCTCATTCCCAATAGTCGGTTTGAAAATATCCTCTCTCCCCACTTTTGCATTAAAATCTCCTAACAGAATTTTCATATGGTATTTAGGAAAATGATCAAAAACCCCTTCTAATTCCTCATAGAAGCTGTCCTTTGAATCATCACCCTTCTCTTCCGTTGGTGCATGCGCATTCAGAACAATGATATTACACCAGCGGCCTCTCAGCACTATGTATGACATCCTAGCACTAACAAACTCCACTCTCTTGATTGCTGATACCATTCTCTGGTGCACAAAAAAACCTGTTCCCAATTGATGATTTTCCTGCCCTTTGCCATAGAAAAAAGTATACTCCCCGGCTCTTACAGTCCCTTCTTTGTCCCACCTAACCTCCTGTACACCCACTAAATCTAACTTGTACTTAGCTAATTCCCTGGCCACTGTCGTAAGTGACCCTGGCCTATACATGCTCCTCACATTCCATGTTCCAAAACTCATATCCTTTTTCCGTAGCTGGGGTCGTACCAAAGAATCGGTCCAGGTCCGAGGCTTTGTAGGCTGTTTCGTAACATCATAATTTTTTACGGTGAGGAGTTGTTAGCACCTCGCCCAACCCCCAAGCTGGAGGACCACCCCTTGTCGGCTGTCCGCGACTGCTTATTCAATGTATTCGCAGCTACCCTCCATACCTGGAGGCCGTTCCTCCATCCGCAACCCGAGGACGCGCCATGCCGTGGTGACAGGGACCCACTTAACATGGAGATGTTAGACACTAGCGTACAAAATTTAGGCGTCCGGTATTTGTGCGCCCCTGATTAGTCTTTGACGCGTTAATAAGTTTAATTTCAAAAGTGCCCTACCAATTGCACCGTATGTGTCTCTCCATCTTTCCATATGTTCGCGTGTAACAATTCTAGAAACGCTGAACGAAATTTTATGTTGGGAGTGCCAGTCGAAGTGTTTGATACCGTTCAGTTTTCGTTAAAATCGGACGCTTGACTTTAAGAATCGTATGCGCGCCTTCGTGCGTCTAGAGCTTAACGTCTTAAACGTCTGTTGGCGCGAAAAATGTTTGAACAACAGCTGTATGAAAGATAAAGCACCTTCCCCCCCCCCCGCCCCCCCCCCCCGAAGCCTGAAATTTGCAGCATAATCAAACAAGATGAATTTTGATGCTGCGTTAACTTGTAACTTCTAAGCGTTGGGCTGATTGTGATCATATCTTGTGTTGGATGTCCTTGCTTCTCCTCCCCGTATGGATTAAGCCATTTCTACGAGAGCTTTCAATTGCAAAATTTACAAATTAAGAATCTAGAAGCAATGACAGCAAATGCACGACAAATATTTTGCTGCTTAAGTGCATTTTCTAACTTATTAGTTCTTCAGTATGTAGCTGTTTTCTTAGTTAATTGGCTGTTTGTTAGCTCGTTGGTCAGCGTGACGTTTGAGGATCATACATTGCAATAAGTTTGTCTTGTGCTTTGGACATCGACCGGCCTCTGAAACCGGATTCCTACGACTGAAATATTTGACAAGTGGGTCACATGGGTGCAGGGGTGTTGTATGGTTTGTTTCCACCTTCTCCGTGATGGCAGGAAAGAAAACACAAAGTGAAATGTGTGAATCAAACAACAACAAAAAAAAAACTGAAACTGAAATATGTTCATTCGTTACCAAGAAGACGTGTAACGTAATATTGTAGCGCGTTCGCATAATGTTTGTACATGCTTGTACATGTTTGTACATGATTGTACACGCTTGTACATGTTTGCACATGCTTGTACATGTTTGTACATGCTTGTACATGATTGTACATGTTTGTACATGCTTGTACATGTTTGTACATGCTTGTACATGATTGTACATGTTTGTACATGCTTGTACATGTTTGTACATGCTTGTACATGTTTGCACATGCTTGTACATGCTTGCACATGCTTGTACGTGCTTGTACATGTTTGTACACGCTATCACTCCGATGCTAGCGCTTTCATGGAGATTTAACGTCGCCGACAACAATAAAATGTAAATTTTATCAAATTTGTATCAAATCAATTTTAATCAAATTTGTAAATTATTCAACAGATTTTTATGAGTCCCAGATGTCAAATTTCACGTAAATCCGTCCAGTGGAAGCCGCACTGATACATGCGGACAGATGGACGGACGGACGGACGGATGGACGGACGAACAGCCTGATACCATTTGAACAGAACAGGAAGCTCTTATGGATATATAATGTTGCCGGAAACAATTAAATATACTTATGTCTTCATGTAAATTGCCCGACCTCTTGCCCAGTTTTAATCAAATTTGGATTTTCTTTATACATTTTCATAAAAGTATAAATATAAAATTTCACATAAATCTGTCCGGTGGAAGCAGCACTGAGACATGTGGCTGGACGGACGGACATGACGAAAGTAATTAGCGCTTTTCGCAGCTATGTGAACGCCACCAAAAATCACACAACCCGAATAATTAAATATTAATAATTAAAGAACGCCAAGTTTCTTTGCCTGTGCACTTTGAAATCTTTCATGGTTTGTCCAAAATCTCCATAGTCGAAATCACAAATGGATTAACATGTTTCGCATTGTATTTTCCGATGTTGGATTCACATGTTTCACTGTCTTTGTGCTGTAGGGTTCACGTTTCAGTTTGTGTTTTCTTTCCTGCTATTAGGATAAGGGCGAAACAAATTACAAGTTAACTGGACAGCCCCACTCCCATTTGACCCATTATAAAATCGTGGTATGCCGGCTGTAAGTTGAGAATTCTGTTCTGGGATATGACTCCGCGTCACTCGGTAATCGGTTCCCGACATGTCGAGGCAAGGTAGTGGCCTCATCTTCAATGGTCGACACGTCCAAGAATTTTTCGTGGGCATTTCGACAAAGCTCCATATACCAGAAGAACTGAAACCTGAACTACGCCGCTGCGAAAACCTAAAAGTTCGCCCACATTTAGGTTTGTTATACCACAGCGTTTCGAAAATTGATGTTTGTTTATGTCTTAGGTGGATGTGGAGATGATCCTGATGTGGAATAACTCTTTCAAACAGGAAAATAGGAGCCCTCCACCATTCTACGCGAAGACACAAAAATTCCCAGTTTCGAAACGTCGTGGTTTAAAAAACCGAGACCATGAAAAATGTCCGAAACATCAGTGATACTTCGTTTGCATTTGGTTACCTATTTGGCCGGGTTGCCGCTTCATGGTTTGGGCCTGTGTGCTGCATCGGTTTCGACTTGTACAGTGACAGAATAGATAAAGCTACAAGGCTGCGGAACAAAAGCAATTCGTTTCAAGTTGTTGCGCGCTAGCGTCCATTTCTTTGCAAGTGGTTTGATCCAGTTTGTGCTTGTAGGGCGTCAGAAACGGTAGTACAGTGGCTGATAGGAAGGCATGCTCGAACATTTTCATGTTCGATTCTACAGTTACGGGTTGATGTGATTGGGGAAATGTGTAGAAAGGTGTGACTCCTACGACCTACACCGTACGTAAAAACTTTTAATTTAGTATGCAAGAAAAACGTAAATTGCTTAATGTCTAGCTATATCGGTACGCTAACAAAAGTCAGTTGCGTTAGAGCATTAACTACACAATAGAAAATTCAATGTCTTATTCCTGTGTGAGACATTTTATTATTATCTTCGTGTCGAAGAAGAAAGGAAAGTTGGGAAGGATCTCGTTTAGGAAACATGTCTTCAAGAATCAAACGCAGAATCTACGGCATAAGGATCACAATTCCTGACGGTTACATCACACTGAATCAGGTATTTATTTTCATTGGGGGATTACGTTTGGGTGAATGTATGTTTGTAAATGAAGTCCTTGGAGAATGGATACTTCTTGTCTCATAGGTATTTCAGTTTTGTTTTATAGGTACATTATTTTATCTGACAGCTGTGGCTAGTCATGTCCCGTCGGTTCGATTAACTTATAAAACGTAAAGGTGCAATGAACAATGTGTTTGTTACCTGTGTCGAGTGTGTGCGAGCAGAAGGAAAACATTTCCAGTAACCGTGAATTCAAATCTAATATTAACTGCAACACATTGAACTAAAAAGCATGGACCCGTACTCACTGGTAATGGGACTCGCGGCGAGCGCTCCCTTCCCTGCCGCCAGGCGGTACGGTCTGAATTAAGTAGTAATATAACTGTATGTTGAGCATAACACATCAGAGAATTTGAGGTAAAACGTAGTAACATCAAAAGTATCTTAGACTTTAACACTGGAATTGACGTCTCATATATTTATTCTGCTGTTATTACTCTGTCGCCAGTATAACATTTCTGAGATCTTTTTGGTGGAAAACAGAAGTTCCATAACTTTGTTAAGTGGCCATTGGATAAACTAGGAGATTCATGACGCAGTTGCATTAATTTGGATATTAGGAAACTGCGTAACACGAACCTGAGAACCTTAATGGTTTTTACTTTCCACCGAGTATTATGGAGGTGATCAAACTTAAGGTTATTACCGTCTTTTCCCCAATTTGCTCGACGTTTCCTTTACGTGCTAAACATAATGAACTAGCTCGCATTTCACATGCTCTATCTCAGGGAATATTTGACGTGTAGGCTCCTAAGGCGGACTTTAAGTCTAACCAGTCTTATAATAGGAATGATTTTAATGTCAATTTATTTACGTATATGTACACTTATATAAACTTAGTTGACTGAAATCTGTTATCACACAGCACGCGGGTACCTACGTCTTAGCCGGTGCGTCGAGCACTCGCCTCCTCCCCAATACACTTCCAAAACGCATCTGTCCTACATTACCGCCGGACAGCAATATAGCAAGTCCACTGCTGTGGTACAGTAGGATCCTTGGCAGTAAATTTTGGTCGGCTAAACCAAGGTTTTTCCCACAGCACAAAATAAGGTGTTTATCTCTCAAAAGATCCCGTCGTAAAATTTTATAAGAGGGTGCTACAAAATGTCCCAGCAAAACATCCCTTTATTCCTCCAAAACGCAGGTGTTCATAACCGTCTATGAGCAATGCCGAAGAGCCTCACCCAGCTAAAATAATTTCAAACGATAACAAGGTGGATAAGCTGGCTTGGACGCTTAGACACGTGGAAGAAATGATAAATGCGTACAGAGTTTGGTCGATCGAAGAACGTATGGGGAAGAGGTGACAGTGACGGTGTGGACGGTAATACTGAAATTGTTATTAAATAAACAGACTTTGAGAACGTTGATTGGGGTTTTGTGGCACAGGACAGGGACTGGTGGTGGACTTGCGAACACGGTTCTGAGCCTTTCGGTTCTGTAAAGAGCGGTGCATCTCTCGAGCCGCTTAAGCTGGTAGTGTAATCATTAACCGCTGTGGTCTGTTATACTGCTTAGGAACATTATACAGGGCTTGTGACAAACCTTTATTCACTAACGCCTCGAAATACCGTTGTTTTGTGAAACATCATAAAGACGGTAAGGAAATGTAATGTACAGAATGTTTTGTGAGTTGTGGTCGTAACTGCAGGGAATGATTTTCTGTGTCATTCTGATAAAAAAAATCATACAAATATGATTGTATTTTGCTGTTTCAGAGTTATGACCGCTTGAAATTTGGGATGCTAAGGATTACTGAAAATATGTGGGATAAGTAAACATATATTATCTGATATATTTAACTTCCTGAAGAAATTGCTTGTAACTTACATTGAAATGTGCTTAAAACAGGTTTTCGAAAATTTCACCGTCCGCCGCAACGTATCTTGCCGCTGGTTGAGAGCAGGGCGCGTAAGAGTGCAGATATAAACCTGGAATTTCTTTTCGTCGCCCGCCAGCCGTTGAAGGTCGCGTAGCGTATAACAACACTCCATGAGCTATACGCGCTGTTCATTGGAGTGCATTTACGATAACTAAAAAAAAACACACACATTGGACAGTAACGGTTGAGAATAAGGTCCATGCTGATAGGAACGGTTTTGATAACTAAGACCTTGGAAATCACTTCCTGCAGTAATGTCCTCAGATCACACGTTTTAGCATAAGCGTAACTTGGCTATTAACAATGGGAAGGGGGGGGGGTCGAAACTAACCATGGGTATTAGGAACTTTATTTTACAAAGGCGTAAATTTGAAATTAGGGAAAATTGGTCCCATGAAACTCAAGTTTTTCATTTTCTTTTTTGTCTATTTTTTATTTGCCATAATTCAATTCAGTAACCAAATAAACTATTCCTAGGTTGAAAAAATCCCCTCGAAGTCAATTACATTTACTGATGGGTAGAAGGCCAGCAGCGAACGGCAGCGCCGCTCGTCGAAAGCTGTTGCGGTTTTTAGCCGCGCTGCATACGGCAGGGGAATTTCTCATGCTTGCATTGTTGCACAAGAGAATTTATGAAAAGAAACGTCGTCACCACTACTGGGTTCATCCTGTGCTTTGTACAGGATTAGAAACAGGCTAATTTTTTTACACTATTTTACGAACTGAGGAAAGACGAAAATGAACTATATGTTGTACCGTGCACGTAGGCCTACTGTCACTAAAAATCACACCAACTCGTGCACAACTTACAAATAAAACAACCTTAGTAAAAAATTTCAATTACATCCCGACATGTTTCGGCGCTCTGAGGCACCATCATCAGAGGAAAAACGTACAAACACTCAGCGATAAAACACTACATGACAAGACAGCCAAAATTTCAAGAACTGAATGGACCGTAATACGTTTGGCTGTATGCTTACAAGACCTGTGATTTTAATATCATGTTGCTATCTTATGCCGACGCCACCACTGGCCAAAAATGAGTTACTGATGCTTGTACTCCACAAGCACAGTTCCACTGTTGAACATGTACCAACACTTCGCATCTGGTAGCAGTGATCGATTTTGACAGCCAACAGTGAACGTGTTGGTGCCGTGATGGTGTGCTTTTTACTTTTTAACACTGTAACTACAGTCGCGTGTCCTATGGTATTTTCATCTGGATTCTCAAAACATCATGTGCTATTCATCACAAAGCGCCCAGATAGTGAGGTGACAATATTTCAACCAGAACTGTGTTTTGTTATCTAGAGTTTTATGGCTCAAGTGTTTTTATGTGTTTCTTTCCATGATGATGGTACCTCAGAGCGCCGAAACATGTCGGGATGTAATTGAAATTTTTTACTAAGGTTGTTTTATTTGTAACTTGTGCACGAGATGGTGTAATTATATATATTTTTAGTGACGAAAATGAATTTTTTAATTACTTTCGCATGTCATTGAAGTCGTCTAACGAAATGCTAAATGTGCGTATTGTCTCCCATGCATATGTTTTTTCTTGTCTATTGCTGTAGGGAGACTACTTCGAGTCGCAACTGGCTGATTGCTGTATTTCATCAATAAATAATTTAGTGCTGAATGACTCCAGATGTGACCTTGACGGCAGCGCTGCTAAAAACTACTGGTGGAAAAGCGGCCTAATACTGGAGTCGTGACCTATCATTTTCATGACAGATACTTACGCTTACAGGTTTCTTAGAACTGATGCGAACTCGAGGTCAACGCAAATAACAGTGTTTGTTTTTTGTACAGTAGAAAGCACTAACGTCTAATTCACCAACACAAGGCCGTTTGTGATGTAATCCAGGCACATTTGGCTCTGCCTTTTAATTGTACTGTGTACGAGAGCACCAAGATTAGTGTATGAAGTTTTATTTTACTTATATATACCGTGCAAGGTTTTATTTTCCCATAACTTAAGCACTAACGTTACATTTGATGGTCTGCGTTACACTCTTGAGTTTCTGTTTCACTAATCATTTAAACGCCAAGCTTAGTTTCTGAGGTGAGGTGTGAAATCCACGAAGGTTAGACTCTTTCTTATTTTAGAGACGCAGTCGTTAGGATCTCAGGATTCATGTGTGACAAACAACCTAGGTCTTCATGATTGTTTTCCTTTCTTATGTACGTGCGACACAGTAGCTGTCGGTCAGAATATACATTTATTTTGCCAATTACTGCATGTAACTTCTTATGCTCATACTGTTTCTCCTACTTGTTTCGGCCGTTACTTCCAGCAACAGTGCGAGCATAAAAAGTTATGTGCAGTAGTTGGCAAAATAAAAGTGTATACAGTACTGTGAAAGAAGACTGCACGGAAAATGCATAATATTAAGTAGCTGTCGGTGTTGGTAACCCTGTTCAATATGGCAGCGCCCCTTTACGGCACCTTGACCTCACTTTGTGGTTGTGACGAAGTCATGTCTTAAGTTTTTCGATAAGCCACACGGAAAGTACAACGCAAAGTTTGTTGAAGTTTGTATATTTTCATTGCCCTTAAACAGTATATTTTTTTTAAGAACGCTTGCCGCGTGGTTAATACTTCTTTTTAGTTATGACGATTATATACACGTATATCAAGTTCCAATATAAGACAGAGCGATTTAAGGCAGAAAAATTCACTGGACCTTTGGCCCTTCATACACTGTAGCTTTTGTAACTTCTGACATTTTGAAATACGGCGTATTGTACTGCAGGAATTTTTCGGCGACAACGTGCTTGATGCTGGTTTGTAACTAGAAGTTATTCTTGTATGAGTTGAATGCTGCCGTTCTTCAGGGTCACGGTGGAAGGAGCGGCTTCGGAGTGACCGCATGTAAGAAACTGCAGGTCATATAGCATAGGAGACAGCATTCTTCGAAGCCATGCTTGAATTTGATTCATTCGGAGTTTCCAGTACGATGGCTATGCAGAACTTGGCTGTGAGGAAAAGTAAAAATGAGAAGTAAATGAAGTATTCGCGTTTGAAAGAGACGAACTCTTGTCTGTGTACTGAGGTGTAGGAACGACATTGAAAAAATAAAACGGAGATTATGTAGTACAAAGCTACCACTTGCAAGAAAAAGCTGTAATGAGTGAATTATATGAATAGGCAAATGTATAACCGTTTATAAGGGGGTTAGTTGTTAATGCTATGGAACGTTACATTCATAGGGCAATAGTAAGAGCTGCAAAGATTGGGATGTAGTTAATTAGGACATCTGGCGTACACAACAGTACAGGACCGCAGGGGACAGGCGAGTACTGTAGACAGAATTAGCACTAGGTAGAATGGGAGAGAGATATGCAGCTAGTTTGCAGCAAAAGGAACTTAAGTTTGTCAATGTCAGGTTTAATGGGTTTTAGAAGTGTTTTGCAGCTACAGAAATTTGGGAAGTTGCCAGCTTTTGCCCATCATAAATCGTCTGGTAGGAGGTAACGAAGTCATACACCCACTTTTGAACGTTACTTAGAGCACGGGGTTCACACGGGTTGAGTCACAGTTTACGATGTCATGTCATAGTCAGCAAATGGGAATTCAGAATTTAAAATTTCAACTTTTTGACCCATTAGGGATAGTCGAGATACAAGTATGGCCAATTAGAAGACGTAGGAACATTTGAGAGAGGGAGAAATTTTGAACTAGGGAGACAGCCGGTGGTTGCTGACGCCTGAGTAGACGCTGTTTGTATTTGTTGGTGGTCGGACACATTCGAAATAATACAAGCGAAAAGTGATATGATTTAATTCAGTGCCACATCTAGAGATAAAATAAATTTATAGATTCAGTGTAACCTTTGATTGGAAACAGTAAGACTTGTGTAATTAACTATCAAAGTGTTAAGCAGTGCTTCAGAACATTTAGATTCTCTGTAACGAAGAGACATGCTTAACCGCCTGAAGAAGCTAGCGGGAAGGGAGGAGCGGTTATAAATGTCACCCCATGACATTCCTGTCCAGTGACAGTACGGAGGCGGAGGTACAACTTAAACCCACTCGCACCCTCGGCACTAGAAAGAAATGGGCGGTCGGGACCACGCCTTGGCCGCTTTACCCTCGGGAAAGACCCGGTTCCCATTGTGCAGGAGGTTGGGTGGGCCTCGGGGCCGGTCTGGGTGGGCACGGAAAGTCTCGCCTCCACCGGTATTCGATGCCTGGACCGTGCAGCCCGTACCGACTGCGCTGTTCCGGCCGCCAAGTTGTGTGTACAATTATTAGATAAGTAGAGAAGCGACAGTTTCATTTGCCACAGACGACAATAAATTAAGTTCCGACACGTGCGCGAAGCGCAGAATGCGTTCAGATGATCAGGGTTCCACAAGGAGGACATTCAGCGCAGTAACATAGTTGTCATGGCGATACAATGAGGTAATTCTGTCGTTAATTTTACGTTTGTTATTCAGATGTTTAGAAGTTGCTTCTTTGTCTAACATTGGGATGGGCATTCCGCAAGCTAAATTCCACTGAGGCCATAAGCTAAGGCCGCGAACACCAAGAGAGCGTTGAGGCATATCGGGACTTTGTTTATCGTATGTGACAGGGGGCGAGCTACACGGGCTTGTGGGGCCGCTCTTTAGGGGGCAGCTTAGGCAAGAGCCAACCGGAGCTTAGAAGATGGCTGCTGTGGTGGGCACTCGCAAGGCATGTACAAGGAAGCCAAGGGCAGTAGGACAGTACTTGCACACCGTCAATACAACGTTTATTATTATTATTATTGATAATAATAAATAAGTAGTCGTATTGTCAGTGGCAACGTGTTTCGACTTTAAGTCATATTCAGCCTAATCCGGTGAAGTAAAAAAAGTGTAAAATTCTAAAATTGTGTGTATTATAAAATGCCATGTGTCAATTCCTTACGAAGATTTTTACAGTATAGGCTGCCGCAAGTCTTGCTTCCGTGTTAAGTTGCGTTCAGTTTTTTTATACCTTAAAATTACCGAACCGTTTATATTGATTGTAATGTGTTTGTTCCTTGTTATAATATCTTGCCTTGTTGGTTTTCTTTCCTTCACTGTTAAAATGTGTTGTTTTATTTATAAATGTTCGATGACGCAAACGGTGATGTTCTCAATAATAATATCGTGCTGTATGCATGATTTATTTTTACACACACTACTTAGTTAAAATCTCATAGGATAGATTTTTATAATTCCGCGTTTTTATGGCTGTAATCCTTCGTGGAGTATGTTATTGGTGTCGTATTAGATACAGTTCTCGGTTACAATTGGTTCGACTACCTCAGCAAACTTGCACTGTACTCGCCCTAGCTGCACGCTGTTTGCAGCCGTGGATATTACTAGAGGATAATCCACTGACGTAAGGATGTCGCCTGATGGTATGGCCTGTGGGCAGCCAGGATTCAGCTTCGGCTTCCAGTTCTCCAGAATTTCCTTTAGCATTTCTGGGTTGTCCTGTAAATATGCCGCTTATTAGTCAGGATCAGGCTCTCTATTGTTGGTAAGTGTATTGGTTCAGCTTCCATTATGTAGCTAGACTGTAAAGGTACGCGCACACTGGAGCGCAGCGGACGCAACGGACGGACGCAGCGCACGGAGATAAAATATTCTTCCCGTTATTAGCTATGGGGCATCGCACACTGATCCGCACCGGACGCAACGGAGAGTGGAAATTCCGTCTCGGAGGGGAATATTTTTCACGCCGGCCGGCGCGTCCATCTGACTCAGCGGTCAAGATATCGTTATCGTAATGTAGGGCGCACTGTATCGTTTTTCTCACAGTCAATCAAGCTGAGGGCTGAGTCTCAACACTGCAGCTTTATCATATTCCTCCCCTCGCCAAGCTATGCAACACGATAACTTCACCGCTGACTCAGCCGGAAGCGCCGGTCGGGCGGAAAAATATTCCCATTTGAGAGAATTCGAGACGGAATTGCCGCACTTCTTTGTGTCCGGTGCGTATCAGTACGTACTTACCTAAATGATAGAGTCTGCTTTCTCGTCTTCATTCAGTGCGCGGGACACGTGACAATCATCATAAAGCTTTAGAACTTGGAGAAACAAAAATTGGCCGAGCATCATCAAAGATGAAGGCTCCGAAATTTGAGCAAGAATTAACTTTCTTAGTTCGCGTATCTTTTCACGAAGAAACACGACAATCAATCGTTTCTTTCTCTACAACTTTTATCACAGGATGAATAGAGCAATGACGGTACGGATAGCCACGGCACGGTCGGTAATATCGAAACAGCACACAGCAATATTACCGATACCACTGCGCCTTCGTCATCTCATGACTTCACTGATTGTGTACAAACGAACCGACGGAAAAGAACATATTCACCGGAAGAACCTTGTGCAGCATCCATTCTCCAGGAATATTTATGATCAGAAAGGAAAAATCTGTCATCCTCTGAAGGCAAATTAACTAACTTTTATAAGATCTGCGCTCTTGGGCGATATTACGCGGCGTCGTGTGGTAATTGTGTGCCGTCGTTTCGGGACAACGTGTCGTTCCCATCTTCAAGGATCAAGAGTCTTCTCGGACTCTTTACCCTTGAAGATGGGGCCGATACGTCGTTCCGAAACGTCGATGAACAATTACCACACGACGCCGCGTGATATCACAGAAGAACCCAGATCGCAGCAACAACGTGGCGGAAGCCTGAGGTCAAGGTTAAACGTTTTATAAGTATGGTGCAAACTGTGAAAAATTTCCTTTACGAGATCGGAGCGAAATTAAATGAAAATTATTCAAAATCGTAAATTCTATAGAAATGAGAATTGCCTTGATGAGTCTCAGTTTTTCGGAAATTAGTAACGATACCGTTCGCTACAGTGGTAGGGTTGGACCCGGTTAACTAAATGATCACGGTATCTGTTCTCAGGGTAATTTACGTGGGAGGTCCCTTCAGCGTCCGCTATGCAACTAATGCAGTGATTTACATATAACACGTAAGATTTATTGGAATGGTTACACTTTTGTGGTGGTACATCACGAAGATTAGCAACAACTGTAATGACTACGACACTTGGAATAATAGTCCTAGTTCACTCTCAGTTTCACAATTTTGACACCAACTGTCCGAAAACTTGTAGCGCACCAAACCTACGAACTGTACTTCACAGCTGCCAAAAGTGGAGTCCCCCAACGTCAGTCGCAATTTCAAAGTCAAGTTCCCGTTTTTTTTGTACCAAAATAATCCTATTGGCCGAAACTCAAATTTAGAAGAACCCAATAGGCCGAGTTTAACTTTTTGAATAGCTCAACTTGGTTGGTTGCGCTAAATTAGGCCAGTAGCCCCAAACATACGCGTAACGAACCTTTTGGGGTGTTGCCCACTGGCACTTCCCACTCAATGAATTATGTCTTCAAAAAGTGTCAAGCCTCGGGTTTCCCTAAGGAACGCCGAGCTGCAAAACTCCGTTCAGCGTGACAGCTGACGGATATCCTGCTGAGCCTTAGCCAGTTTGAATGTGTTAGTTGCACTCACACCCTCTCGCTGTCTTTCCTAGCTACCCTATTCACCGAAACAAGTTCTTCTAATTAAGTAACAAAAAATTATCTTAGGCCTGTCCAGGGGTTGAACCTGAATCGCCGGTCCTATCCAGGGTTTGAACCTGAATGGCCAATAACAGTAATAACCGCTATAATCCTGATTATCATGCTCAGGACTCTGCCGATCAACCAGACTGTTGTTTCCCATCTGCTCCATAGTGAAGTAGCAAAGTACACAACAATTAAAATTAACCTTTAATTGAGATTTAATTTTTATTATCAATTTGTATTTTTGGTTAAGTTTATTACAAAGAAATACATGTCCAGGAGAGTCGTAAACTTTCCACAAGTCACCCGAAAATGCTAAAAAAAACTTTGTCTCAGCTTCTAGTAAGTCCGCATATAGGGAATGAAATTCGTCATGAATCATTCTAGTCTTGCATATATTATGCACCCGATATCTTCGTCTCTTCTTTTATCGGCCATTCAGGTTCAGACCGTGAACAGGACCGGCGATTCGGGTTCAATCCTGAACAGGCATTATTGAAATATATTCTTTTTGGTTTAGTTAGTTAGAAAAGGGACTTCTGGGTGTAGAATAGGACAGCTAGGGAAGACAGCGAGGACGAATGAGTGCGGCTAACGCAGTCAAAAGGACAAGACACAAAAAGGTTCGCTAATCGTAGAGTTGGGGTCTACTGGCTTAAATTAGCGCAACCAGTCAAGTTTAGTTGTTCAAAAAAGTGAATTCAGCCTATGGATTGCTCTAAATTTGAGTTTTGGCCAGTAGAATCATTTTGGTATATAGGAAGGGGGACTTGCGACTAGAATTCAGTAGCACTCAGAACACACTCCGGTTTGGGATGCTGCAGAGCACAGTTACACGTGTGGGATGCTCTATAAGTTTGGGACAGTTTATGCCAAAATTCGAATTTGTAAGTTAACTAGCCCTGTTATTCCACGTGTCATGGCCACTTTTTTAGTTGCTGCGGACATTCTTATTTTGCAGCCACAAGAGTGGAACTGCTTTAGGGAGACCTGAGGGAAGGGAATCACTTGGAAGACCCAGGCGCAGATGGGAGGATAATATTCAAATGGATCTTCAAGAAGTGGGATGGGGCATGGATTGGATTGAGCTGGCTCAGGGTAGGGACAGGTGGCGGGATCTTGTAAATGCGGTAATGAACCTTCGGGTTCCATAAAATGCGGGGAATTTCTTGAATAGCTGAGGACCTATTAGCTTCTCAAGAAGGACTCTGCTCCATATAGTTAGTTAGTTGGTTAGTTAATGGATTAATGTATTAATGTGTTACATATAAATTATCGTCGGAGTTGGACAGCGGAAGCTGCAGGGACCTCCTACGTAAATTACCCTGACAACAGACACCGCATTCACTGAGCTAACCTGGACTAACCATCCCAATGTGCAGTGGAGGCCAGCAGTTTTATGTCGCCCAGAGCGTGGGGATCGGTAACAGTTTTTCTTCAGAACTGCTCATGTTGCTTGCTTATCAGCGACCTGCAGTCAAACGAATCCCCGCAGCCCGTCTGCGGAAATACCATGCGCTGTGCTTAATCAGTAAAAATATTCCGACTCGTCCGATGCATCCGACGCGCTCCAGTGTGCGCGTACCTTAACTCTCTCGTAAGGTTCAAGGTTATTGTCTCGTGCAAGGTAAGGGCTAAGAACTAGTGTCCACCATATCACCGGCCTCCTTGAAGTGAACGCTGCTACGCACCCAGACTCAGAGTTCTAGCTCTAACAAGCAATAAACTAAGAGAACAAAATTCCCGATAGTTTCAGCATAACAATAATGTAAATATGTTATTTCTTGTCATTCCAATGCTTTTTTTTTTTTTCATGGTAGTTTAAAAGTACGGCCTTGAAAATACGTGTAATTTACGGTCTGTCATTCCGTTTTTCTCCTCTGTTTTTATGTCGTAAAACTGGTGTTTATAATCCACCTCTGCACATTCGCTGAAGTAATTGTCCCCTTCAAATTATATGGCAGTTCCATTTGAAAGCCTGTTAACTTTGGCCTTTGTGTCAGTGAGAGAGATTAATTATTGTATGGATGTAGGAGAAACTTGTTAGTGTTATGATGCCAAAATATTCGTTGTGAATAATGTACAGTGTTAAATCTCAGATTAGTGTTTAGATAGCAGTGCTTTTTCAACAGCGCGTGCTGCGTAGGGTGGAATTTGAGAATGATCATAAACGATGAATTGGCAAGGGGATAACAGGAAGCGGCTGTGTCCTGTATGAAATTACTACCCAGCAGTTCGGACATACCACAGAGAAGAGTGACTAGGGACCGCCAGTCGAACCTGATGTCTCGGAACCGAAAGCAAGTGTTGTAACCACAAAATCAATAAATTCTGTGACATTGTATGGCATTAGGCAGACAAAGTGTGTGAGGTGTGTTACATTATATCCCTCTGTGTCTAAAATTTGACATTTTTAGAAACATAACGCCTCGCTTGATTAGACATATTTACTGTAGTTTGGTTCACGACGTCGTCAGTAGCCTAAGGGTACAGCGTCGAATGACTGGATGATAGTTTGGAATTATCCATGTTCCGTGCTGTAAAATAAGTCACCATATATATATGTATGTACACACACATATATATACGTAAATGTAACAACAACTTCAGTAATATTTAGGTACAATAATATAGAACGCGTGGTAAACCACCTATATGTTTCGGTCTCTTTCGGCCATCTTCAGGGAGGTATTCAACAAAGAAAAGTACACTAATGGCTACATTAACATAGATATGAAGTAATACAGTTAAAATACAGGATATTAACCTTTTAAACCCTAGCGGTAATTTTACATAGACCAGGTTTAACATTAAAAGATTCTACGTGGTGCCCACATTGCGTTTATGTGTTTTGTACGGATCTCAGAACAAACAGCAACTTTTGCCTTATAAAACATTAAGAGACTGGTTTTTATAACCGAAGTGGAGAGTGTTTACAGCGCGGTACGCGCTGAGTCCTTGTATAAAACAGATACGCTTCGTCTTTAAAGGGTTAAAGTGGTTAAAAATTTAAAAAATATAGTACAGAATGTATAGGCCTATTGTAGTGATTATTATTTGAGTTGCAGTTAAATATCTGTTGCAGCAATTCATGTTCGGGGATATGTCCCTGTGCCTCGTGTGCGTGGCTGCTCGTATATCATTTATCCACAGTGTCTGGAATGTGTTTCGGATACAAGTCACAATACACTGTAATACTCCACCGCACGCACAGCGAACACTATCGCAGGACAACACCTGCAATTGTGTTACTCAGACGTTTGTACACAAAGCCTACAAGATCTACCTCCATACACGCCAGTAATTCATAAAACGAAGAACGTCTGATTGCCACGACATGCCGGAACCAAATGCACATGAAGCCTTTGACGAATGTTAATGTGGCATCTTCATGTTTTGGTGTTGTGTTCATTTTAACATTTTATAGTGTGAACAATGCTGCGATCTCGTGTCAAAACTTTCAGCTTGTGGTTTTAACATACGGGCGTTTGAGTGGACCTGTCCGTCAGTTGACAACCCTCTGATGATGACAATATTTGTGTCAAAACATATGTAGGGGTTTGTGCAGTTTTTAATACAAACTGTCCTATTATTGTGCGTTAGTAGGTGTCAGTTCGTTTATGATAAAATACACGGTGTGAATAGTATAAATTTCACAAGTCAAATATTTATCCTTTCAGCCAACATGCTTGGTATTTTGCTGAATGACTTCATTAGTTTCGCTGTATTATGGCAGAGTTTAGTGAGGGTTTTGAAAGGGATTTTTCCCACTTTATACAGTGTGAAACAAACTTAAGAAAACATCCAGAATGCTGCATGCTTTCCTTACACTATCCTGCGGACAAATAAATAATGTTTTCGGTATTTACTAATATACTGGCAATAGCACAAAGTGCAATTGTTCTTGTGGGTAGAGGTGTACTCGATGCATAGACATTTTCAAAATGTTTGTATTTTATTCTCCTACTGTTCTCGGTATTTTAATGCACATAATTTTTGAGTAAGTATTACAAAACTTCAGTGCATATTTTAATAGAGGTTATAATTCAGAATTAGGGATAAGTAAATTTGAATAGTGTTTGTTACGTTGGGCATAGTAGCACATTTTTATTGTTCGCCGCCTTTTTTTTTGTAAATTAGTATATGTGTTAACACGCTGTTCTTGGTACATGTATACATTATCGATACTTTGTCTACAGTATTTCTGTGGACTTACGATTGTGGATTAAAACCTTAGAAGCCCCTTTATTCGAGAAGCAGAACTCGTTGGAATTTCAAGTGCAGTGGATGTATGCGTCGTAGGGCTCCAGTGTTCACGGTCATGTGATTCGAAACACATGGGCAGCAGAAGCAGTTCATCATGGTGACCAACTTGGCAAACTGGTCTCTCTTGGCAGCCTGAGGAGACACAAGCTTCTTGTGCGCACGGAAATTATCGGCAACCCATACCCATTGACAGGTGTTGTTTAATCACCATTTTAAGAAGAACAGCAGTGACATTTTATTAATATAACAGGTGTATCATAGACTGTGACCAATTTTTGTTACCGTGTTGTGATAGTGTGTAATGACTGACCGTACGATTGCCTGAAGATGAGAACGGTGTTAGTTCGAAACGTGTAGGAGCAGTTTCCAAGACATTCAATGTTAATAAAAGTGCATGTGTTGGTATCTAATCCATGTCTAAAACAATGCACGGTGTGAATATAAAATTCAATAATAAGGATCTCTTCACCCGAATTTCAGTTAGCGGCCACAGTGTTTGGAAAAGTGAGTATGGCGGACGTGGGTGACACGGACAGTGGGAGAGGCGGCCACGTCGTGGTTGAGGTGGACTTCCTTTTTTTTTCTAAAAGGAAGAGAATATAAAAGAATACAATAAATATCTGCAGACCTGTATACCTGCAGTGCACAAAAATAGGTACAATGACCTTGAGACGTTCAAACCCTATAATTTCCCACCCATACAGCCGTAAATAAAGTTTTGGTGTGCCTGGCGTTTTGTCTTCATCGTCTGCTGTTTGGTTTGGAACGGTAAACAACTTGTGTTTGCGCGAGTTAGTAAGTTAGTTATGGGTGGTGAAATTGCAGTAACTTCTACGAGGATGGGAAAACCGTCTTTGATTTGTAGTGGGTATCAGTATCGAATTCATCGGAAGAAGTCGAAGTTTAAGTTGGGTGTACGATAAAGACAAGTGCGATAAATGCAAAGGGAGGGTGAAGACTAATTTACAGTATAAAATCGTTAGTAAAACGGACCATAGTTGCGTTCCAAACCTAGCTGGAATGGAGGTTAAAGTAAAACTGGATAACTGCAGAAAAAGAGCTAGGGAAGACGTGTCTTTGCCTGTTTATACGATTTATAAGGAAGAAATTTCAGACATTTAGGCGAAAGGGTATGACATGGTAACTGAGATACGAAAATACGATAAGGTTAAGCGTCGTCTGCAGTTATTCTGTATGTTAATAATTATAAATAATTACCAGAAAATGTGTTAGTGTCATATTGCATGACGAAGACTGATAGTCTGTCACAAAGACCTTCACTAGTCCAAATATTCTTACCTTAGTTACGTAACAAATAAAACCGGATCACTTCTGATGTGCGCCTCACCAACGCTAATTTACTGCCTCGCCCGCGATATTAGCTTGTATGCCTCCACCACGTTCGCCAGATCCAAGACTCACTGTCTTTGGATGTGGTTGTATCTGGTTTGTAGCATCCACGGTCCCGTGGTGGTCCACTGACCACGGACTGCAATCCGAGACTGCAGGAATGCGCATTCCTGCACGTCTGTTTAGTCTAAAAAGGGGAAACACTTCTGTACCCCTGTTTGGTTTTTTGTAACCGAAGACGAGTCAGGAGAGGGATCAAAGATATGTAGCAGGAGTGCATATATGGACTTGCCGTCTGCTAACTGACGGGATTTGTTTGGCACCCGCGAGTCAGACCACAACTCTCGCTAGAAATTACACAGTTCCTGCGCTTGCCTTCGTTTCACTCAATTACTTCCGTGTATAGTTACTTAGAGAAGTAACGTGTTCCTTACACCAAACAAGGAGGCTGTTGTGAGGTTTAATTCGACAAAGCCCGCTGTCCCACGTAATTACCGAACTCGGGAACAGAACCCAGGCTCCCCGGGTCCGGGTCGCTACATAACATCTGGTGGCAGTGTGTGTGTGGGGTATTGTCGTCAACCGTCTCCAGCAATAGATTCGTCACCATCGCCTCGCGTGTTGGTTCTTGGCTGGCCACCCGAGCGACACCGCATAGCAGCATCTCCTGGGCTTATCTGGAGCCCGTTAGATCAAGAAGGACCGAGGAGCGGATTCTGTCCGCAGCAGACGGAGGCTGTATAGCGCTGGCCGCCGTCGGAAGAGCAGTGCACAGCCCCCGACGCCCCGCCAGGAGGGTTAGTTGAGCCCCGGTCACCGTCCTCCTCTGTCCGATCTGCGAGATAACCTATCTGCAAGTGGGGTATACTGGAAATCGCTTGAGGTATACGCGACCTCCGGGACATAGCACGCGTTGCTACCTCAAGGGCTGCCGGTTGAAGGTACTTCGCCAGTTGGTGCCGTTACCGACCCTGCCGCCAAAGAAGCTGAGCCGGACCTCTACAACTGCACGAGCACAGGACTGCAGCCGGCGTCACCGTTACCAGTGAAGAGTGGTTCAACTCCGGCGTTAGTACTCGCCGCCGATTGCGAAGGACACTCCCCCTGCCCACGGCAGCCTTCGCTAATCGCCGTACTTATAAGGTAAGCCACGCTCAGGTGCTCTTGAAATTTTCGCATTTAGGAAACGCGTTTATTGGGCATAATCTCATTCTACACGTGTACTGGTTAGACTGCACAGGGGCTGTATGTTACTGTTGCTTTCGTTGTAAGGAAGTATAAGTGTGTGTATCTGTAAAGTCGACCGTAATCGCGACAGCATGTGTCAACCGGATACGGGAAATGCAATGGAGGTGTTGGGAGACAGATATTGTAGCATATCGGATGCTATGAAGTTCATTAGCCAAACATTTTATGGGGATAAGCAAAAATTGAAAGAATATGTTGACAGTGTCACCACAGGTTTTGAACTTGTGAATCCTAACAAACATGATTTGTTGCTCACATTTGTTAAAACAAAAATTACTGGAGAGGCAAGAAGCAAACTGTTAGTTAGGGACCTTACATCGACGTGGCGCGATGTGAAACAAATTTTAGAGGAGAACTACGGGGTTAGAAGAACTTCTGATTATCACGCGTGTCGAATGTTTAGCTGCAGGCAAGGTACGAACAAGAGCATCGCGTCATGGAGTAGCAGGATCGACACCCTGCAGTCAGAACTGAGAGAAGCAGCCTATAGGATATGCGAAGATGAATAATTGGTGCTGTGGGGCTCATTAATCATCTCGCGAAGGCATGTTTTGTGCAAGGGTTAAGTAATGAAAGAATTCAAACCATAGCGCGGTCAAACGGAGAAACTCCTTTGTTGTTAACCTGCATAGACGCCGCCTTATAAGAAGAATCGGCGATTTTATCTGCGAGAGAGAGAGGGTTCTCAGCACAGCGAGGTTATGGAAGCAAAGGTGAAGAAAGTATGTGTAAAGGGTCAGCCCGAGTATCAGTGCAGCCAAGCACTGGAGCTAGCATTAGGGGACAAGTGTTAAGAGGGTCCAGTAGAGGACCTGGGTTAATAGCCCAAGTAGAATCAGAAGGCCTTATGCACCATGGACGCGCGGTTAATAGGAAGAATGTTGCAAGTGAAAATAGAGGCGCGATTAGACGCGAGCGTATGAGTACAGGCACTAGAGGTTCAGGTAAGGGAATCAGATGTTACGCATGCGGAAATTTCGGCCATGTGGCTAAGGCATGCACAATGACAGACGGTTCTGGGTGGAGCAGAATTAGTTCGGGAAATGGACCGCGGGTTCACGGAAGCAGGCCTGCTGGGCCCCTGCAGTGATGGTAGGCTGTACAGAGTTAGCGACCGCAGCATTGAATACGGTCACTTTACAAGTAGATAAGGGAGTGAAAGAGAAATTAAGATTTTTGATTGATACGGGAGCCCAATTAAGTTTATGTAAGTATGCTAGCATTAAAGAGGGGCCTCTGTATGATCCTAGGAGAGTAATAAATGTAAAAGGTATATCAAGCTATACAGAGAGCACGCTTGGTGAGATCGAAATGGTTTTGAGTACTGAGAATTATGAACCAGCCCACACCTTTCACATAGTTGGTGACGGGATACGCATTCCGTATTATGGGATAATTGGCCAAGACTTTTTTGAAAGTAAGAGGGCTAGGATTGATTATGAAAAGAAAGAAATCTTAATGGGTGACGTGCGATTGACATTTGATGATACGATTTTGTCCGGGGATCAAGGTAGGGAAGGGAATATTGTGTTGAAAGCTGAGTGTGAAACAGTAGTTAAAGTACCCACAAATGCAAAGGAACTGAAAACCGGTGTGATTAGTAAGGCTGAATTGTCACCAGGAGTCGTTATGGCCGAGACCTTAACTATAGTGCGAGAGGGAGGATGCCTTACTGGCACTCTGAACATGAATAATGAGGAGGTCAGTGTGACCCTACCTATAATGAACCTAGGGGAATAATGAGGAGGTCAGTGTGACCCTACCTATAGTGAGCCTAGGGGAATAATGAGGAGGTCAGTGTGACCCTACCTACAGTGAGCCTAGGGGAATAATGAGGAGGTCAGTGTGACCCTACCTACAGTGAGCCTAGGGGAATAATGAGGAGGTCAGTGTGACCCTACCTACAGTGAGCCTAGGGGAATCATGAGGAGGTCAGTGTGACCCTACCTGTAGTGAGCCTAGAGGAATGCGAAATTGAAACTAACGCACTAGAAGTGGGTAATGTTATAGCACATGGCGCAGTAACGCGGGAAGATAGGTTGCGAGAGGTGCGGAAGAGAATTCGAACCGATCACTTAAACGATCAGGAAAGGAGAGCCATTATGAATATCTGTGAATACTATAACGACATATTCAAATTGCCGGGCGAGAAACTGACCACAGCGACTGCCATAGAACATACAATACCGACACCTGGGGTAGATCCATGTAGAGGACTAGCAAGTCGAAATTACCAAATTCCCGAAGCTCTGAAAGATGAACTGGGAAAAATAACGGATCAAATGTTGCGTGATAAAATTATCCGGCATTCTACCAGCCCGTAGAATTCGCCCATTATTTTGGTGGAATAGAAAGAAGACGCATGAAAGAAAGAGAAATGGCGGTTAATAGTAGATTTCCACCGTTTGAATGAGGTAACGGTAGGTGACTCTTACCCCCTTCCCCTCATTTCGGACATTTTAGGTGCCTTGGAAAAAGCACGATATTACACTACTGTTGATTTAGCTAGTGGGTTCCATCAGGTTCTGTTACGAGAGCAGGATCGCCAGAAGACAGCTTTTTCGGCTTTGAGAAACCATTTTGAATATTGCAATATTTCAATGGGTTTATGTTCAGCACCAGCCACATTTCAACGACTAATGAATACCGTTTAAGTGCACTAGTAGGGACCAAGGCACTCGTTTATTTAGATGATGTAATTTGGGGCGCAACATTAGAGGAACACAGTCAAAGATTAGTTGAGGTATTTGACCGCTTGCGGGTCCATTCACTTAAACTTGAACCTGATAAGTGTTAATTTCTGAGGAAAGAAGTGTATTTTTTGTGTTATAAGGTTACGCCAGACGGTGTAGCAATGGCCGAGAGAAAGACAGCCGCTGCAAAAAGCTATCCAGTGCCGACTAACACTAGACAGCTGAAGGCCTTCTTAGGTCTCGGAGGGTTTTACAGAAAGTTCGTGCCGCGGTTCAGCCCAATCGCCAGTCCTCTACATAAACTGACTAAAAAAAATGTGCCTTATGTGTGGGGGAAAGAACTGGCAGAAGCACTTCAGACCTTGAAGGACATTCTGTGTAGCGAGCCACTGCGTCAGTACCCGGATTTTAAAAAGGGATTCATTGTAACTTGTGATGCTAGTTCAACTGCAATAGGAGGCGTTTTAAGTCAAGGTCCACTTGGTCATGATTTGCCCGTTGCTTATGCTAGTCGGGCACTGACAAAGGCAGAAAGAAATTATTCCACCGTAGAGAGGGAATTGACAGCAATTGTTTGGCGGTGCAAGCAATTTAGGCCGTATATTTGGGGGCGAAAATTTACGATTGTGACGGATCACAAACCATTTACATGGATTTTTAAAATGAATGACCCCAATTCTCGAATAATGAAGTTGAGGTTGAAACTCCAAGAATTTGATTATGTCATTGTGTACAAGAAAGGGAAAGAGAACTGCAATAGTGATGGCTTAAGTAGGATGTTTGCACAAACAGAGCCGGAAGTAGCGAGTGTTAATGCCTTAATGGGGGGAGGAGAGGAAGTAGGTATCACGACGAACAGTGAGGAGTCAGGAGATACTGAGGAGAAACATGGAGGGTCAGACAAGGTAGAGACTGCATGCGCTGCAGTAAGCGCCAAGGAGAAGCTGGAAATATTAAAAGAGATTCATGATTCCCCGATTGGTGGGCACGCAGGCATAAATCGTACATATAGGAAACTGAAGCAGTTCATAAACTGGGAGGGTACGAAAAGTGACGTGGAACAGTACATTAGGAAGTGTGAAAAATGTCTGAAAAATAAAATGACGCAATGTCATACTCGGCTGCCTCTGATGATAACTGACACGCCGACCACAGTTTTTGAGAAGTGTAGCATTGATATCATAGGCCCACTGTGTCCCACTATGTCACAACATCGCTATATACTGACCATACAAGATGATCTGTCAAAATTCCCCATAGCAGTCCCGTTGGTGGATTAAACTGCAGAGCAGGGGGCGAAAGCCTTTGTGGACTACGTTGTGCTGATATATGGGATACCACAAGTTACTTTATCCGATTGTGGAAGTCCGTTTCTGAGTCAAACGTTTAAGAGCGTGTGCAAATTATTAGGCATTAAACGCATTCAGTCAACCAGTTTCCGCCCTCAGTCCAGTGGTTCCAATGAACGTTCGCACAGAAGCCTTACTGAGTACATCAAGAGCTAAGTTGCTGCTGATTTGAGTAATTGGGATCACTGGGTGAAGTACGCAGTATTTGTTCACAATACGACACCGCATACTGCGACCAGCTACATGCCTTTTCAACTGTTATTCGGACGGCTGCCTAACCTACCAGGTGCGTTACAGAGACAACCTCCAAGTGCCTTTTATTGCGTATGACACGTATTTAAAAGAGCTAGAAGCTATGTTGCAAAGCAGCTACGCGATGGCGCGCAAAAATTTAGAAACAGCAAAACTGGATAACGAGCGTCATTATGACCGTTACGTACATGTACCACATTTTCAAATACGCGACCAGGTTTTGGTGAAGGATGAAAGCGTTCGCCGAGGCAGATCAAAAAAACTGGAAGCACCATATGTTGGGCCGTATGAAATTATAGGGATTGAAGACCAAATCTGTTAGTAAGGACCAAAGGATCCAAGGTACTAACAATCCACGCAAACCGAGTTAAGCTGCTTTTTGCTTGATTACAGATCGGGACGATACTCGCGTGCTTACTACTCGGTGTAATAACCGCGGGCCAGGGTATCGACTTCCGAAGTGAACCGGTGCAGAGTTCACCTGGTCTCTATTACCAGCGCGAGGGTGCAGCTAGGTTGTACGCCAGCGAGTGGAATGTAGTCACCTATGTCAGTCTGCAAGGAGCTAGTAATAATGTTGATGCCATAGGGAAATACATAGACTTCACTGTAGCATTTTGTATTAAACACAGGAACTTGTGGTAGGCAAATCCAACAGTACGTAACACTACGATTGGTACGGTTGAGAGGGAATATGCAAAGGTACAGGAAATGAGAAAGCTAGTATTGGAGCTTACCAGGAAGGAATGGGATACACATAGACAAAAAAGAGGTATTTTCAATTTAGTAGGCCACGTGGCGCATTCGCTCTTTGGTATGTTAGATTCTGAAAATGAAGAATTTTACAATCAACAAATTGCTCAGCTAGAAAGGGAGCAGTTGGAGTTGCTGCAGTTGATTCGCGAACAAACTACTGTTGTTCGGTCAACACTGAAATCTTTAAACAAGACCCTACATGATGTTTCACATAATGAATTGACCTTGGCAAGAGAGTTGCAGGAGATTTTAGAGTTTATGAATGTTCGGAATAAGAAAATTGAAATTCGGTATGCACTCATTGCTTTGTTATTGACATTGAATGACCATGTTATGCGCATACGGCAGGCTGTAGAAGTTAGAGATGTGTATGATACAGTAATTCAAGTGTACTTACATGGGAAAAGTGAGATTATGCAACCACAGGTGTTATCACCAATTCGCCTAATGCAGATACTGGAAATGAGTAAGGATAGCTTTCCGCGAGATTTGGAAATTCGTGTTGCACTGAGCGAGGCTTATGCCTATGTACTCTTTGATACTGTTAGTGTAGATGTATACTTCGTAGAGCATAATCTAGTGTATAGTGTGCGAGTCCCTTTGGTAATGCATTCTGTTTTTGATGTTTTCCGCATAATACCATTTCCGAGCCAAGTGAAAGGTACGGATGGGAGATTTACCCTCATACAACCACAGAAGGAGTTTATTCTGATTGACAGTACTAAAGGAGTTTATGCCAAACTCGAGCAAAAAGATATACAGTTGTGTAAACAGATACATTTGAAGACACTGATTTGTAAGCAAGATTTCCCATTGTCTTCTAGCCATTCAACTACAGACTGTGAAGCTGTAATATTACAACCTATGCGGTTCATACCTCAGAGTTGCACTCAGAGGATTCTGGACTTGAAGGAAACACTGTGGATACCCCTTGGAGATAATGCATGGATATATGTGGCTCCCGTGCCAGAACATTTAACAGTGTTATGTGAAGGTCAGAAACCCACAGATGTTGAGATTGTGGGTAGTGGCGTATTCACATTTTTGTCTGCTTGTACAGGTTATGGGAACGTAGTTATAATTAGATCTGTTAGTATCCACTCTGTAAATAAGACAGGAGAAGATATTATGCCACCTATGAATTTTGACACATGATTGTTGTGGGATGGCTTTTGATGCACTTGTTTTGGGTGAATTACAACTAGAAACTCAAATAAAAAACATCCCGATCCGTGAGGAAGACTTAAACTTAGCGAGGCATTAGTTTGAGAATGTTCAAAACCTTGTTAACAAACGAGTGGAAGGCTAAGCATTCTGCTAGGAAACGTATGTCACTATTGTCTGTCACTGGGACCGTGATTTTTGTGGTATTGTTTACCTTTTTGTTTTGCTGTTGTTGCTTTTGTCGTTGCTGTAGGAACTGCTGGCCAAGGTTTATGAGGTGGTATTATGATGACAATAAGTGTGAGACAATTATCTTTAGGCCCAAAATTGTGAATAGTGCATATACCTCCCGTGCAGACAGCCATGGGAGAGGACTGAATTTCAGCTTACTGACCAGTGCCCAGGAAGGAAAATACAGCGAAGGTGAGGCAACAGAGTTTACACCTGTGTACACTTCTTCTAGACCGTTGCGGTCTAGCAGTAAGACTGTAGCAGCAGGCAAGAGATAAAGCCGTGTAGATTGTCCAGTAAATCCTCTTCTTGGCCAATCTTCCTAAGCGGGGGAGGTGTAGCATCCACGGTCCCGTGGTGGTCCACTGACCACGGACTGCATACCCGAGACTGCAGGAATGCGCATTTCTGCACGTCTGTTTAGTCTAAAAAGGGGAAACACTTCTGTACCCCTGTTTGGTTTTTTGTAACCGAAGACGAGTCAGGAGAGGGATCAAAGATATGTAGCAGGAGTGCATATATGGACTTGCCGTCTGCTAACTGACGGGATTTGTTTGGCACCCGCGAGTCAGACCACAACTCTCGCTAGAAATTACACAGTTCCTGCGCTTGCCTTCGTTTCACTCAATTACTTCCGTGTATAGTTACTTAGAGAAGTAACGTGTTCCTTACACCAAACAAGGAGGCTGTTGTGAGGTTTAATTCGACAAAGCCCGCTGTCCCACGTAATTACCGAACTCGGGAACAGAGCCCAGGCTCCCCGGGTCCGGGTCGCTACAGGTTTGTTGTGGCACGTACTCTCTCTCTTCCTCCCTTTGCCATATATAAACCAGTCCGATCGTATCTAGTTAGTCCCGTAGATTCCATGCACAGCACACCGCCCTCGGCTGCCCAACCTGCCGTTAGTAGCACTGTCAGTGGTTCCTTCGCGCTCTGCTTGACCCTAACCCAGTATTACTTCGCAGGACTCGGAGCCTCCCTCTCCTGCTGTTATTCCCAGCCCAATCTCGACTGCCCCGTTGGCCGCATTCCAAGGCACTTTAACACTTTCTTGCAGAATTAGCCCTGTATCCCGTCCACTGTTTCCCACGCCCTCCTCCCTCCATCTGTTCCCCAGATTTCTGCCCCATATGACGTCCTCAATTCACATATATTTTCGTAAATCCCCTCTAACATGTGTACCCTCATGTTTGGATGTAGTGATGTTTATGACATGAATTTTATAACAATTTTTAAAATGCCGATCCCAGTCGCCGCGCGGTTTAAGGCGTAGGTCTGCGGCCGAGCGCTTGCTGGGATCGTGGGTTCAAACACCACCGGGGGCATGGATGTTTGTCTCTTGTGAGGGTTTGTGTTGTCAGGTAGAGGCCTCTGCGACGGGCCGATCCCTCGTCCAGAGGAGTCCTACCGACTGTGGTGTGTGTCTGAGTGTGATCAAGTGAAAATAAACAACCTCGACACCTGCTGTGAACAGGTAGAAGAGGCGAGGACTATGACGACGAATTTTTAAAATCAAATATAAATATATATACAGCCTCAGGGTCAGTCCCCTCTCCCCTAGTGAAAAATTCTGGGTGCGCACCTGCTGTAAAGATGCTTGCCTGTCCACCTTCGTATACATGGACCAGAAAAGAAATCATCCGGTAAACCAGCGCCCCTTACTGTTACAAGACCTGGGGTTAAGTGTCGCACAGGTATGTATCCCAAAAGAATGTCGTTAACCAGCCCTCGCCGCCTAAGCGTGTGTATTAGAAGAGCTGCAACATAGGCCGCACATTCCGATAAGACGTATCAGTAGGGAGATGATGATCGCCCTTTACAAGGACATATTTGACGATAATGCGTTTGGCCAACAACCATTATTGATCCGTGGTTAACTGTTATGTGTCATCCTTACCGTCATCTTCAACAGCATGTAACATTGATTTCGCTTGGGGGACGCTTAACATCCTCTGGTAGCGACAGTTCGACATCATTTGTCACGTGGGCTGCATCCTTCAACATTTCAGTACAGCTCGTCTCCTCACAGCATTGTTCGCTATGACCCCTTCAGTCTGCTTTATTTACTAACATTATAACATAATATTATGACGCTTTCGCGCAGTGTTTATTTCCCGTTGGCTATCCCAACAATGACACATTTCACTGGACGAGGGTGCTTTTATGGAGGTTTAGTGCCGCCGGCAACAGTAAAACGTACCTAGGTCTTACGTAAAGTGTCCGATATGTTTTGCCGAGTTTGCCTGGTTATGGAGTTTCTCGACAGATTTTAATGAAAGTCCCCAGTATCAATTATAAGGAAATTCGTCTAGTGGGGGCCGCGCTGATTCATGCGGACACAGACAGATAGACAGACAGACAGACGCACGGACATGACGAAGCTAATAGGCGCGTTTCATGACTACGCGAACACGCCTGAAAAGGAATAATGTAGCTGTACGACAAGACAATATTATTATCATATGTGCGACCCCGTGTGAATTTCCGAACCAGTTGACCCAGTTCAACGGAAACTAAACAGGAGCATTACGCCATAGGATGACACCCCAAGGGCGTACTTTTTAAATTACCTACACTCGTTAAACCAACATGACGGACGCGCGAACTCCTGAGGGCAAAGTCAAGTAGTGACGCCTAATTTAGGGCCATAAAAGGAGCCGGTTCTTCCTCCTGATTTTTTTTTGAAAAGAAACTCTGCTTTAGTGTATGTTAGGTTGAGCAGATCGCACAGAAACTTTAGCAACTGTTCGCCTGACTTCTGAAAGAAACAATTTAAGCAGATTAAAATGCAACCTTTGAACCTATAGACTAATGAACTTTGAGGACTGGACTGATCTTAATCATAAAGGCTGACTGCAGGGAAAAAGTTGTAAGTGAGAATGCGGGGGGCCATAAGAACAGCTTTTCCGGAACACGTAAGTAAATAGTGTTTGCTCAGGATAGGGCCTAGGAGGGAGGTAACACGAGGCAGCATAAAATTGCATAATGAGGAGCTTCATGAGTAGGGTGATCAAATGAAGGAAAGTGAGATTTTCGGGACGTGACATGAATGGGGAGAACAAAAAATGCATACAGGCGGTTAGTGGGACGACAACAAGAAAGGAGACCGCTTGGAAGGCGTAGTAAATAGATAGGATTAGAGTGTGTAGAGTGGGCTTACCTGGCTCATTGTAGGGACGTGTGATTGGCACATGTGATGACGATAATGAAACTTTGGGTTGCATAAAATGCGGGGAATTCCTTGAATAGCTGTGGAAGCATTAGGTTGTAAAGGAGGACCCTGTTCCGTGGTGATAATTAATTAGTTTTGGAAGAACTGTCTGTTGTAACATTGCCAACGGTCTCATCCATTCCAGCGATGAGGTTGCTCTGACTTGTATCGTATGACAACAATTGCGCATGTTAACGGTTCACGTTGTAAAACATAGGCGAATAGTGGGTAAACCAGTCAGTTGCTGGTTGGCTGAAGTGGAAAGCTCGTCGTTACTGACGCCAGACAGTGTGCAATGCGTATGGTAACACTGAGTTGTGTTTCATGTTGTTCTGAAAACAGTGCAGTTAAGAAGACTGTGTCGCACAGTGAGTGTTTAATGGCAGTAGATTAATCACGAATATTCAGTTGTAGCGAACGGTTTGTTCTCACTGAAAGCAATATAATATATTTTTTCTGTTCTTCTACATGTACGTTGATTCTAACTTTTATAGCGGTAAGTTACATTGTCCATTACTTGTGTGTCGCAGAGTATTAAACTTTATTACTTTTTTGGACTGTGGGAACATTAAAGGTTTGTTTTTCTCATGTTTATTTCTGAACTTTATTTGTATATTATTTTCTCTGGCAGCAGTAACAGTAATATTACCAACGCACATGAAAACTTAACTGAAATTATTGATGAGGGAATGCTTGTGAAATAACTATAAACCAGTTCAAATGTTGATAAGTTATGGTGAGCCAATCGGAATTTCCATTGGCTCCGGACACTATCGATATCGATCACGCATCGTGCGATTTCCCGCCGGTGCATGCGCGAGTGTTTCCTGCTACCTGGGAAGAGGGTGGGATGGGAGGTTTGATGCGTATTTTGCTCGAGTTATGTAGACACACTCTTCTCTTCATCGCTTGAGGTTCGAGTTCGGAAAGGAGGCGTCTCTTTCTCTCTGCCTCTCGCTACGTTACGTCGCTTGGTGCCTTGGACGGACGGTGTTTGGGTATGTATTTTGGGGGTTGTGTTTCATGGCCTTGTGTATTTGATATCTGTTTGCTTTCTTGCGTTTCTCTGGGTTTGAACCGTCCGTCCAGCATGCGTTGCGGCGGTGTTTGGGAGTGGGGAGAGACGCCCTGTACCCTGTGGAGAGAAAGACAGAGAAACAGAAACGATGGTGTCCGTATTTGTTTTTGGGGGGGGGGGGGCCTTGTTATGTATGATGAGTGTTTAGGGTTGCTTGCGGGGAGTCGGCCCGCTTATGAAGAAATGTTATATTTTGTGTTTAACATACTTCTCTACGACAAGTAATATTTTATGTTGTCCTTTTGAGAAGAGATGGACTGGTGGATATTTTGTTATTAATATATGTACACAGATGTTTATTACTGGATTTTTGAGTGGTACGATTTTGGTTGGTGTCTGTACCCCCACGAAGACGGATATTACTTTAGTTCTGGTCCGCCCAAACATCCAGCGGAGCGAGTAGATGTGCCATCCCTTCTGTGTTCCCTTGGGGCTGCCCTTTTGAGTACCAAGGAAGGGGGTGTTTCAATATAATCAATACACAGTAACCGTATCATTTTAAATTAACGTACGTTAAAACCCAGGCTCATGTAGACGAAGGGAAGAGGAGTGGAATATACAGAGGCCGCTGTATATTGGACTTGTGGTGGGCGAAAAGTTGCTCTGCAACCTGGTTTTCTTTTGTCGCTCTCATTCAACCAATGCCCATTACTCGTATTTCATCATCTGTCATTGGCGCCGTGTAATCTTAGCAATTGGCAGCTTTGTGAAATAAAAGAAACACTTCGTAGTAGGCTATAAGTCGAGCACATAGTCACAGATATGTTATACGAACAAGCAGAGTGTCGCTAAATTTAGAAGAGAAATATGCATATTCGTGTGTATGTAGTAGTATATAAAATTAGGGCTACATGTTCTTCTCACGTGTTTTTTTTTTTCGTGGTGTGTTTTCACAGAACGAAGAGAATCAACGTTTATAGAAGTAATCTAATGCGCACACCCACTCACCCACCCACCCACACCAGACAGTATGTGATTGAATAACTGTATTATTCAGTGATACAGAACTAGTTATTTTGAATGACACATGGCGTTAGTCGTGAGATTGTCTGCATATATATATATATGTGTGTGTGTGTGTGTGTGTGTGTGTGTGTGTGTGTGTGTGTAAGGGAGATTCCCGACTTGTGGACATTACTGCAGGAGGTGATTTCCTAAATCTTTGTGATAAAAAAAGTTCATATAAACATGTGCCCGATTTTGGACGGTTACGGAGTTATGACCGCTTGAAACTTAGAATAGAGGGTAACGCTTATTGACAATAAACGGAACAAAATAATAAACCAGCATAATACGTGATACAGTTAAAGCATAAATGTAACGTTAACTTCGTGAAATTACCTTTAATTTGAATTGATCTGTGCTTAAAGCTGGTTTTCGAAAATGCCACCGCCGGCCGCAACACAGGCTGCCGCTCGGTTGTGAACCGCGCGAGTTACTCGTTGCAGCTTCCGCTGACTCTTTCTGATGCAGTCTGCGGCATCCAAAATGTGACCAAGCAATGCATCTCGCATTCCCACCTTCACACTGTAAACCAGTTCTTTCATCCACCCCCATACACAATAATCCAGTGGGCTTAAGTCTGGAGACCTGGCTGGCCAACTGTGGGGACCGCCACGTCCGATCCACCGCCCAGGGAAACGATAATTCAGGAAATTTCTAACTTCACGTGAAAAATGAGGAGGAGCTCCGTCATGTTGGAAGTACGTACGATCTCATTCATTGAAAGGCACATCCTCCAAAAGTCGGGGCAATTCCTCCTGCAGAAATCGGAGGCACGCCTCTCCTGTAAGACGACCTTCCAAGATGAAAGGACCAATCAGCTGATTGTCCAGACCTGCACACCACACATTGACACTAAAACGTAGTTAAAAAGTTGCTTTCCACAGTGGCGTGGGGATTCTCATCTGCCCACACAGAGTTGTGTGTATTATTGACGCGGTCGCGATTGAATTGCGCTTCGTCAGTAAACAGGATGTCACGATGCAACTGGCGACTGCCATTAAGCCACTTGCAAAATTCCAGCCTTTGAGCAAAATCGCCGGGTCCGGGATGTTGCACTCGCTGCATGTGGTATGGACACATGCCCTCTGCATGCAGTGTTCTTCCACACAATCGTTTGGGAAGCACGAAGACGTCTTGCAATTGTTCGTGTACTCGGTCGTGGACTGCTCTGTACCATCTGAACAATGCCGCCTTTTTCATCGACGCCTGGATTAACATCACGCTCGGCTGCAATACGAACGCCGGGAAGTGTACCGGTATCTCGCAATGTCTGGTAAACTCGAGTAAATACTCTTCGGGTTGGTATTCTACGGTTCGGAAAACGTCATTCAGTTACGGCGTGAACTGAATTATCGTCACAAAAACCGTACACATAAACCACATCTGCATATTCTGCAACTGAAAATATAATGGCATCGTGAACATAACAGACGCACGGATATGAAAATACGTACGGGACTAACAAGCATCTTACAGCATGTAGCTTCTACCGCCCACGCCTTTATCAAACTATCGCCATACTGTTCCGAGCATTAGCAGCCGGCACAGTCGCTGCAACATGATAAGGGTTTTTTTTAACACGTAGTAATTGCTGAGTCATTCAGTGTACAGCCGAATACCCACCGACCCCACCTTCCCCGCATTACTGACATAGCCGGCGTGTGTCGAGATACGGGAACTGGACTGTCTGTGGCTGGGTGGGTGAGTCAGGTGGCAAGAATAATGCTTGCAACGCAAAAGATAAGCCACCAAGTTGAGTACATCACCCGCCAGCTGGCTCCGTAAGACGCGGTTCACACGAGGATGTGTACGGGAGTTAAAAAATTCCCATAACTCCGTAACCGTCCAAAATCGGACACATGTTTATATGAGCTTTTTTGATCACAAAGACATAGGAAATCACCTGCAGTAATGTCCAGAAGTCGTGAATCACTCTGTATATACGTATTTTTATCTGTAAGGGAATGTTTGCTGGTTTTTCGACGCGCCCTTTTACTGAGTATCTTAGAGTGCTGAAATAATTGAATAACAGATTACTACAACCTAAGGCATCTTAGAAAATGCCCAGTTGTACGACCGTGAAGGCAGTAGATGCAAAACAATAAACTGCATCTTGGAGAGATATGTTGCGAGGGTTGTGGCGGACGGAATTTGTTCAGGATCTCTTCTGATGCTTTACATTGCAATTATTGGTTTTGGAGATTCAGGTTAGTTGGTTAATGTACATCTCTTGTATTGTCTAAACGAGTTAAGTTTGTGATAGTTATTTATTCATTCATTCATTCATTCATTCCAGGCTTTAAAGGCTCTGTAATATGAGCTATGTAGAGTCGGATAGCAGGATGTTTAGTAAATGATAAGTGGAAGAGAATGTCGGTCGTGGTTTAACTTTAAGTATTATTTTAGTATTTTTCCGGAGGAACTGAGGTAGACCACGAACCTATCATCGTAGGTATATATTTTCTTTGCTCCTGTTGAAAGTCAATCCAATGGTCAGGTTCTTACGGTGCTCAGCAAGAACGCCGTGTCACTGGAGAGATTTTATGCCTCTTAAGTTATAATTCGCGGTTGTAAATAATACCAATATTGCGGGCGTGCGTGATTTTAAAGTGGGAACAAGGTTTGCGCTAATATGGAATAGTGGCAAAATTTATTTTCTCAGACTTGACTGTGTGCGGTTCTTCCTTTACTAACAATTTGAAACATTTTTATAACATTAATCAAAGCCGCATGTATAAATGAACGTGTAAATATAGGCACAATGCATGCCCTGAGTTCTGCCTTCGTTTCATAATTCCCGCTGTATTAAACAGGAGTACCACAGATGCTTCACTTAAAGACAAACAAAAAGCTAAGGTAAAGCTATCCCTGTAAAGGCCTGGACAGATCCTTAAGGCTTCAGGAAGTTGAAGCTCACAGAATTTCTAGACAGTCGGCACAGGAAGGTGGCAAGATTGTCGGCCCTACGCACCGACCACCTTAACCTTTTAAAGTCTAGCGGTAACTTTATGTACCGCCAGGTTTAACAATCAACAATTCTACGTGGTGCTCACATTGCGTTTATGTGTTTTGTATGGATCTCAGAACAAACAGAGACTTTTGCCTTATACATCATCCGGCGCGGTACGCACTGAGTCCTTATATGAAAGAGATAAGCTTCGTCTTTAAAGGGATAATCCCGCAGGAGATATCCCTGGTACTAATTTCTGTTACAGGCTGAGTCGACTCCCAGGCCATAGTGGAGCCGGAAGGATTACGTCAATGAAAAATGTCAATAACTCCATCGGCAATCGAACCCTCTACCTTCCGGATTGTAGTGCAGCGTCTCAACCAACTGCGCCACCGCGCACTCCCAAAACAAATAAAAAGTTTTACATAAACATATGTCGGAAAATGAATGGTTTTTCAGTTTAACTGAAAGATTACTTTCAACAATACATACCTTATCTGTGTAACTACTTACAACTGACAATAAATTTACAATACACGTTCGCAGTTTAATAACTGTTATTATTGTTTATTAAGTCACAATCCAAAACCAGTTTTCAAGATGCCCTGCACCTGAACGGGCATGTCTGATCGTGGACTGTTGCGCGCTTTCAAAGGCCCCGGGGCGGTTGTGAATAGTTTTGACATGCCTTAAAACTGCGTTGTAGGAGCGTCTGGTCATTTTCAATTGTAAATTAATATACTAGTGCTTTTAAGTGTCCCCACAGATATGAATGTAAAGGATTGAGGTCGGTCGAACGTGGGGGCTGTACCACGAAAACTAAGTGTTTTGGGCTTACACTGGTATTAAATTTTTCTTTGTTTTTGTGTGGTGAAGTCCTGAAATTCGTCCAGGCATTTTGGATGCCCCCTATATTACTCTTACAGAAGCTCTGCTCACAGTTGCCAACACCTGTATGCTAATTAGAACCTATAATTCTGTAAGGTTAGACTTTTAGTCTTTGGGTTTTTGTGTGTAATTCCCCCTAGGCTTTGGATTTGTGCGTCTGTAGGTGAAGGTTAGGCTGTGTGTGTGTGTGTGCATGCGTGGGTTGTGTGTAAGCAAAGATTAAGCTCTGGTGTTTGTACGTGTATAAACCACGCATAAGCTTAGAGTTTTGGTGTGGACGTTGGCAGCCGTGACGTCTCTTGAAGTTACTTGCATGCTGTTGAAGTTGGCAGCGCATGTTTAATAAGGTTTTGCTACGTACGACTGGAATTGCATGACGCAAACAAAGGAAAGTTTCTGTTTATATTAGCGTATTCACTTATAAATATTGTGTTAACACATGTGACAGTGTTTCTAACTGTTGATGAATTATGAGGTACTGAACACCTTTGTTATAACAGGACAGTGACCTTTGTCACTGTTATACATTACTGTAATTGTTTTAGCCTACGACCACGAAACTGAGTGGGGTGACCGAGGACTGCATCTTTTGTTGCTGCTATTGTTTGTGTAATACAGAATGTATCTAAACCGAATCGCCACCACGCAGTGTCTGTGCGAATAACAATCAGTTATCCATTCATTCCAACTAAATATATCACTTTTGATTTTTCTTTATGTATATCATTAGCGTACACAGAAGTTGTGTGTATGCCGTTTATGCATTCACTGTACTGTTTTCGTAATATTAGCATATAACGCGGAGGTCGTATCTGTCCACATGAGTCATATCAGGAACTACTGGACGGATTTAGACAAAATGTGATGCAGTGCAGGGAGGACGGAGAGGGCGTGTGTTTCATCGAAGCGTCTCTATCCGCGGGACTGCACTGGTTTGCTATAACTGAAAAGACAGTACATACTTCGGAAGTATTTCATTTTAGATGGTGGATTGGGCCGGGAGGGGGGGGGGGGTAGATGCACGAATCCCACGGGTCAGGACGCCTGGGCAACTAAATTTTATACCGTGGCAGCTGATATGTGTTCGCCCTCAGTATGGAACTTGCTTCTTGTCAGTCTTCTGCGCCTAGAATTTGGAGGTGGCTCAGATTTGTGGAAAAGTATGGACGCTGTTTTGGACCGTGTGCTAATTACACTCTAAATAATTACGAACCACGACAGTACTCAATTTTAACAAGTTATACAAATGCAGGCACGTCAGCCGTCAATCACAACAGCTCCTTTTATGTTTAAAAGGTTTACTGCAACATGTTTCGGCTAATGTATAAGGAACCATCATCAGGCTGTCATGGTAGGCCTGT
Organism: Coptotermes formosanus; assembly: GCA_013340265.1. Classification (NCBI taxonomy): domain Eukaryota; kingdom Metazoa; phylum Arthropoda; class Insecta; order Blattodea; family Rhinotermitidae; genus Coptotermes; species Coptotermes formosanus. The sequence continues at coordinate 912,900 of BLKM01000887.1, read as the reverse complement.
TAAACAAAACTTACCGTGTAGAACACGTCATATCATTTTACACAGTGTCTGTGTGCTACTGAGTTCTCAACTTACAATATAATAAAAATGTATGATAAGGCGAAACCATTAAATTAAATTCGAAATTGTATTAGTACGTATAAAACAGCAACTGATCGAAACGGTGTTGAGATTTTACTACCGTTTTTAATGTGTTAGTGTTCTCAACATAAGAAGGGTTATTCCGATTGGCTGATGCTATCATTACATTTGTATATGTTCGTCACAACGGGATGTCACACTTAAAAATAATTAATATGTTATGCATATTTTCTTTATTGTTTACCCTTGCATTCCTCTGTTTTAACGATCGTGATCAGGGAGACGTGTAATAATATCAGAAAGTGTGAAACCAACTGAATATATTACAGTAAATATTACACAAATGATACTTTATACGTCGTTCACTCTGAATAATATCTCGAAGTATGTAATAGTGGAGACTGTTTGGAACGGGGTGTAGAATTTTAGCTTCGTGTTTTTCATTGCGGTAGATATGTTACTATGTCAAATATCGTGTTATATTCATTTGAAAAGTGGGGTGTCCAGTATCTCTTATATTAGAACCTTTGATTGATTGTTGTAAAAGCTTAGATCGGGTCTGCTGTTGTTCATAATGATTAAATGTATTACACGGAACCATCTACTCTCTACTTTCGCTTTTACTACACGATGTACAACATATCAAGCTCCAGCTGTTATGAATAATTTTACACAGGGTTTTATACATACTTACTGGATGTGTGTACGCCCTGATGATGATCTTACAGGAATCGAACATATAGGGATTTGTAATTTTTAATTTTTTAATGTAATACAATTGTGAGAGACATTGTGCATTTGGTTGGCTTTTGCAACATTTTAGTTATCAAGGCACGGAAGGGATTTTATTAAGAGTTGTCCCTGATGGTGATGGTTAAGATAGAAATATGTAACGGAAAACTATGAAGGAAATCAGTACGACATAATAAATTGAAATGCACTATGCTGGTTTATAATGTGTACCAATAACTGTTTATAATGTAATGTTTGTTTTGTAAGGTACATGAACTTTAAAGTGGCCAACTTTTCTTTGTAATGACTGTCAAGTTTTTTTTAAGCTCCACATAGACGATTATCATTTTCGGGTAGTTGGAATTGTAAAATAATTTCGTTGTTTCATTTCAGTTTATTTTATAAGTTAGAGGATCGTCAGTGGGTGAGTGTTTATTCATTTTATGTATTTGCGTTTACAGAAAGAAGACTGGATTAAACGTTTTTGGACAAGACATGGAAGCCTGTCCGGATTCAAAGTTTCATACGTTTGGAGAACCCACAAAAATGTTGCAGAGGATGTCCCAATCCCTACTGAATATACCACCAGTTGATGTGGAATTTAGTGACATAACCTTAACAGTCACACATGGAACATGCGGCAGGCGTGAGTACCTTCAGGTTTTGTTCTGCTTCTAGTATTGTCCGGCAGAAGTGAATGCTTTGGTATTGTATGAAACTTGTAGTTAACTTCCTACATATGCATCTGGGTTTTTTTATTGAATTTGTGGTATTGTCCAGCAGATGTGTATGCTTTCTTCTTCTTTTTGTTAAACTAGTAGTGACTTCTGGCAGATGGGCGTACCCTTGTGTTTTATTAAAGTTCTGGTTAACCTTCGGCAGATGTGAGTATTCTTGTGTCTTGCAGTGATTTTACGGTACTGTCATGCAGGGGGACCCGCATGTTCCTTCTGTTTATATCCTGGTAATACACAGCAGTAGTGTTTGTCTTTGTACGTTATTGATCTAACATTGCCAGTCAGAAGTTTTGTTGTTTATTAATCGTCTATGCTGAAGTCCACCAGACTTGAGTACCTTGTATTCAATTTGTACTCTAGTAGTGTCGTGCAGAAGTGGTTACCTTGTTGTGTCATGAATGCTCTAGTACACATGCGGCATATACCAGCCTATTGGTCTGATCTGGCTGGATCGCACGTTAAACCCGTCCCGCGGTAACGTATTAAGGTTTTAACAAGGCGTATTCAGTGGATGTACTTGCTTCGTGCACATGTTTTAGCCGCTGAAATAAGGTTACAGAAAAGAATATAAAGGTGACATAAAAGACAATTTTTGGAACCGACCAGGTTGGTGCAGCGGTAAAGCTGTGGACTTGTTGTTAGGAGATGAGTGGCTCGAACCTCGCCCCGACTTTGCTCCTGGTGTAACTCGGTTCGTCGTTGCAAATGTCGGGATGGTGCTTCGAGCATGCCATGACAGGGTCCTTCCAGACCGCTTTCCAGTTCATCATTTATTTGTTGTCCCGCCATTTGGCACTATACAGTCTTAAGTTATTAACAGAGTCATAAAATATCACAAAAGAATTTTGAACTATATTTCTTGCCAAGTTTGAGTACTGTTAAATAATATTAGCTTTTTAAAGACCGTTGGTACATACATGTTTCACTCGCTGTAATGTGTAGAAGCTCGCTACTTTGACCATACCGCGTGCTTATTTTTCCGTAACAGTGTTGACATATGGTCTTCATAGTGGAGGTGCAGTTTTCATTAACAGGTATGTTCATATTTCATTGTGACTGATTATGATGTCCAGTTTATTATTGGGGATGGTTGGTTTGGTTACGTGTAGGAATGCTAAATGTGGTATGTACATAGACTATGAGTATGCCTAAAAGTGTTTAGGAAAGAATGTTGTTAGACAAATTAAGAAAGCCTTGAGGTAATGTTTGACCGATAAATTTACAAAAAACATTGGCGTGGACGTATAAATAATAAGTTTTCAAAGAAATTTAATAACAGGCCCTAGCAAGAATAAATAATATTCCGTTATATAAAAGATACAATAATACATAAAATTGTTTCAACAACAGATGGTATGACCACAGTGGACTGAATGTTGTGACCGTCTGAGAAGGGTCTAGGATGCTAAGGTCCGAACACGCCTCAGTGTTACATTACACGTACAGTTCTTGCCTTGTTTAGATTTGTTTTAATATTATAATTCACAGTAGTATGTTCGCTTCAGAATTTCTGGCTAAAATTTTTTACAAGTTTTTCATCTTTCCCATGCGTGCTACGTGCGCCTTCCCATCCTAGCCTCCTCAACTTTATCGTCCTGATAATATTCTGCGAGGAGTGCAAGTGTTGAAGGTTCTCATTGTACAGTGTGCTCCAGCCCTCTGTTACTTACGTCATCTCTTTTAAGTCGCAATATTTTCCGCAGCATTTTGTATTCGGACGCTTTAAATCTATTTTAATCTTTTTTTATTCACACACGTAAAAGAGAGACGCTCAAAAATATGGCTGAGTTTAGGATTCCTTTCTTCTGAGATATTATGGCGTCTCAATAAGTAATCCATCCTGACGTTGTGAGTCAAATTATTGACCTCAAAATGTTGAAGGATTTGACTTTTCGGCCCTTAAAGATGAGGCCACCCGTTTCCTCGAAACATGGGCATCTAATTGGCAGTTTCATACTCGTATTCCAGAAGAACGCAATCTTGGCTCCGCCGCTGCGGAAACCTCGAAACTCGTGTGGCTGATTTTGTTAGAGACTGAGACCTGCGCGCTTATGCGATATTATGCAGCGTCGCGTGGTAATTCTTTACCGACGTTTCGGGGCAACGTATCGGTCCCATCATCAAGGGTGAAAGGACTTTCTGATCCTTGAAGGTGGGACCGATAGGTTATCTCGAAAATTCAGTACAGGATTACCACTCGACGCTGCATAATACCCCGGAAGAACGCATATCTCATCAACATCGCGGCGGAAGCCTGCAGTCATGGTTATTAAATGTTGTTGTAGATGATTAGTGTAACATATTCATAGGTATAAGTGTGCATAGGAGTTTATTGAAGATATGTGTCGATGAACATACTATCAATGCGCCGTTTGTTAAATAGTAATCTCGCTAAAGAATGTGCTTGTTGGCCATACTGGCGTATTAGATGGACCATTGTAAACCTCTTGCCTATGTTTGTTAAATATGGAGCCACCTTTTTTAAATATTTCATGATTCTTGCAGTTTGAGTAATATAAAACTCGTACCTTACAAACTAAACTGTGCTACCGACAAAGGTAAAATCAGCCAAGCAGTTTTAAATATAGCCACTGAATTAAAATCCGCAGTATGTGCTTTGTGTGAAATTGTCCCTTTGCTTTGTAACTTAATGTCGCGTAAGATAAACTGCGTGAAAGGTCAATTTCCTTGTCGAAGCTCGCCTCGCTCTTAAACAGGCGGTCGGGTTGAAGTTCGCTCTGATATGAGCCTACTTGTGCTGTTCTGTATCATTGCACACATCTGTTCTTTGAAAAACGCAATGTGTGTCAGTCAGTCACAGAGAATTAGTCATTGCTGTGTTTTCTGTGTTCAGAAAAGTGCATTATCTTGATTCTTTGGCGACTTCTGTTTGCACAAATAGACGTTATAAAAAGTGTTAACCGACACAATGGTGGTAAAATCCGAAGGTTCAGCACCAAAGCTGGCAATTGTAATGGTCGGTCAGAAAGTAGGTTTACATGGCATATCATTTTATAATTAAAGTAGGAATTTAAAACTGACATAAAAACGTAATCCCGTAGTTGTGAAACTTGGTACCGTGTATAGCATACTGATTCACATATATTTTGTAGATTGCATTAGGATGGCTATGCATTAGCCGACATGTGTAGTAGTAAACACTAAAATTAAGTAAACGGCGATATGAAATACAGGATATGCTGCGAGTTGTGCAGACTGTACGGTACGCGCGCGCGCCCACACACACACACACACACACACACACACACACACACACACACACACACACACACACACACACACACACACACACTCACTCACTCACTCACTCTCTCTCTCTCTCTCTCTGTGCGGTTCAACTGCATTCTCTTGAGTAAGGAACTCTCCTTGACACTTGCAAAATTTTTGCGCATACGTGACGAAAGTTTGAATTAATTGTACCATTAGCTTCACCATGGCTGTGTGCCTGTCTGTAAGACTGCAGAATCTCAAGGACTGTGGATTTCATTCGTTTGGGACATGACGCAACGTTACTGGGTAATCGGATCCCGACGATTCGAAGGAACGTACTGCGTTCATATTCATGGCCCAGTTGTCCTAGAAGCTTCATCTTGGTCGTATTTACCGTTGAAGATGAATACAGTACGTTCCTTCGAAACGTCGGTATCGGAATGTCCAGTGACGAAGCGTCACATCCCTGATGAAGGGAATCCTCAGCTATACCGCTGTTAAAAACTTAAAACTCGTAAGTTAAGGGCTACTGAACGAAGTGTCATGGTTTTTGAGATTGGAATGATCCACAGAGACTTCCGTCGCAGGCCAGTTTTTTTTGTTAAAATCGGAAAAGAGTGACACTTTACATGCTTCGCCCATCTCGCGCCTGAATTTTTGCCTCTGTCGGGGCGAAAGAAAACATTTTCAGCAGAAATTAAAGACCACAATGAAAAGGACTTAACAAAACAAGCGACACGCGCCTGACTTTTTAAGCTATTCGTATATTTTCTAAATTGTTAAATGACTGTTTCGAATAGACTACTACACGACTCGTTTATGTTTGTCATCGCACTGTATTGATTGAAATTATGAAGAATTAATTACCGTCAAGCACAACTAGTGTATTTCACATACTTTATTGTGGCAACATGTTTCGATCCAAAACTCTTCAGGCCAATTACATAAAATTCATAAAAACAACTAGAGTTAAACCCGGTTATAACGATATCGGTTTATACGACACCTCGTCTATAGCTTCAGATATTCTGTGGTACCAATTAATTCCTCCCCGTTAACCATAACATCAGACTCCTCGATTGTAACAACACTCGTATGAAACGACACAAAATATTCAGTCCTTTTCATAACGTTATAACCGAGTTCCACTGTGTACACGATTGTGTCAAAAGACGAGATCTCAGTTGTGCATTCAGACCAATATATGTTGCTGTGTCAAATTATTTACGATAATGATTAAGATATGGTTAAAAGAGGAATCAAATATTATGCTTCTGTATTTTGGTGGGGTACACGAATATGCAGTATAAAGTCCATGGAACTTCGCCTTGTTGGTTGTTTACGCTTGAAGCTGTTTATCCGAGTTCGTTATAATTTCTTGTTCTGAATAGACGGTTATGTTGAATTGCCATGTTATGTACGAAGTGTTGAATGCGATGCACAATTGTAGTGTTCGTCGTCATTGTTGGAAACACCGTGGAAAATTGTTATGGATATTGGTAAACTCTTTTCCCTGTGAAATATGTAGCTTTGAAATATCCTTTAGCGGCAGTGACACCTACGCGCAGGAATGCAGGAGAAACTGATGTTCTTATCCTCTGTGATCCAGCCCTTGGCTGTTATAGTGGTAAACACGTTCCAGTGTCTGGATGCGGCGTTGCATGTTATCGGTTCTGTGTTTCAGTATCGTGCGACAGATTTTCCTGATTTAATTAGTGATGTTCTTTTTTAATGCGTCATTTGTGCATGGTTTGTTGTGGAGCACTCGTTCCTTAAGGTAGCCCCACGAAAAGAAATAAGGAGTGATTAAGTTGGGTGATCGTCATGGCCACATGTCCTTCGAAGTCACTCGTGCCTCTCAGAAACTCGGAATCATTGCCATGGATTTTCTTGGCGTGTGGCGTTTTACACCATCTTGCTGGAAGTAATTTACAGTGAGTTCCACATCGTTCAGATGCTCCACAAACGGTGAGAAAATATGCAAATATGTTCCGACAACTGACGGACAGCTGTCACTCAGTACGGCGGAAGCTTTCCTATGTTGTCGCCTCTTTAACACGTGGAATGAGAGTAACCAGATTCATCAGGAAGTCTTCGCAGAAATATTCTGAGGGGCGGCTCCAACGTCGCACACACATCCGCTATCGTCGCCAAGGACATCTACCAATGACCTTCTCCGCGTGCATCCAGAAGAGAACGTGTTTCTCCAATTTCTATGCGCAGTTGTGTCTCGTGGACGTAGGGTACGCGCACATTGGAGCGCATCGGATGCAACGGACGGACGCTGCGTACTAGGTATGTGACATCGCACACCGATACGCACCGGAGAGCGGCAATTCCGTCCCGGAGGGGAATATCCCCCCCCCCCCCCGCCCAGGACCGGGGTGTGTGACTGAAAGGTAAAGATATCGTTATCGTAATGTAGTGCGCACTGTATGGTTTTTCTCACAGTCAATACAGCCGAGGGCAGAGTCTCAACACTGCAGCTTTATCATATTCCTCCCCTCGCCAAGCTGTGCAATACGGTAACTTCACCGCTGACTCAGCCGGAAGCGCCGGCCGGGCGGAAAAATATTCCCATTTGAGAGAATTCGAGACGGAATTGCCGCAATTCTTTGTGTCCGGTGCGTATCAATACGTGCTTGCCTAAATGATAGAGTCTGCTTTCTCGTCTTCATTCAGTGCGCGGGACACGTGACAATCATCATAAAGCTTTAGGACTTGGAGAAACAAAAATTGGCCGAGCATCATCAAAGATGAAGGCTCCGAAATTTGAGCAAGAATTAACTTTCTTAGTTCGCGTATCTTTTCACGAAGAAACACGACAATCAATCGTTTCTTTCTCTACAACTTTTATCACAGGATGAATAGAGCAATGACGGTACAGCTAGCCACTGCACGGTCGGTAATATCGAAACAGCGCACAGCAATATTACCGATACCACTGCGCCTTCGTCATCTCATGACTTCACTGATTGTGTACAAACGAACCGACGGAAAAGAACATATTCACCGGAAGAACCTTGTGCAGCATCCATTCTCCAGGAATATTTATGATCAGAAAGGAAAAATCTGGCATCATCTGAAGGCACATTAACTAACTTTTTATAAGATCTGGGCCCTTGGGCGATATTACGCGGCGTCATGTGGTAATTGTGTGCCGTCGTTTCGGGACGTCAGAGAGTATTCTTGACCCTTGAAGATGGGACCAGACTCTTGACCCTTGAAGATGGGACGGATACGTTGTGTCGAAACGTCGGTAAACAATTACCACACGACACCAATTAATATCCCAGAAGAACGCAGATCGCATCAACAACGTGGCGGAAGCCGGAAGTCAAGGTTAAACTTGTTATAAGTATGGCGCAAACTGTGAAGACTTTTCCTTTACGAGATCGGAGCGAAATTAAAGGAAAATTACGGCAGGTGGTGAATTCTATAGCAATGAGAATCGCATTGATGAATCCCAGTTTTTCGGAAGTTGCTAGTAACCGCTATAATCCTGATTATCACAGTCAGGACTGGCGACCTGCCGCACTGTTATTCCCAATCCGCTGCGTAGTGAAGTAGCAAAGTACACAACAATTAAAATTAACCTTTAACCTTTTAAAGCCTAGCGGTAACTTTACATACCACCAGGTTTAACATTAACAAATTCTACGTGGTGCCTGCATTGCGTTTATGTGTTTTGTACGGATCTCAGAACAAACAGCAACTTTTGCCTTATAAAACATTAAGAGATTGGTTTTTATAACCGAAGTGGAGAGTGTTTACAGCGCGGTACGCACTGAGTCCTTATATAAAACAGATACGCTTCGTCTTTAAAGGGTTAATTGAGATTTAATTTTTATTATCAACTTGTATTTTTGGTTAACTTTATTACAAAGAAATACATGTCCAGGAGAGTCGTAAACTTTCCACAAGTCACCCGAAAATGCTAAAAAAAACTTTGTCTCAGCTTCTAGTAAGTCCGCATATAGGGAATGAAATTCGTCATGAATCGTTCTAGTCTTGCATATATTATGCACCCGATATCTTCGTCTCTTCTTTTATCGGCCATTCAGGTTCAGACCGTGAACAGGACCGGCGATTCGGGTTCAATCCTGAACAGGCATTATTGAAATATATTCTTTTTGGTTTAGTTAATTAGAAAAGGGACTTCTGGGTGTAGAATAGGACAGCTAGGGAAGACAGCGAGGACGAATGAGTGCGGCTAACGCAGTCAAAAGACAAGACACAAAAAGGTTCGCTAATCGTAGAGTTGGGGTCTACTGGCTTAAATTAGCGCAACCAGTCAAGTTTAGTTGTTCAAAAAAGTGAATTCAGCCTATGGATTGCTCTAAATTTGAGTTTTGGCCAGTAGAATCATTTTGGTATATAGGAAGGGGGACTTGCGACTATAATTCAGTAGCACTCAGAACACACTCCGGTTTGGGATGCTGCAGAGCACGGTTACACGTGTGGGATGCTCTATAAGTTTGGGACAGTTTATGCCAAAATTCGAATTTGTAAGTTAACTAGCCCTGTTATTCCACGTGTCATGGTCACTTTTTAGTTGCTGCGGACATTCTTATTTTGCAGCCACAAGAGTGGAACTGCTTTAGGGAGACCTGAGGGAAGGGAATCACTTGGAAGACCCAGGCGCAAATGGGAGGATAATATTCAAATGGATCTTCAAGAAGTGGTATGGGGCATGGACTGGAATGAGCGGGTTAGGGTAGGGACAGGTAGCCGTCTCTTTTAAATGCGGTAATGAACCTTCGGGTTCTATAAAATGCGGGAAATTTGACTAGCTGAGCACCTGATAGCTGCTTAAGAAGGACTCAGCTGCATGGAGTTAGTGTTAATGAATTAATACATTAAATATAAATTATCGTCACAGTTGAATAGCGGACACTGCGGGAACCTCCTACGTTAATTACCCTCAGAACAGACGTTGTATTCACTAAGCTAAACTGGACTAACCAACCAACCGTGCAGTGGGCGCTAGCAGTTATATGTCGCCCGTCACGTGGGGATCTGTAGCGCTTTCTCTTCTTTTGCTCTTCCTCACTTAACAAGGACGTACAGTAATAACTATTTCTTCTTCTGCTTCTTCTTCTTCCTCTTCTTTTTCATTTTCTTCTTCTTCTTAACTGCTCACGTTGCTTGCTTATCAGCGGCCTTCAGTGAATGAATTCCGTCAGCGCATAGGCGGAAATACCATGCAGTGTGATTACTCAGTAAAAATATTCCGACTCGTCCGATGCGTGCGACGCGCTCCAGTGTGTGCGTATACCGTCACTCAGTAAGAATATTCCGACTCGTCCGATGCGTGCGACTCGCTCCAGTGTGTGCGTACGTTAGATGTGCGCAAGAAACACGCTCGTGCAATCTGCACGACGTGATGCAGCTACCGTAACGGCCACCCGGTAAATTAAGGTTGCCGCAACCTGCCATCGTGCACGAACGAGACGAATGACGCTTTGCGTCTCGGCGTGAAATCCCGGGTAACTGACGAGCAGTTGAAAGTAGTCCGTGCGACTGTTTCACGCTGCGTAAAAAACTTCGTACACGGGAATGGCCGTTTCCAGTCTCGTCCCGGACATAGACGACCCGTGGTATTACTCAGTACCTTCGGGCAAATGCTTCGATAATATCCTGAAATAAGTATGATATATTCCTTCCCATTCCTTTAAAGTTCACCCAATGTGATTATTATGTCATAATATCCTCCTGCATTTAATAGACCGTCTTTGTGATCGGTCCAGACAAAAAGCGGCAGCGAGTGCTACTGCAGGTTAGTCTGTAATTATGAACTGTTCAGAGCGTTTTATGTAATGAACCGTGCGTCGTAATTATCAGTAGTAAGAAACCAATTGATTGTAATTAAGGCGGTGTTCATATGACAGTGGTTAAGCCTGTTACAAGATTTTTTGTTTATAGTGAAGATGCATTATATCGATATAACATCGCACATTAAGCGGTAAAAAATAAAACATGTCCAGTGTTTGACAGATTACAAGGTGTGGTCATTTATTTATGGTAATTTATTTAACTGTTTTGCTGTACCGAGTCGTTAATTTTTGACTTGAAGTAAGTTAGAATTTATAGTTTTTTAGGTTTATTAAACGGTGATTTGTTTGCCTGGCAACTTCTGTTCCAAAGTAATGGTGTTGTGTGTTAATAACAAACTGATAAATCACTACATGACTTGGCATATCACAGCAATTATGAATTTATAAAACTAAAGAAATCCCTTGCCAGCTGTGTGGGTTCCGGTTCATAAAAGTACGCCGGACGGAAAATTGGCAATTGGGGAACCATGGATACAGTTGACAGACGTGATGGTCACGTGTGGCAACGTAAAACACACACGCAGACACACAACGGTCATAATAGCATTGCGCATAAAATGATATAACAGGAATAGATACACAAAGTCCCCACGATTTTGCATGACAACCTTCAGCGCGTGTTTGACAAACCTTACTATCCTCCGTCAGTCGCATGGTTCCAGCTGCTGCTTAAGGAGATGAATACTGACACATCCACCTCTCTGACTGCAGAAACACGCTGATCTGCGCGGGCACGACCTCGCGCATTATCCAGACTTATGACACAAGCCGAGGCTCCCTAACGTTACGTGTACCAGAAGCTGGAGACTTTGTTGATTTAATCCCGCTATATATAAAATGAATCTTAAAAAGACGCCGCAATAGGAATCTGGAAGCTAGCAAACTGGTTTAGAATGTTATTTCGACCCCGCTTCTCCCCAACCTGCTCCCAAAAAATGCTGGTGAGGAAGCCACGCATCCTTTTCGTCTGTACACGGATTAAAAATCGCAGATACGTGACATTCAGTACTTCGGATGGCAGCATTTGATAAAAATGGAAATCCACGGAAGTGAAGTATTGCTGTAACTGTTTACAAACATGGATTATAGACTTTTCGACCATTGTGGGTGGTCGGAGGAGAGGCGTCTTAGTGCCTGCATTGACGTCTGACTCCTCCCAAATATTAGACTGTTACTGTCACTTTTACTGTTACTGCTAGAAGGAAACTGGGGCAGCTCAGTTAGTTGTGTGTCAACGGCATGGGCTGGACAGCGGAAAGTCGAGGTTCAGTTCCTGGCAAGGACTGCGATTTTGTCTTCCTCACAGCATCTGGGGCTTTCTTTCCACTGTTAAAGTAACCGGGACATGAAACTGAACCTCACCTCCGTCTAGTGTCGAGGTTTAGAATTCATAGAGCTATACCCTCACTGTCGTATGCATTTTGGCGGTGTGGTGCTTAGCTAAGCACGGGCACTAATTTGACTTTTTTTTACCTCTATGACGGATGTATAATGCTCGGTGGATGCTGGTGTTTTTCATGTGACGCCATGCAGTTCAGTAAACACCTGCCTTGTTTGCGTGCCCGTTAGACTGGTATAAAAATGTTCTCGTAGGCCTTGTACTCTGGTAACGTTGAAGAATATGCCTACTTTGATTTCTGCAGTCAGCATCGGGTGTAGCCTACGCCACAATTTGTTTACGCGTTTCTATCTCATTGTCAGATTTGTAACAGTACAGTCGCAGCTAACAGCTTCTTTCAGTTAACATACATGCCTTCGTGTATTTATGTTGAGTCGCAGTTTGTGTTAAACCTTTATGTTGCAACACGACTATACGTCTTGACAGAAATGTATCACGGTTCATTTGTGTACATTTTGGAATGTAATGAGAAAATTAAGCATAGGGCCATGTCTTGAGGCCAGCATGCTGGGAAACATCACAAAATGAAGACTGGTAATAAATCTTTTGAAAGGATGGAACAGTTCGGATATTTGGAAAATCAAATCAAAATTCCATTCGTGAAGAAATTAAGAGCAGACTGATGTCTGGAATGCTTGCTATCATTCAGTGGTGAATCTTTTGTCTTCCAGTTTGCTATGCAGAAATAAAAAGGTCAGTAGACACAGAACTGTACGATAATTTTGCCTGTTGTTTAGTATGGGTGGGAAACGTCGTCTCTCACATTGAAGAGGGGACGTAGGCTGAATGTATTCGAGAACGGAGTGTTGAGAAGGATATTTAGACATAACAAGGACGAGGTGTCAGGGAAGTGGAGAAGACCACATAACGAGGGGCTTTATGATCTGTTCTCCTCACCGAATGCTATTCGGGTGATCAAATCGAAAAGAATGAGTTGGGCGGCGCATGGGCACGTATGGGGGATAGGAGGGGTGCATACAGGGTTTTGGTGGGGAGACCTGATGTAAAGAGACCACTTGGAATACCTAGGCGTAGATTGGATGATAATATTAAAATGGATATTCAAGCAGTGAGATGGGGAGGCATGGAGTGAATTGATCTGGCTCAGGATAGGGACAGGTGGCGGGCTGTTGTGAATGCGATAATGAACATTCGGGTTCCGTAAAATGCGGGGAATTTCTTAACTAGCTGAGGACTTTCCGCTTATCAGTACTGACTCTCCTCCGTGGAGTTAGTTAGTTAGTTATTTTAGTTAGTGAGTTAATGAGTGTGTGTCGTTTCGTAGTCCTTACCTCTGCTACCTACTCACAGTAGGTGTCGAGGTTGTTTATTTTCACTTGATCACACTCAGACGCATACCACAGTCGGTAGGACTCCTCTGGACGCGGGATCGGCCTGTCCCAGAGATCTCTACCTGACTGCACAAACACTCACAAGAGACAAACATCCATGCCCCCGGTGGGATTCGAACTCACGATCCCAGCAAGCGTTCGGCCGCAGACCTATGCCTTATGACGTAGCCTACATATAAATTGCAAACGCTTACTTTGCAGTTTTAAAAGAGAGTTGGTCTGAAATTTCATTTTTGCTCGTATAGATCGTAATTGCGATAATAGAAACTGTAGTTGTCTTGAATTTAAAGGGTGTAGTGCCATAGACCACGCAGCACTAGACATTCTATCTACAAATACTTATTTTCTCAGCCAAAACACAGCTTTACTGTTTAACCAATCAACATACTTGATTGAAGTAAATATTTGCAATGCAGCTGTGTAGTCTTCTCTTTAGGTTCTTGTATTTGCAGTTGTCAGCTTGATCAGCTTTTGTAAACTTAACATGAATCATCTCCGTTGTGTTTACAGCAAACAAAAATGCAGATGTCGTCAAACAAAACTCACCTCTTACTCTTATGGGGAACCGTTAAGTAGTAAAGTTGTGTTTTGACTGAGCAAACTTGCATCTTTGTTTGTTGTAAACACAATGGGAACTATTCACATTGAGATGACATTTTATCGGTTATGGTTTGTTGGAGAACTGAAGGCGGTAGGCACGGAATGCTGCGGAAAGCATCACTGCATAATACTCGGGATGCAGGTGAGGATAATTTTAAATTTACTTTTACTCCAAACGGTGTTGACTGCATAAGAATCGCGTGTGAAGTATGTTTCTAGGTGAAACCTCTTGTGCTTTATTAGTGTCCTGACCAGTGCTGTGGAGTCGGTACACACAAGCTCCGAATCCAACTCCTCGATTTTTAAAACTCCGACTCCGACTCCTTCATAAAAGCTCAATCAATATGTATTAATAATGGTAAACCTGTAAGACATTTCATCACCACCACGTGAATCATCAGGCTGCTTTTTAGACTTATAACCTATATTTAAGTGTAAGTCTAATGGTTATTGTAGCTATCAGGGCTCTGGAGTTGGAGTATCTAGTTAAGATTTTAGACTGAGGTCGGAGTCGGATTCCGTACGTTTTTACCGACTCCGACTCCACATAAAATTCCTTCCGACTCCGACTCCACGACTCCGACTCCGACTCCGACTCCGACTCCGACTCCATAGCCGTGGTTCTGACATCAGGATAAATTATGTTTAAATGTAATATGCTTATAAAATTGTCCCTGTTCTCACTATGAAGGCGTATAGGGAATGGAGGTATAGCTCCACTCATTATTAACCTCGACACTAAATAGAGGCGCGTGGTCGGCCTCATACCCCGGCGGCTTTTCCTCCCGGGAAAGTACCTCTGGTACTTGGCACATTCAGTTCTGTTATAACGCAATACGTGCCTTGTTGTGAGACCTCGCGTTGTAGGAAATGGCGTAATGAAATTATTTATGAGATCTGCCCTCTTCTGGGGTATAACGCAGCGTCAAGTGGTAATCCTTTACCGACGTTTCGGAACAACGTATCGGTCCATCTTCAAGGGTCAAGAAGTCCAAGAAGACCGTTGGACTTCTTGACCCTTGAAGATGGGACCGATACGCTGTCCCGAAACATCGGTAAAGGATTACCACTTGACGCTGCTTTATACCCCAGAAGAGGGCAGATTTCATTAGCATCGCGGCGGAAGCCTGAAATCACAAATTATTGTTATGATTATTAGCGTTCATCTGTTCGTCAATCTCGTTGAGCCAATTCGTGTTAAAGAAACACGCTTAATAGCAGAAATGGCTGTATATGTAATGCACTTAAATAAATCAATCAATAAATAAAAGCATTTGATCGTACTGTGAGATAGCATGGATATGTAAGATATTTTGTAGGTTGTATTTGTATGTGGTATAGCACTGTTTATTCTGACGGACTGATCTTCCCACCGTTTCTCTGCAATTTACCTGCATCCCATGTTCACTCACCAAGACTCTGTTTGCCAGTCTGAGACAGTAAATTCTGGCACTGAGCTCCAACAGTTAGCTGGGGTTCAAGGCCGCTTGGCTAACTGGCCGCCAGTCGTAACGTTTTGATTTGCAAGTTTCTTGCACACGGTGTCAGAACCTGTGAGACGGCGCTGTAAAACTTCACCGCCTTGCAATCCTTGAATATGGATGGTTGTTTCTATTACAATACATTGAATGTAATGTGAGTGTATGTGAAACCTTACTGGTTGTTACCTGTTTCCTATTGAGGCCTTGTAAGAGAACCCCGAAGTATATTATGAAATTTATTCGTTACTGTAACCGCGGCCCTTAAAACGATACGTAAGTACTGCGATAGGGGCTGCGGATGCGATTCCGGTCATCATCCCCAAGATATTATTTTAATTACATTAATAAACTGTAAATTCAGTGTTAGTCCCTTTTAGGGTTTACTTTGCATTGCAAACTCTATAAGGGAGTAACCGTATCCCCATGGATGTACGGGTACTTCTGCTTGTGTTTATCATACAGAAAGCTGTTTGAATCGAGGGCGATGATATCTGTAGCTTCCTATGTACGCGTTTGTGGTACAATTAAGCGTTTTAGACGAGGTTAGTAAAGTTTGGTATGAGTTTTGTATAAAGGGTATGGTCCGGTGAAGTCCGGGTGGGGGGCAGAGGATGAGAGTGGAACGTGTTGTACATAAACATGGAACCTGTGCTGAAGTGAGAAGTGGATATAGTAGGCAGGTCTTATCTCTACACGGTCTGGGGGGATTAATATAGGGCTTTATTATACAGAAAATACTGTCATAATTTTAAAGTAAAAAAGGAAATACCAAAGAAAACGTGTCAGTATGTCGCCCTAAACTCCATCTGTGTAATACGTCACGGTTAGTGGGCAGTTTCCAGTGTAAATAAATCCAGTTGAAGAGATTCACCTCTAAATGTTATTGGCCAGACCTTGAACCTGAGGGTACTTCACAGAAGGTGTGCGCAAGAACATGTGTATCAGCAGAAATTCTGTGAGGGGAGGGGCAAATGTCTGACGATATTGGAGAGGGAACCACATAAAGGATAGTCATTTTACTGTCCATTCTCAGTTCATTCTTGCACGCGTATGCCTTTTAGTGCATTTCCGTACATGCAGGCAGAATAAACTTGTGTGTTACTGAATGGTGATTGAAGGGAATAGGAAGCTGCCGTAATTAAACTGTTTGTGACAGAATTTATTGTCCTTGTTAATCGGTTTCAGTCAGTACGGTACAGATACGGGTCACGAACACGGTAACAAATTTCACAACGCGTATTTACTCAGCTGTCAGAGAGAATAGTGTTTATTTTAACTGTATACTATTTCACTTCTTAGAAGGTATTTGTTTGAGATTATTCAGTTGAATTGTCAATCAAAACACACTTACCAGAAGGGCCAATAACTGTTTTTGACATTCTTGAACTACTAGAGTTATATTTCTTATAAAACAGGAAAAGGACTGGGATTTTTTTAAAACGAATTGAGAAATTGTGAGTTGAGGTTGTTTGTCCTGGCATCACAATGGCGCGAAGACCCGAGTTGTTGCCATCAGATGTTCATGCAGGTGTTACGTTCAACGACGTAGCATACAATGTGCCGACATCTTCAGTGGCAAAAGGTAAGTTACCACTGTGCACTGTAACGTAGTAGTAGGAGACGAGATGATTACAATTCCATTTGATGACAAATTATTTTGACTTCCCGGGTCGTGGCTGATTGTATCAGCTCACCCATGAGTTTCATTTTTATAGGCTGAGGGTATACCGGAATAGAATTCTGAGGAAGTGCTTTGGACCCATGGGGGGGGGGGGGGGGCGCCCCCCCAGTAACAAGAAACTGGACAAGACTGAGTAAGGAGAAGCTTCCTGATTTGTGCTCTTCACAAGATATTATTCGGATGGTAAAGTCAAAGAGGGCGTATTTCACGTATTCAGGAGAAAAGAAATGCATACGGAGTTTTGTTGGGGAAACTTTAAAGAAAAAGATCACTTAAAAGACGTATAAAATGGAACTTAAAAAAGTAGGACTGTAGGTCGTAGATTGGGATCTGGCTTAGGGTAGGGACAAGTAGTGGACTTTTGTGAACACGGTAATGAACTTCGGGTTTCATAAAATTCGGGGACATTCTTGACTATCTGAGAAACTGTTAGGTTAAGAAGGATTGAAGGATTTTTCTCCATGGGGTTAATTAGTTAACCCTTTCCAATCTTGATGTATGACCTTTTAAGTGTGCGTGTATATTATATTATATTATATTATATTATATTATATATACACTTTGTTCCAACGTCGCACAGACCACAGTTCGTGTCCGCTATAAAGACCAAACAGTTCCTGCTGTCTGAGGGACGTAATAACTGTTACTGTGAGAATCATGCAAAACACAGACGTACTCTGTGGGCAAATGCAGAGCTGCTGTTGGTAAGCTTAGTGATGCATGTACGGAGCAACTACCGAAGTGACGGCTAAACCTTCATCTGTATTACCCTCTGACTCATGGTAATTGCTTTTGTTGGCTACAGACGTTTCCGCCATTATTACTGTCTACAAAGCGTCTGATGGTACTGTAACTGTTAATTAGAAAGGCCTTGGAAGGACTGAGCGTAGGTCGGTCGGGTTGCTGTCTTGGTAGGTTTTTTTGTTTGTTTTTTTGTTTTTGTTTTTTTTTGTTTTGGGAGGAACGGGGCGCAAATTACGAAGAAAACCCAGTCACGAAGGCCGGTGTGCCGGACAATAAGTATTGTTGATGGGCTGCGAATAGTTACCTACGTAGAATTTTTGACGAATAGTGGGAAACTTTTCTTTCACTGAGTGCCTCAAATACCAAATAAATTGAAATGCAGCAGTGTTTGTAAGTGCCTTAAGCAAAATGCAAATGTTGGCGCCTTATTTTTGTCCAGCACCGAATATGTAATTCAGAAACTTTCCCTCTATTTTGAATATTGTTGTACAACACGGAACTGTTGACGCCGTGTTTTTTTTTTACAATTTTGGCGACTTTTTTTCCGTGACAGACGTTTCGCAGAAGTATAACATATGAACTTTTGCCCGAAACATTTGTAATTCTAAGAAGAACTAAGCGAGATATAATAAATGTACATTGGTCTTGATGTAGAGTACTCGTTATTCTTGCCAGATTTTAATGAAACTTGAATTTTCGCGACGGATTTCCGAAAAAACATTCAAATGTCAAATTTCATGAAAATCCGTCCAGTGGGAGCCGCGTTATTGCAGGCGGGCGGGCGGACGGACGGACGGACAGACGGACAGAGAGACAGACACATGACGAAACTAATAGTCGCTTTTCCAAAGTTTTGCGAACGCGCCCAAAAATGGGACGGCTAACCGGTTAGAAGAACTAATGCCCAACACACTTCTAGTTCCTAAACGAATGCCCATTTCTGGACCGTGTAAGGCCGTCCTTAATGCGTTGATTGATTGGCGACCTAACTCAACTCCTTAACTGACCAACCCGCTAACAGAGTGCCTAATCAGCAAACCTGCCGAGCAGCCAGTCAACGAATTCTTCCCCCATCCCTCCCCCATAGTACGAAGTTTTTCCTGAGCCAGGCCCTTATTTAAACGGGAAGGGGTGCATATGGGTTTAATTTCCCTAACATAAGCACTTCATATTCAGTTTACTGAACGACACTATGGGTATATCTGACTACATAATGTCGAAAGATTTTTTGTTAAAGCATAATCAATTAAAAGGGAGGGGAAAGGAAGTGGTCGTATCTAATTTGAGATAGCCTAATAGTCCGAGATTTGAGTAGGCACTGAGGAAAAGGGTGAAAGCGTAAGCCTCGATCGTGTGTCGTGTAGGGCTTTGACAATGGTGTGTGGCGTTCAGAAACACACTTTTTTTGGACTTTGTCCATCGTCTAATGCACAACTAGAGCACAAGGTTTGGGAAGCCGGCTGTGCTTCCGTCCACAGGTGAAGGTGATCGAGAATGCGCCTACTCTGGTGGACCCATTAGAAAGAGCTACTGTCAGTCACTGGCCCAGTGGCAAAGGGTAGAATACCCCGCGCCACCAGAAATGTCTGGTATGTGTCTTAGCTACAAGATCCCGTATTGAAAGGGCCGTCATTACTTTGGGTAGTGGTTCTTCTATGATTTGACGCTGTGGGTTCGTGGGTGGGCACCGACATTTAGTAGGAAATTTTGCCGCCGTAAAGTTTGGTGGAATTAAAACCAGGGACAAAAATTGTTAATTTGACGAGGTATATCGGTGGTTGCATGGTATGTACGCAGTTAGACTCCTGAAGTGGAAGAGAGAATAAATGTTGCTTGAGGCCAGTGGAAAGCATGAACACGCAAAGTTGAGAAAACAAGAAACAAAGGGCTCACTTCTGCCCTGAATATCTCCAGCGTCTAGTTGAACGTCATGCCGCTACACTGAAGATTGCTGCACATCCTTCCGAAACGTCGGTCAGCACAAGCATGTACGCTATCAGAATCCGGAATCGTATCACGTGAACAATGAGAGACGCGAAAACCTGAAAAACTTGAGCATTGTTTACGTTAAGAGCACGGTTGGTTTGTTTGCGCAAACTGGCCTCTTTTGGTGTAAACAAGTAAGTAATTGGCGAGATTTTGTCCTCAGCGCTGTTCGAGAAATTCCTGTTATCATTTGACCGGAAGTTTCATAACCTTCAGGACGAAAACCGTTCTGCATGAATCGGTTTGCGTCTCCACAACTCTTGTCTCTTCTTTCCGTTTTGATATTACTATCTCAGACACTTCTCAGTTTTCAGAGTGGTTCATTTCCTGTAGGTTTCACACCAAGATTACCAGACATTTATATTCTTTAGTCGTATGTTTCTTATTTATTGTTTTACTGAAATCTGCGGCGACAACCATATCAGTGTGGCATGCAGTTCAAACATTTTGTCTGCTGTTGATTATGTGGGCAGAGACGCCTCCGAAACGAAAATGTATTCCGCTCCACCCATTCTACGGGAACGGACCACAGTAGGACACTATTCCTAATGTAGTGTTCTGAAAACCCATTCTACTCTCAATTTTTCGTTAGTACCTTGTTTTGATCATCTTCAGTCATACCTTCTTAACTTCAAAGCGATAGTCATAACGTTGGAGATATAAAACCCTTGGTAAAATTGGATGTAATCAGCAGCAGTAGCAGCAGCAGCAGTAGCAGTAGTAGTAATAGTAGTAGTAGTAAAATGCCCTTTAAAATTCAATGAAGAAACATTACTTTTCTGTTTTCATCGTTTTCTGTTTTCTTTCTTTTCTTATCTGCGTCGCCTTCCGTCTGTTCTCCATCAAAACAGTAAATTAAGTTACATTTTGTCTTTCAGAAGGCACTGTTTCGAACACAGATCTACCACATTTGCATATACCTGAACAACTACTTGTTTGCTTTGGCAAAACAAAGTGTACTTAAATAAATCACAAAAAAACTCTTCTTATATCATATCAATTATTTTTATTATACGAGAAGGAGGGGGACGGAACGGCTGGAACACGTTGTATGCAGTAGTGAAGAATTTGCATTAGCTGGTTTGAAATGATGGTCAGCCATAATCATTTAGATGTTGAAACGCCTATTGAAGTTTTTAAGTGTTTGTAAATGTACAATTCTTAATCGTTACGCAACTCTGTGTGAAGATTTTAAGTTAAACAAATGAAGGTCAAGTGCACATGGGCACACGTGCTTTCATGAGTTCTATAGTTGCGTTTTGACGTACCAAAATTTGTTTTGAATGACATATTGCTGACCGAGGATTTAACAGGCTGACATACACGCGCGCTCGCACGCAAGCACACGTTTTGCGCTGACCTTGACTGTTTATTTAAGACAAATTTTATTATATTATTGTCAGGTTTCTGTTGGATAAACTAAGCTCATGTCGTGAAATACCGTGTGGAAATGTGTGCTTTGTTGGGCTATAGTCACGTCAGTGATACACTGTACAGAAGACAACTGCAGCCATTGCAATGTGAATGTTTTACTTTAGTAGACTGTGTAACTAAATGGAAAATGCAGCAATAAGGAAACAGCAGACTCTACTACGTAATGTAGTACACAGATTTATAGGCGCTATTTACTTTCGAAAACTCGCTACGGTTTCGCAGTACCCCGATAAGAAAAGTACAACTTTTTCCTCGCCGATTTTCATGAAGCATACAAATGCTCAGCTGCATTGTGTGCATGTCTGCTGTACCGAATTTCACCCATATAGGAAGATGAGTATGGCAAGTACGTACAAAAATGAATTAACGCCCCCGAGTAAAAGTATAATTTTCACTGCTGCGATTTTCATGAACGTCACAGTTTCTTAATGGCGTTATTTAAGGAACGTTTCTATCGAATTTCGCCCCACTTGGACAAGAATAATGGACGATATGGTTTAGATTTTCCGGCGGGCTTGTCAGTAAAGTGCAACTGTCACAGAGGCGGTTTTTTACGAAACTCCCGCTTGCTCGATAACTTCTTGTAAACAACTCCTATACGGGACTTCATTTGTAGTCATGCAAACTGTTTAGTCTCGGACAGTAGGTCAGAGACCGATGGACAGACGGATTGACATGCTCTGCACGTGGGGCTTTCCTATTTTTTTCTTTACTTTTAAAGAACGTATAAAGATCAGAAATAGAAAATTAAAATTGTATTTTTCAGGATTTTGACACTGTGTAGTCTTCTAGGTGGATAGCGCCGTTTCGGAGGAACTGTCGCCACCACCTTCACGGCTGAAAGATTAGATCCAAGTTTAGCAATGAAGTGATGGGGGTGATGAAGCAGCTGGATTACGTAGGCGGTTTAGGGGGAAGATCTTGGTGCAGAACGTCGCCGTTGGTGTATTTACGAAGTGTACACTTTATTAGTTCGCCAGTCACACTCAACAAGCTGTATTATACACGGTTTTACTTGGGAACTAGATTCGGCTCAGTAAAGAGCCATCATCAGACCATTAACGAAAACTATAAAAATGGGAACTCTGTATACATATGTACATATTCCAATTTTGGTTAAAATCGGACAATAACGAACGCGTTTCGAACGTTTCTCACTAAAGATTAACTGTCGCGGAGAATATTCCGAAAGAATGTTTTAGAGAAAAATAACGCACATTTTTTACAATTTATTTTCCCGCAAGTGTTCCGGTTTTTATACAATGAAATGAAGGTTATTTTTAAAAGGGAGGCAAAATAACACACGTGTCGCGCCACAATAGTTACGCTGTTCATCCATTTACTACTACTACTACTATTACTGCTACTACTACTTGTACTACTACTTCCACCACAATTCCCACCACCACTCAATAATAATAATAATAATAATAATAATAATAATAATAATAATCTGCGTTAGGTTCTGGTCTTGTGTTAGTCTGATTCCTGTGACATATGAAGCGTTTGAGTCCTCTAATTCTGTGTGTGTGTGTGTGTGTGTGTGTTCTGTGGATAACTTCACTTACTTTCAAGGAAGCGGGGCGAAGCTACATGAAAGCGCAATTAGTCTGTGAGTGTCCAGAGCGCCTTGTCAAAATGTATTATCGTTCAGTATTGACCGTGATGCAACTCGCCTTGCAGGCGAAAGATCGGTTTCCACGCATTGCCGCATATCGGCGGTACTAGAAACCAGACGCCGTAGTCACGTCAAGAAAGTTGTTGATTTTACCAAAATAAAAGTGATTGAATCAAAGAGTCATATTGCGAATTTTATTTGTACAGCAACTGATGATGATGAAGATTCACTTTAGAAGGCAGTTCCTACGCGAGATTTGACCAATCCAGTTAGCCTTTCCTCATTTCAATGTTTGTAGGCTATTTGTCTCTTCCTTCGCTGTTTGTAATACTTTTTCGTCTCTCACACGACTGGCGCAAATGATCTTCTCCATCCTGCTCCAGCACCACATTGCAAAACCTTCAAGCTGTTTCTGATCTGCTTTCCGAAGTATTCAGGTTTCAGCACCATACAAAGCTATACTCCAAATATAGCAATTTTTTCCCTTGAATGTAGGTCCATTTTGCTGGTGAAAGGAGCCTTCTTAGCTCACATTACACCGCCCATTTGGACGAATCAACGGATGTTTTCGAACCTTGTACGTTATGGCGTTTTCGTGACTTAATATGCATTAGAGTGCAGTACAACAGATCCTAGAGAGACCGCGCGAGTATGGAGTATGTTACACATCTGATTAACCCTTTAAAGACGAAGCGTATCTGTTTTATGTAAGGACTCAGTGCGTACCGCGCTGTAAACACTCTCCACTTCGGTTATAAAAACCAATCTCTTAAAGTTTTATAAGGCAAAAGTTGCTGTTTGTTCTGAGATCCGTACAAAACACATAAACACAATGTGGGCACCACGTAGAATTTTTTAATGTTAAACCTGGTGGTACGTAAAGTTACCGCTAGGCTTTAAAACGTTAACAAAGTTGTACGGGAAAATTAAATAGTTGATCTTGTTGCTTAAATAGCTGCACGGATTGGATCAAACCGTTGATGGAATTTTGATGGTTTTGTAACCCAAACAAAAATTCTGGCACCGAATAATTCTTCGACGGATCGTGGGATCCACAGATAGGCTTCTGCCTCAAAAGTGTGTTCCTGAAGGATTTAAGTCATTGCTGGACAATGCAGTAAAATTCCTGAATTTAATCAAGTCGCAGCCTATGAGTTAACGCTTTTCGCAGCCCTGTGCATAGAAATTGGCAACATAGACAATTGTCTGTTCACTCATAGGGATGTTACGTGACAGTCCTGTGGTAAAATCCTTGTGTGTTTGTTTGCGCTTAAAAATGAAGTACTTGTTTTTGTTTTTCTTACCATCCATGTTCCCACTTTCCCCCACAGACCGAGCTGCATACGAATATTGTTTGGTTCCAACCCGTGGCTTATGTGATAGACATTTGATGAAGAATGAATTATTTAATTTATGTCATCTGGACTCGAACATAACAGTTTTCAACGTACAGGATCAAGCTGAACAATTCGTGTGGATGCCAAGGAGTTTGGAAATGTGCTTGGAAGTAAGGAAAGCGGTGTTTCGACATCGTTTGCGATTTGCTGCTGGAAAGTGAATTTCAGCCGCAAGGGACTGGTGCAGTTGAACTCAACGGCTGACCCGGCTTGGCTAAAAGCTTGGAGAATAATTTCCTGCTATGACGCACGAGATATCGTTACGATGGCAACACCGTTTATGCAACACACGCATTAAGTATTCTAACCTGACCTGGCGCATTAATGCTTGCCTACGATATTTCTGTAATTATGCTGTCCTGTGTAGGAAGAGTCCTTGCGGCACGTCGGCCCCTCTTCCGAGGTTTACCACCAAATATCTGCAAATAAGGGTAACATACTTTTTAAGTTTTCGCGGCCGTGTGTATGGCCTACTACTTCTTAGATGTGACACTGGGTCGCGGGGTATTTGGTTCACGACCTTTATTGGTCATCTCTGCCGTTTAAAATGGGACCATGCTATGTCGATATGCCAGGAACCGAATTCCCAGGGAATGAGCGTTACAAGCCGAAAGAACTGATAGTTCAAGAGCAGTGAAAGCGCTTGTGGCCTCATAGTGTTAGACGGGTAGGCAGATGCACTTGGCGCAAGTGTTCCACTCATCATGGAAGAGCGTTAATGTAAATTTTAGACACAAAGGAAAAACGAGCAACGTACAGCCGGATAAGATATCCGCTTTCTGTGTGGTTACGATAATGTTAAATGGCCTCACGCATTCAGGTATTTTAGTTCACTAATGTAAAACGGTTTAGACCGCATGATTTGAGGTTTTCACACTGGTGAGCAGTGTATATTATTTTCTGCTGGGATCTGGCACCATGCATGTCGATAGGTCCGTATCAATGCCACTGTGTCCCGAAGTTTCGTTAACAGTGTTCATAAGAGCTCGCCACTTGTCTTTATCCTGAGGCACATCATGCCAGTCGACGCCGTCCTATCCTGTTCCTAAAGTCCAATGCTGTTATTCATATTGCCTGCCATATAAGCCTAGATTTCAAATTGCCTTCTTCGTTCAGGCTTCGCCACTAACGCCCTGTCTGCATCCCCCCCCCCCCCCCCCCCCGCCAAATGAAGTGCCACATTCACCGCCCATCTCATTATTTTTGATTTGATTGCCCGAATAATATTGGTGAGGATTACAAATTAGGAATTGTGGACTTTCCTCCAGTCCCCTATTACTTCTTCTTAGTCGTTTTCAGAGTCCTGTTCTTGCATGCCCACTGCCGAAGTTCTTCCCGTTATGCAAGACAGTAAGTTTCACAAATAACAGGCTAAATTAGCATTTATATTTTAATATTTATATTTTTAGATAACGGAGAGGAGGACGAAAGAGTCTGGATCGCATTTTAGTAGGCATTCCCTGAGTTTGATCTGTTTTTATTTCTTCATGAATGCAGTTTTGATTTTTTTTAGGGTAGTTCGCAAACATTTGGATCTTTCACAATTTCAAAGGATTTGTTACCTATCTTTATGTTGTGGGTTTGTTCTGCATTCTGTTCAGGAGACATGACCGTGATCTTAGTTCTCTTTGCCTTTACTCATGGACTAGTCTTCGTACTAGGGACTAACAAGGCTTTTTATATTTTTGTTTATAGTATGTATGCTTTCGCCCAATAAATTAGTATCGTTAGCTTAGTCCAGAAGCTGATGAATAGCATTCAGTTTCAGTCCTTCCTGTTTGTTTGAACCTTCCAAATGGCATATTCTAAAGCAAAGCTGAAAATCACTGGCGATAAAGGATCTCCTTGTTTCAGACCGTTGTGAATGGGAAGTGTGTCAGAAGAGTGTTTGCCTGTCCTGACTGTACTCTGTGTTTCGTTATCACATTCTTATTATCCGAAATCGTTTCGTGTGTATGCCAAACTCAGTGTGGGTATCGCACCACACCTTTCGCCTAACTGAATCATAAGCTTTCGTCCAATTGTATTCCCATTTTTTTCTCCAGTTCTTGACGAATGCAGAATATACGTAGTATCAGTATTTGATCCGTTACTTTGCGATGCACACTGATGATCCCCAGTAATTTCATCTACATGTGGAATTAACCTTGACAGAAGAAATATAAAATGTTGTATGTAGCAGATAATGATAGTCCTCGATAGATACTACCAGGGCTGTGCAGTCGGAGTCGGAGTCGGAGTCGGAGTCGGAGTCGGAAGGAATTTTTAGGTGGAGTCGGAGTCGGTAAAAATGTACCGACTCCGACTGCGTTCTGAGTCTAAAATCTTAACTAGCTACCCCAAATCCAGAGCCCTGATAACTACAGTAACCATTAAACTTATACTTAAATGTAGGTTATAAGTCTAAAAAGCAGCCTGATGATTCACGTGGTGGCGATGAAATGTCTTATAGGTTTACCATTATTAATACATATTGATTGAGCTTTTATGAAGGAGTCGGAGTCGGAGTTTTTGTGTACCGACTCCACAGCCCTGGCTACTACAGCCTGTTTTATCACGCTTCTTATAAACAGCTACAGTGATGGACTGCTTCTGCTGTGCAGGCAATTCTTCCTTATGCTCAATAGAAATAGTAAGACTACATGCCTCGCAACGCACTTTTCTACCTCTTACTTGAATCAGTTCTGCTGGAATTCGATCAGCGCCTAGTGATTCTTATATTTTTAACGTCTCAAGTAGTAGTAGTAGTAGTAGTAGTAGTAGTAGTAGTAGTTGTTGTTGTTGCAGTCTGCCACCCGCATGAACGGGTTTGAACATTTTATGTTATTCATACCGTCCATTGTCACTGATCAAACACACAATGCTCAACCAACAAACGCACTCTTATTAGTTTTTTAGATATTATGTATTACGATCTCTGTAAGCTAGTCCAATATGTTTCGATCTCCTCCTGGAATCAGCATCAGGGACTCTTGAAAGGCAGAAGGCAGCAAATCCTCTTGTAAGAGGGGCAGCATTGTGCATACAGGATGGGGGGGGGGGGGTTATTTTGAACATTAGTCAGTGCAACATAACTGAAAATTGACGTTCTTTGAAATCATGTAATCATAACTGTTGTTTTTAATCCGTGTTGTAACGTAACTGCGTAAAGTAACGTAACTCACTCGGTAACACAGATAAAAATTGAAGGCTCTTTTTCGCGATATTACCTGACACAAATTTCTGTGATGTTGTGCATACAGTAGTGGAAGAATATTGCCGGCTTTGTGATGTTATCGGCTACATAATGTACTGTACAGTAGGTTATGCTAAGCCTTAGTTGTTATCTGTCTTTTGTGGTGTCATCTGACCCGTAACTTAGTACATGTGATAAAATGTATGCAGTGTAAAATTTCCCGTTACAGCCGTGTAAGTACGAACATTAAAATGCACTTAAGAGATGTGACAGTTGATAATCGTGCATACTTGTGTGTTGGTGTAGCATTTTTATTCAAAATGACTCATATAATAACATTTTGAAATTTGGCACACCTTAATGCGGGATATTCCAGAAGCCTGGAATCACCATAAATGAACGCAAGAAAATGAGTGCTTAGAAAGAACAAAGCCATCGTACAAAGGACCTTAAATGTCAGGTCTAAGTGTCTTACGAAACACACCAGCGCTTTTGTTTATGCACGATGAACGCGCTGTACGTACTGTATGCGTTTTTTTCCTTTTTTGTGGCTGTACAGCGCAAATTATGACTAGGCCGCTTTTTTTTAAGTTTCTGGGTCACATACAATTAGTCACACACATCCGGTAGGACTGCCCTGAAGCAGTGATAAGCTCGTCGCAGAGGTCGATACCTATACAACACACAACAAATATAAAGGACGAAAATTCTTGCCCTCAGCAGGATTCGAACCTGCTGTCCCAGCAAGCAAGGGGCTGCATTTCCGCACGCCTTAGACCGCACGGCCACTGGGATCGGGTATTGTATACGTATAGTGGCCGTAATTGACGAGTAACAAAGTAATGTAAGCAGTGATCAAGGAAGATTAATAAGGTAGAAATGATAAACTTGTTCTTATGTTAGTTCACTTGTTTGCTTCTTATTGTTGTTATAAATGTTTGGTCTCTCATATGTGCCTGCCTGCGATTGGTCAGTGTAATTACGCCGGATCTGTAATCACAGGCACTTATCCCAGCGCTCTGCAGCATTAGAGTATTACGCAGTTAAAACTGCAAGTTGTACTATGCCGCTGTTATTTTGGAGCCAGTGTAGCTCAGTCACTAAAGTGACATTCCGGGCAACACAAAAGGATCGCTTCCCATCAATGCCACAGATTTCTCTCTTTTCGCTATGTTCAAGGCGTATCTTGTACCATTCAATTTCATTACTATGAGTCCGTTGCAATATGAAGCTGAACGCCCACCACCATCCAGTGCCGGTTACGAATGCGTGGATCCTCACCTACAGTTTCAAAGATTTTGAGAAAGCTTTGGGCGAAGAAGGGGAAATTTACGTTACTACTACTACTGCTGCTGCTGCTGCTGCTGCTACTACTGCTAGCAGCTAAGGTAGTCCATGGAGCAGGGTATGTCATAATAATATTCCATTCAGTTGGTTCTGAGCAGCTGATAGAGGCCTGTGTCCGTATTACGCCACGTTACTGCGGGGTAGAGATTGACTTTCGTTGGTCCACCCTCCTGTTTTGCTGCTGCTGTTGCTGCTACTACTACTACTACTACTACTACTACTACTACTACTACTACACTATTACTGCTACCATTACTACAATTATTTTTTATTTGATGTTTATATTCTCCCGCAGAGTCTAATGAGTACATTGTGCTGCTAAAAGCGTTCTTCCATTGATATCTTGTTTTCAGTAAGCATTTTCCAGTCTTTTTTAATTCTGTTACACATGTACAGTATACTGCTATCTTACAGGCTGCATCTTTTCTCATACTCAATTTATTACACATAAATTCTCTCTGCAATTCTTCGTTTTCGAACATTTCAACAGTGTACTCAACTCCATCTAGTGCCAAGGCTAGGAATGAGTGTAGCTGTACGTCCACTCACCGTAAATTCCTCAATTGTGTGTACGGGTACACCTTTACGTTTTAATTTGTGTGGTTTTAAGATTCTCCTTTCCGAAATATGGTGGCGGGGGGGGGGGGGAGGGGTTCATCTTGCGCTCTCAGATCCTCTTCTGATCCTTCGTAGTTTCCAGATCCTTGCTTTCAGCCATGTTAGTCGCCGTAGTTTCTTTAGGCCTGCTGCACTGCCATCTGTCTTTACGACACTTGTGTTTCATTTCGCAGTAAGATAACAATGAATTTGTTCGACTGCTGCAGATACATTCTGTCTTCCTGTAAACAATTTACATAACCTATATATATATTTTTAGTGACCTGATGTAAAATTGTTCATTTATAAAACCAACTAAATGCACTTATGATGTACACAATATTAGTCTTGTATTATTCCAACATGTTTCGGCATATAACTTTGCCATCATCAGGGAGTTCACACACCGACTTAAAACTTTCTAAAATATAGCAGATAACAGCAGTAGTACTCATTATATGTAGCATTTCGCAGCTTGATTCAAAGTACTCGGGGGCTGATGTACATAAACTGTTATGATGCACCGTGCCAGTGTTACATATACATCGTTTTGCTTTTTTGCAGTTAAATTAAAATATAAAATTGTGAAATATGATTAGAATTCTTGTCGTTTCAGCATTTGGCTATGTACACAGACATGTTATTGTTTTCCATTCATTATGGATCAATATATCGAATATATTAGTTAAAATTCATAAAAACGTGTGTAGCAAAAAGCAAGATAAAGCAGTCCCATTACAGACCTGGACAGGCTGTCAGGGTTCCAAGAGATTGAGGCTCCCAGGTTTTGAAACAAACGACACATGAAGGTGGTAAGGTTGTGAGCCCTACGCACCGGCCGCCTTTACCCCAAGGAAATGTGTCTGTTACTCATTTCTGCTAGAGGCTGAGTCGACCCCAGGGCCATAGTGCGACTTGAAGGATTATGTCAATGAAAAATTCCAGTTACACGATCGGGAATCGAACCCGCCACCTTCCGGTTTGGAATGCAGTGCCTCAACCAGCTGCGCCACCGCGTGCCGCGAAAATATGTATACTGTTCTCAAAAATATAAAATAGAAGTTCTAGTACAGCTGCTTGGTACTTTGATTCAAGCTGCGAAATGCTACATATAGGCCAATACGTATTCCTGCTGTAATTTGTTATATGTTAGCAAGATTAAGTTAGTGTGTGAACTCCAAAATACTGCCGAGGAGTAATGAAGTAATGTAGGAGTAATGAAAGACGGCAATATTGTATCACAAGTCCATTTAGTTGGTTCTATAAATCAACAGTTTAATTGAAATGCACGGAATGAATAAGTTAAAGGTGATTATGAAATTTATGATAATTATATTTTCTCTTCTTCCTCACTTTTTGCCCAACTCTCCACCTTCAGTCATGAATGTCTTACTCTGGCGACCCTCTGAGAATCTAAACAGTATAGCCTCGACGGTAAATAAACTAATGTGAATACGGAACATGGGCGGGATGACAGTTAAGAGCGGAAAACCGAATTTCTTGGAAAGAAACTTATCGCGATGCCAATTTGTCAGGAGAAGCTGAGCTGGTCGAGAAATTCCCTGCTTCTTATGGAACCAGAAGGGTCATTATCATGTTACTTAAAACAAATCTTAATTTTGGTCTAAGCGAGTAAATTATGAATTTCCTTCATTGACTACACTTCAGTGTAGTGCTGGTGCTGTCGTTGTACGTAGAGTCCTCTAAGTCGTGTAGTATTTTCTGAACATCAGATAGACTATACCGTGTTTTAATTGTTATTTAAACTTTCCTTTAAACATCTCTTACTTTTCGAGGACACATTGTCGGGAAAATAAAGGAGTAATTGTAGCAGGAGTTGCATCAGAATTGTGTTCAATGTAGTGTGTGCTGCTCGCCTGTTTAAGGTAATTGTTGTTCATTATGCAACTACGGTGCTTGCAGAAGGAAGATTGGCTGCGTATACTGAGCATTAAGGTGGAGTCATATTTAAAGAGAAGAAAAATATGCTATTAACGGGCTATTAACTAGACATGCTATTAACTAGACACGCGAGTAGAGGCGGAGAACGAATTCCTGGTGAGGAGAGGGACGTAAGGTAAAACCAGCATCTTGGATAATGTCTGTTGTGGTTTGTCAGCTGCGCTGTCCAGTGCAAAACGTTGAGGACCGTACTGTAGCAAGTGAGAAATTTGAGAACAAGGAATTAAATGAATTGTACCGTGAGCGGTCATGAGTATTGATTCATAATATACTGTATGTATGTATGTATGTATGTATGTATGTATGTATGTATGTATGTATGTATGTATGTATGTATGTATGTATGTGTGTGTGTGTGTGTGTATGTATGTATGTATGTATGTATGTAATGTAATGTATGTATGTATGTATTCGTATTCAATTTTGAAATGGTGAACCCGATTCTTGTTTCCATAAGAAAGAAGTGGGTGAAGTAGCTACTTACTTCAAATACTTTCCTGAAGTTGGATTGTTGGTGTGTATAAAGAAGAAACAGAATATCAGTTTTCTTGCAAAGGAAGAACTGTGTCTGGAAGCGTAATTTCAAACTGAAAGGTATAATAATTATGGAAGAAGTACTTTTCCTTCGTGAACGAAATAACTGCCTGCCAGTCATCAGTGTGGAATTTTGCAACGTTATCTACAGCTTCTCAAGTGGAGTAAAGTCCACGGGTAAGTGTGTCATGTCTGTAACTTCGCAACAAGTTACTGTGCTGTAATTCCAAAGAGCAGAACCCTGCTTGAGAAGTTAATAGTCCGCTGTTATGCAACCGGAAGTTTTGTTACAAAGTTTCATGTCTATTTTCACAGAAAGACGGATCTATTTTATAACTACCCCCCCTCCCCCCGCAAGAGCCGTACTAATCAACGTATACAATTTATTGTACCAACTAAATGCACATTATTAGTTACATATGAGTGTTAAACACGTAGCTGCGACATGTTTCGGTACAAGTGTACCATCTTCATGTAGCACAATATGCCAGGTTTAAAACCAGTAGCTGGTGATAAGTTATTATTTACAAGGTTCCGCAGTCTGTAGCAGGCTCCGTTTTTAAGAACAGTAGACTACATAAACGATATCAACAACGGAGCCTAGTACAGACTGTGGAACCATGTAAATAGTAGCTTGTCACCAGCAATTGGTTTTAAACCTGGCATATTTTTGTTCCCTGAAGGTGGTACGCTTGTACCGAAACATGTTGGAGCTACGTGTTTAACACTCGTGTGTAACTAATAATGTGCATTTAGTTGGTACAATAAATTGAATAAATTGATCTAAAAATGCACGGAACGGACAACTATCAAAAAATTAAAGCCATTGTAATATTACTTCCACTTTACTCACACTCGTTTCCATGAAAGTATTCCAACTAAATTGTCTCATCCCCCCCCAATGCTTACTACATTCTCCGTTCATATAATCCTCGCAACCGCATTTAGTGAAGAGATTCCCCATTATGCAATTTTATCTGTTCTGTTACTGCTGCTGTCTTAGATCCGAATATTTCTCTTAGCAGTTTCTTTTTAATCAATTTCATCATATGGAATGCGAAGCCGTATTTGGTGCCAGCATCAAAACACGGGTGCGATTAGGTTCGTGTCGTGTTTGACATTAAAGTGCCGACGTAGATACGTGGGCCTAAGAGGGAAGAAACAGCAGGAGAATAGAGAAACTTACGTAACGACGAACTTCATGATTTGTACTCCTCGCCAAATATTCGTGTGATAACATCAAGGAGTATGAGATGAGCCGGACAAGTAGCACGTTTGGGGGGATATGAGAAATGCATGCAGCGTTTTCATAGGGAAAACTGAAGAAAGGAAACAACCTATAGGACCTAGACGTAGATGGGTGGATGATATTAAAATGGATCTTAAATAGGATGGAAAGGCGTGGACTTGCTGTCTGGCTAAAGAGTGGGACAAGGGGCGGGTTCTTGTGAACTTCAGGGCTCCATAACATGCAGGGATTTCTTGGCTGCGTGAGAAACTGTCAGTCTGTCAAGAAGGACTCTGATCAGTGGTGTTAGTTGATGCAATGTAACTGGGAATTGGGTTCCTGATAAATTGGACGGTTTGCAAGACTAAGATTTTTGGGAAGCTGCGAGCCCTATTGCAAATGAAACCTATGTCCCAGTTTATGGATTCTGTTAAAACAATCTTAGAATAGCTCAGTATAGTAGACATGAACTGCATAGGTTGTTAAGATTCATTTGTTCTTGGGATGTTACGCCTTGTCGACTAATATGTAGTTACAGACGTTTCAGAGGAACCTGCTGCTTTTGTAGTGTAAGAGCCCCGTTTCTTCCTGGACTGCTGGGCCCTGGAGATAGAGAGCCCGATCCTCTGAAACGTCTGTAACTGTTTACCAGACGACATGGCGTAACATCCCAGAAGACGTGAATGACACCGCCGCTAAGACCCCAAATCCCCCATTTCTTGATATGGTGATTATTTGGCAAGAATAGAAGACAAAATGCAGTCCTGACTGTGCAGTATCATTAACTTCACAAATATAGATCTGTGTCTGCAATAGTTAAATTCAGTACCAAACGACGTACGCGAAGTTTAAAGCGTTTGAAAAATGTGTTGTTGTCAGCTATATTAAAAGTGTATTTTCATATCCGTTTTGGGATTGAGTAGGATTTCAAAACAAGTTGTGTAACAAAATATTTTGGCTAATTTTAGAAACCGTTGCCGGTCAATATAAATGCCACATTAGCGAGTGCCTCTTTGAAGCACTTCGATGAAGCGCTTTCCTGGAAGTGCCTGAAGCAACTTTGAAAGCATAACAGACAAAATATGCTTACTGCTTCTTTAGTAACTAAATCTTTGGCTTCAGGGTCTGGACATCTGAACATTTTAAAACCCAAAACGCTACTGGATGCGATACTAATCGCGTTACTCATGGCTGTTTTCCTAACTACTTGTGTTCTAATCATCCCCTCGCCTTCTTTATCTTGTAAGGACTTATTTTCCAGCCGTTTCCCCCTGCCTCTGCTGCAGAATTCTGTATGAGTTGCTTTCCGTCCTCATCTTGTCTAATCACAAGGGCTCGTTCCGAAAATGTGGGTTCTCAAAATTGGAGTACGTCCTATTACTCTTGTTACAGATTTGACCTTTTGAAAGTGTTTTCTAATCGGGTTTCCATGAAGGGGAATGAAGAGTACCGCAAAAAAATTTCCATTACTAACTAACTAAATAATACAACCATTGCATGGACTCAGTCTTGACAAGTTAATATTAAGAAATTCCACACGTTGTGTAGCCCAAAGGTTCATTACAGTGTTCACAAGAACCCACCATTTATCCCTATCCTGAATCAGACTAGTCCAGTCGGTGCCCTCCTATCATATCTCTTTAAGATCCGCTTTGATATAATCCTCCAATTTACACCTAAGTCTTCCAGGGGGCCTCTTTGTTTATGGTTTTCCCACCAAACTCTATATGCACCTCAACTGTCCCCATACGTGTCACTTTCCCCGCCTGTCACATTCTCTTTGATTGTTCTTCATTATGCGATTTCCTGCAGTCGCCTGTTACTTCCTTTTAGACGCACATGTCTTTTTCGTAACCCTGTTCTCGAACACAGTTGGCCTGTGTTCTCGTCTTAATATGAGAGACCAAGTTTCACACCGATACAAAACAACAGGCATAACTGTAGTCAAGAAAATTCCAGCACAATACAAAAATATTAGGCATAATAATATAAATAATTTTAAGCATCTTTTTCATATACCCGAAATGTGCTTTAGTTTTCTAAATAGGCCAATTTTCAATTAAATAATGTATTTTTGCATCCTGCTTACATTTATTTAGCTCATCTTCTTTGTGGTCTAACTAACTAACTAACTAACTAACTAACTAACTAACTAACTAACTAACTAACTAACTAACTGACTGACTGACTGACTGACTGACTGACTGACTGACTGACTGACTAACTAACTAACTAACTAACTAACTAACTAACTAACTAACTAACTAACTAATTCCATGGAGCAGAGGCCTTCTTGAGAAGCAGAGTTTCTCGGCTAGTCAAGAAATTCCCCGCATTTTGTGGAACCCGGAGGTTCATTACCGCATTCACAAGAGCCCGCCACCTGTCCCTATCCTGAGCCAGCTCAAGCCAGTCCATGCCCCCATCCCACATCTCGAAGATCCATTTCAATATTATTCTCCCATCTACGCTTGGGTCTCCCAAGTGGTCACCTTCCCTCAGGTCTCCCCACCAAAATCCTGTATGCACCTCTCTCTTTCCCCATACGTGCTACATGCCCAGCCCATCTCATTCTCGATTTGATTACCCGAATAATATTTGGTGATGAGTACAGTTCATTAAGTTCCTCGTTATGTGGTCTTCTCGACTCCCCTGTCGCCTCGTCCCTCTTAGGCCCAAGTATCCCCCTCAGCACCCTATTCTCGAAAACCCTCAGTCTTGGTTCCTCCCTCGGTGTGAGAGACCAAGTTTCACACCCATACAAATCAACAGGTAAAACTACAGTTCTGCATACCTTAATCTTTATATTTTTTTACAGCAAACTGGAAGAAAAAAGATTCTGTTGCATTAAAATAACCGAACAGTTTTTTCATATGGTACTTAGGAAAATGATCAAAAACCTCTTCTAATTCCTCATAGAAACTGTCCTTTGAATCATCACCTTTCTCTTCTGTTGGTGCATGCGCATTCAGAACAATGATATTACACCAGCGGCCTCTCAGCACTATATATGATATCCTATCACTAACAAACTCCACTCTCTTGATTGCTGATACTATTCTCTGGTGTACAAAAAAACCTGTTCCCAATTGATGATTTTTCTGCCCTTTGCCATAGAAAAAAATATACTCCCCGGCTCTTACAGTCCCTTCTTTGTCCCACCTAACCTCCTGTAGACCCACTAAATCTAACTTATACTTAGCTAATTCCCTGGCCACTGTCATAAGTGACCCTGACCTATACATGCTCCTCACATTCCATGTTCGAAAACTCATATCCCGTTTCCGTAGCTGGGGTCGTACCAAAGAATCGATCCAGGTCCGAGGCATTGTGCAATGTTTCGTAACATCATAATTTTTTACGGTGAGGAGTTGTTAGCATCTCGCCCAACCGCTAAGGTGGAGGTCCACCCCTTGTCGGCTGTCCGCGACTGCTTATTCAATGTACTCGCAGCTACCCTCAATAACTGGAGGCCGTTCCTCTTTGTTGTCTAGCTTCATATATAAGAATTTTGAGTTCCTCAGATTTTTCAAGTACGAAAGGGTTCCGTGATTACATTAAATTTCAAAATCCTGTAATGGTACCTCCATTGCCCATCAACCCTTCCTTCCGAATCCCTTCCGTTTTATCATTCGCAAAGCGTACCTTTCGAGCTGCACCGTCTGATATGGACAGTATCGTTTAATAAACTACAGAGGGAGAAGTGCAGCTCGTTCTTAACGCTAGACAAGAAGTGTTCAGTAAATAATCGCAGAGACAAGTACACGACGCTAAGACAAAAGCGTACTCTTAGAACAACTAACAGACCTTTCGAAAATGCGGCAGAGTTTGTGTGTGTGTGTATGTGTGTGTGTGCGTGTGTGTGTAAACTACAGTAATGTTTCAAAATTAAATTCACAAAGATATGAAATTCGGAGAGTGCTTGCTACCACTGGTTCAGAATCTGCCTTCAGTTTTCTGTCTAAAATACTTGCAGGATTTTAGGCAGAAAATTGAAAGAATCATAGTGCAACGTTGTTCACAGAACGTGAGCAAGGAAAGTCGATCATAAACCTGACAGCGTGGTGTAATTTTTCTTCTGAGAGTCTATCATCAAGTTAATTGTACAGCTGAGAGCGTAGTGTAGTTCTGAACTTGTTATTCTATGATAAACAAGAAACACTAATTAAGATTCTTACCGAAGTAAAAATAATTCTCAAGGCCGGCAGCCATCCTGTTGTCGTAGAGTAAATGTTTATAACACTGCAAAGACCAAAATGTGCTCAGTATCACATAAACACAGAAAGTGCAGTAACACTGCTATAGCGCTGTTGATACGCATTCGGTGCTGAATGAAAATTGTAGATACAAAATTCGGAATTCGTTGAACCGAAGCAGTCGGATTGCATGAAGGAGATGACGGACAAATATTTTAATTCAGTTAGCTGGAAGGAAAGAAATCTTATAGCGGTTGTCGTCTGGTTTTTTATGTGGGCTAAACTTGGTTTTTTATGTGGGTGAAACTTGGTTTTTTATGGGGTGAAACTTGGTTTTTATGTGGGTGAAACTTGGTTTTTTATGTGGGTGAAACTTGGTTTTTTATGTGGGTGAAACTTGGTTTTTTATGGGGTGAAACTTGGTTTTTTATGGGGTGAAACTTGGTTTTTTATGTGGGTGAAACTTGGTTTTTTACATGGGAAGAGACTGTTGAGGAAGATATTTGGACCTAAGAAGGAGAAAGTAACAGAAAAGTGCGAAAATTACATAATGAGGAGCTTTATCCTTTGTAGTCCTCGCTATGTATTATTAGGGTGGTCACCGAAGAAGGTTGAGGCCGGCTGGGAATGTGGCACGCATGAGAGGAATAGAAATACATACAGGGTGTTGGCAGGGAAACGTGAAGGAAAGAGACTGCGTGAAAGACCTAGGCGTAAATGGGGGGATAATATTAAAATCTGTCTTAAAGAAGTAGAATGGGAGGGGGCATTCTGGATTTGTGTGGTTCAGGGCACAGAAAAGTGCCGGGCTCATGTGAACCTGAGTGAGGAATTTTTTTTTTCACTGTCTGAAGACCTACTGGCTGGCTTTGTTAAGCAGTCGAACACGGAGAATTAGGATAAACTAGAATCGACTTTTATTCGCTACTATAAACTGCCATATTCTCTCGTGCCACACAGCCTATGCCCACCAGTTCTGCCAACATTTGCCAAGCGATGCTTATGGTTTTGAACGTCGTGTTTGTATGAATATACGACAAATTTTTATTACAGTTTTATTCAGGCGCGTGACGTGATCCGAAGTTTTTGTGATCAGGATAAGTTTTAAAAGTTAGATTTGAGGTTACCTTAAGCATGTTGAGCAATATAATTACTCCCGAGCTTGACCGCATATGCGAGTATGTTATGCTGATTTACAGAGCATTCACGCCTACATGTTTATCTTTACAAGTCCTTGTTAGACTGGATTTTTTAAAATGTATTATTAAAGTGTCTGACGATTCGCCCATTTCAAGGCCTCGAGAACCACACAGAAGGCTGCACTTCATCAGGTGTTCTGGTGCATTCGCTGTTTCTTTTTTTTTTTTTTTGCGTAATTACATCGAAAACATAATGCTTGCGGACATAAAATGTTTGTTTCGTTGTTCTTTGCGACATTGCCTCGAAACATGTTTCACTTCGATGCATAGTTAGCGAGTTACGCTTCTGATAGGCCCAGAAACGATGAAGGGCTTCATATTAAAACTGCCTGGTGTAGTAGTAGTAGTAGTTGTTGCTGTTGCTGCTACTGCTGCTGCTGATGATGATGATGCGTTGTGTTAGTTGCTAGATGGAGTTAGATCTTGCTTAGTGTTGTTACCCGAAATTAACCGAAATTGAAAGTAGTCGAGGGACTTTTAGTGTAGCTTTCCAACACGCAGTTTAACACTGACAACAGTCCGTTCGGACAGACGGGAGACATCACGGAGTTAATAGGCGCATTTTGCGACTTTCCGCTCCAGACGCATTAGAAGCACTGACATTTATTCAATAGAATCCTCTGGGGCCAACAGCCTCGTCAGGTAATTTAAATACACCAGCGTTACGTTTCAGAGACTGACAGCAGTACCCTGAAGGTAGAGACCGAAATCAGTGTCTGAAACGCTAGTGTGTTCAGATTACCTGGCACGGCTGTCAGCGCGAGAGGATTTTATTGAATTTTGTCACCGCGAAAACTTCAAGACTTACACTGACGTTTATGCTACCACTGTAATTCTGACGAGGGACGTCTGAGTGACTGTCATCAATCTCGTGGCGACGGCAGTTGGCTCCTTCAACCCATGCCGATTGAATGTTTTGTATATTTGATAAACTGACTCTAGTAGCGTCTGCAAGTGAATGGTTATTGTTAGTACGTAGGTTACACAAAAGTAATGCACAATATTTTTTTGAGTGTTGACGAATTTTATTTTACATTTTACATTAAACACTTCAGTGTTGTCCCTTTCACACCTTTTGACAACCTCTCAAATGTTCTATTAATTCTTGTATACCATTTAATTGTCCACTGGAATTAAGCAGTCTGCTACGTCGCGCTGCGGCTGCCTTCAGGCATTTCTCAAGACTGAAATCATTGGCCGCGCAGCGGTTCTTCAGCTTTGGAAAGAGACCGAAATCAAGGGGATTCATATCAGGACTGTAAGCGGGGTGCAGCAGTGCTTCCCACTCGTAATAGATTAAAACGGTCCAAATAGTTGGTGCGGTATGAGGACGTGCATTGTCTCGAAGCGGGCGGCGACCGTTCGTTTTCCTAACACATCAGTTAAAACACGGTGACCGGATGATTTTGGCATTCCAGATTCCATAGCTGTCTCTTGACAGGTCATAGTCTGCCTTCAAAATGGTAGCAATAATGGCAGTCTACGTGTTGTCTGCAGAAGTTCTCGGTCTACCGGGGTGTGCCTTGTCTTTAGTACTGTCCTGACCTTAACGAACCCTGTCGGACCAACGTGAAATTGTGCCAGGTTGTAATTTGAGTCACCACACAAACACACGTACACACACACATTCATACACAAAAACACACACACACACTTACACAAACACACGTACACACACACATTCATACACAAAAACACACACACACTTACACAAACACGCGTACACACACACATTCATACACAAAAACACACACACACACACACACACACATACACAAAAACACACGTACACACACACATTCATACACAAAAACACGCACACTTACACAAACACACACACACACACGCACACACACACTCATACACAAAAACACACACACACACAAACACACGTACACACACACATTCATACACAAAAACACACACACTTACACAAACACACGTACACACACACACACACACACACACACACACACACACACAAACGCACGCGCGGGCACGCGCGCGCACACACACACACACACACACACACACACACACACACACAGTATATATCCCAATCTCTTTTTCGATGCTTCTTCCTTACTGGTCTGCAGACTCTTCGTACATCGACCCCGATGATGGCGCAGAGTAGGTTTCTGAAACGCTGGATTTTGACGAACCATAGAGTGGCTGATAGGCTGACAGTGTTTTGAAGAATCACAGCGGATTCCGTCGAACATAATTCATTTATTCAGCGTCAGTTCAACAACATGTTTCAGCCCAACGGGCTATCATCAGGTTGCCAAAATGGAAGACTAAATGCACAGTCTATAATGAAAATTGAAATCTACTGTGATTCTTGTTATCTAAACACAACGGAGACGAGTTGTCTTAAAATTAAAAAAGACAGTGTTGTAGTGGATGTGCTACTGATGTGATGCTCCTTAGAACACACGAGGCATTCAGTAACGTCTTTGCTGTCTGTTGTGAATGCTCTTTTGATGTCTGGTAATGGCAGTTAACGACCTTCGCCCAGACATATTAGTTTGTTGTCTTAACTGAAAGATGTAATTCAACTTGAAGTGATGTGTCTTTTGGGTATCCAGTTTTCAGATCTCCTTTGACCTGTAACTTCCTGATTGACGCACTGTTTGTAGATGGCGATGCTCATCGTACACGTCATCTTGCTTGTGCATGTGTGTATATTTCGTCAGACTCCGTTAAATATGATTTTATTAACTCTTTAAAGACGAAGCGTATCTGTTTTATATAAGGACTCAGTGCGTACCGCGCTGTAAACACCCTCCACTTCGGTTATAAAAACCAGTCTCTTAATGTTTCATGTTAATCACTGTAAACGTACTGAAATTCAGAAATTAGAGGAAATTTAATTAGTCGATTAAATACCGATAGCACGATTCCATACTCACAGTGAAGTGACTGTACTACCGTAACTTGTGATCAGAGGCAGTGTGCTATGGCACAATATTGAGGTGGCGTCAAGAGATGTCCCAGAACAGTATTTAACCTTTTAAAGCCTAGCGGTAACTTTACATGCGACCAGGTTTAACATTAAAAATTCTACGTGGTGCCCACATTGCGTTTATGTGTTTCGTACGGATCTCAGAACAAACAGCAACTTTTGCCTTATAAAACATTAAGAGACTAGTTTTTATAACCGAAGTGGAGAGTGTTTACAGCTCGGTACGCGCTTAGTCCTTATATAAAACAGATACGCTTCGTATTTAAAGGGTTAATCCTACGTAAGAATACTGTCAATAAAATGTATTTCCTCTTACTCTTCTACACCGAGGACCAATGATCTGACTGATTATTCTGATTTTTTCTTTTACAGGAAAGAAGACAGTTTTGAAAAGCGTATCGGGTTATTTTAAGTCAGGAGAGTTGACAGCCATCATGGGTCCATCAGGTGCAGGGAAATCTTCGCTTCTTCATGTACTTACGGGATTTATGTAAGAACTTAGAAAATCACGTTGATACAAATGGATGTGTTACCGTATCTGTAACTTTTGCTATAATTCATAAGCTCTCTCCCGACATGTTTCGAAATATATAAAATTTCGTTGGAGTCGGTCTTCATTCCCAATCATACTTAAATAGTTGTCTTGTACAGCGTACGCCTGTAAGATGTGTAACAATTTGTAATGTCTTTTGATTGTCATAAATTGATGTCAGTAGTAGTATTTCGAACACATTTTTATAAAACAAATTTTGTCTGTCTTGTTGGAACATAATACTCACCGATTTTGTTTATCAACTTGTTATTATTTGTTGTTATTCGTTATATGGTTTTCCCTATTTTGAGAGCTTGTTATTTGTATGCTGACAGCTAGGTGACAGTGTTCAAATGGTGCCGGGTTCGATACCTGTAGTTGCTACGGATATAGAAATTAAGAAAACAGATAAGGGGAATTGACGAAAATGACGACCAGCCATATGAATATTTAATCAAAGATAATTCCTGAAACATTGACCAGGTTTTAAAAATATAATGAATAAACTTAAGCATGGCGGGCTGCAAATGACCCATCCATTGGCATAAACGTTTAGAGAATCTTCCTCGTGCTGTGTTTCTTCGAATATACTTCTGTCTTGCTGCAGTACGAAAGGAGTCGAAGGAAGTATCGAGTACAGTGGTAGGAAGCAGGAAAGAAAAGAAGCATGCTACATCATGCAGGAAGACTGCTTGGAACCTCTGTTCACAGTGTACGAGATTATGACAATATCTTCGACTCTCAAACTGGGACGCGGCGTCTCACAAAAGACCACGCGGTTGTTGGTAAGTACACGCAGATCCATACCTTACAACAGCAGGCACTTGCTGTACCGAAATCATTTGGTTTACTCGCTTCACATATCCCGACTCCCCCTCCGCCCTCCCGTCACCCTCCAAGATCCGAAGATCTCGCCCGAAGACTTGATTATTATTCAGCCGTTACCAAAACCCGATTATTGTTGGTACTTTTTAGTTAATAATTCAATAAAAATGTGTGGTGAAAACAGCGTAGTGAAACTAAACGTATTGTTTTGGAGTCCATCTACTATTATTGCTGTGATTATTATATCTGTATATAATAATAAAAGATCGTTGTTCAACGTAACTTTTACTTATATTTAAGAATAGTTCATATAGGAAAACGGGACGCAAACAGTACGTATTATAAAGGTTCCTGCTTTGTGGAAACCTTCCTCTTTGCCGCGTTTATTAGGGTCTGCTACTAGAGACTATACAGTTTGTTAAAAATCCGTTTTAATATTATTCGTTTATACATGCGTAGGTCTCCCAAATATTCTGGTATCTGCTGGTGTTCTAACTGAAAGTTTGTGTGCATTTCTTCATTCCCCGTATGTGCCCATCATTACTTGTTTGTTCCCGCATACCCCAGTTCATATCCACCTTTAGGGTGGGAGTCAAAGATTCAATCATACGTTACAGGGCACTTGGAAATTATAGGCTTGTACCATGTATGTACGTCTGTGCGTGCGTGTGCGTGCGTGCGTGCATATACAAGATAACTACAAAATAAAAGCCATCAAGGTACACCTTTCTATTTTACAATTGTTGCGAGTATGGTACACGTTGGGCATGGATTAGTTTAAGATATGTGCCACGTTTTAGGTTTTTACGTAGGAGACTAAAAATTTTAACTTGACAGTAGACACGGGTTTTCGAATTTAATGTGCTTTTCATTTGTCACGAACAATTCGTATTTGTTGCTATCTCTCCGCAGTACCTGAAGCTTAACTACGCGATTTTCGAAAGCTTTATGAGATTTACACAATTTTATATTTCAGTTAACATCGGAACCCAATCATTGTCCGGGGTACAGAAACTTATGTCACATATTTTGCCAGGTAAAAAAATTCCAGAGTGCCGGGCGCTACTCAAGGTTAAAGAGTTTTCCGTGACACGAACGAATATTTACTTTTTCCAGCATCTTTTTCTAGTTCAGCCTCATTTCCAGGCCATAAGAAATTTCCACTGATCATTTGTGTAGTATTATTCATATAACTTCAAAAAATGAACTTACAATTGACAGATATCTAAAGTGTATTTACTTATATCCTGCCCGGCATGTGTCCGCTCGAGTGAGGCATTTCCATTGAGGTACGTGTACAAATGAATTTTGGTTGCCGATATGTAAAACATACAAGTTTGAAAACATTGTGGAACATAAGGGTAATTTACAAATATATATTAAAATTATTAGAAATTAGTATTCATATCTATAATGATATCTTCTGTCACACTTCTTGTGTTGCGCTTTTGCTTGCAAATATGTATGTGCACTCGCCTTCGAACCGAAAAAAGGATCACGTAGTGTCCACTGTAGTGGACTGTATGTTGTGTACTGTGTTTGTAGTACAGAGTGCTGTCTTACACAGTTCATGTCGACAATCGACTACACGGATTTGATTCCTTTTAGGATCGAAGACAATTGCAAATAGATGTTTGCATGCAAAGGTGCAACACGTATACTATGTCGGAAGACATCATTAGAGACATTAGTTTCTAATAATTTTAGTACGTATGTGTCTGTAAATTTATATGTTTTACATATCGACAACTAGAATTCCTTTCTACACGAATCTCGCCTGAATATGGCTGACTGAAGCCGAAACATGCAGGGAGGCTGTTTTAGGTTAGTACAGTTTTAATATCTGTCAACTGTAAGTGCATTTTGTTGGAGTTGTGTGAGGAATATTATCTTCATTGCACAGAATGTGAATAACATTACCTTTGCATACTATTTGTATTTTCATATACTAGCCCTCTAAAGTCTAGTGGTAAGTATATGCACCGCCGTGTTTAAAATAATAGCGCTCCATCTGGTCCACACAGTGTCTTCGTGTGTTCGTATGTTTCTCACAACAACCAACCATTTCTTCATGATAAAATACTGATTACTTTTTATAGTGTAAGGACGCT
This sequence comes from Coptotermes formosanus, assembly GCA_013340265.1. Classification (NCBI taxonomy): domain Eukaryota; kingdom Metazoa; phylum Arthropoda; class Insecta; order Blattodea; family Rhinotermitidae; genus Coptotermes; species Coptotermes formosanus. The sequence continues at coordinate 867,919 of BLKM01000887.1, read as the reverse complement.
GCGTTCGGTATTAGGTTCGAACTCAAACTCTGTATGAAATGTAGATTCATTTTAGTCTTTAGATGGTTAAGTTAGTAACGTCAACGCAAACCAACCACTGATGTGCTACTCTTGTATTGAGTTCCAGTTTCTATTTGCCTGAGTGCAGAAGCAGACGCAAAACAACGTACTGTTTGTTTTTTTGCCGATAGGGTGATCAACTGTACAACAGAGCAGAGTCTTGAACGAAGTGAACGAGAATTGTTTGTCATTCTCTTCGCCTTTGTGTTTCATCGTGTTTATGCACATAGTGTTATACTACGTTAGAACACCAGTTATCTTGTTACGTAACGTAGCGTAAAGTGACGCGAGTTACAAAATGTTTAACTTTAAAGGCCATTGTCCTTGCCGGAAGCACCAGGCTGTATTTCACTATCCGTAACACAGTCATGTCAATGTGAAGAGCTCTGACTCTGACTGTACGTATAGGTTCATTGTTTGGAATCATAAGACAGACAACTGTAGACACCGAGTTCGTTGGTGTGTCGGTAACATAATATGGTGGTATCGGCTTCGCATCTCGGCCAGGGTAACGGCTATCGTGTCTGTGTTCTGTACTCAGTCTACTGCGGCTCTTAAAATCTAGTGAGATGGGGGTGCCATGTAGCACGTATGGGAACGATGAGAAATTGCTTACTTTGATAGGTGTGGGACATCCGCCCTTTCTGACAGCACTGTTTACTTACACGGCTGTCAAAAGTCATTGGACGAAATTCTCAGTTGACACACCAACCAAGGCACCATTGAAAAATGTATATTTAACCTTTATAAATCAGTCCCTACATATCTTTTGACGAAACGAGTCGTCATCTTCAGGGGGTCACTGATGTGAGGTCCATATGGTAAGGCACTAAATTAGTTGCATTCACCAGGTCTTGTAGCCGCTATACACACAAATGTTTCAGTAGTCGTTAAAATCTTTTAAAATACGATGACTTTGTATTAGCTAAATAATAAGTCAAGGGTTTTGGAAACATGTGCACAGAGTGTTTCCAAAACCCAGTGACTTTAACTCATCGTATTTTAACATATTTTAATGACTACTGAAACAGTTGTGTGCATAGTGGCTACAAGACCTGGGGAATGCAACTAATTTAGTGCCTTACCATATGGATGCGTGTGTGGATCTCACATCAGTGACCCCCTGAAGATGACGACTCGTTTCGTCGAAACATATGTAGGGACGTATTTATAAAGGTTAATTTACTTTCTTCAATGGTGCGTTGGTTGGTATGTGTCAATCCATGATGGAAATGCTCGGTTTCAATAATATAAAGTTTATAAAATTCTCATTTGACTTCAAACAGAAATGTGTAGGGATTTTCAGTACGAGTATATGACGCTGCGTAAGGACTGAGTAAGACTAGGCCCGCTCCTGTTTTCAAGCGTGTTTTCATTGTCGTAATTCCAAAACCCCGTGGTGTGTAGGTATTTCTTGATAAATTTGAGGTATTTATTTAGAATATATAGGAGTTTCTTTTTCTTCAATGGTGCAGCAGCCTCTAGTGGGCCAGGGCCTCCTCATTATCGAGGCTGCACGATCACATTCAGACATACCACATTCGGTAGGACTTCTCTGGACGAGTGATCAGCCCGATGCAGAGGTCTCTACCTGACACTACACAACATTGACAAGAGACAGACATCCATACCCCCGGTGGAATTCGAACATGCAATCGCATCAAGCGAACGGCCGCAGATCCACGCCTTAAACCGCGCGGCCACCGGGATCAGCTAGGAGTATATGTAGATATAGACATTTCTGGTATTGTGCCGTTGCGTTAAAATGAACTTTCACAAGGTTGCTGGTCGAGATAAAAAAACTACCTTTTTTAGCAAACAAGTGATTGAAAGTTCATTAGTTTACTTTAAAGTTAAAGTTTAAAGTAGCTTGTGCCATTCAGCATCTCGAAACTGGCTTTCATAGAAACAAATATTCGTGCATTACTGGCAGAAGTCATGGAGTGCCTTTCACACGGCTACCGAAATTTGATGTAAACTTCTGGTATCTATACCCGCCATTGTGCAACACGAACAGGAACAGAAAGTTATACGAGTGATTCAGCGGAACCCACGTCATTTCGTTACGCGTCTTCTTCTATTTTCACACGTCATTGATATTACAGCAGCTGTCAGCACTTTGCATCTATAATGTCTCCCAGGGTTTTGATGAGGAAACCTGACGGAAAGAGACTACTTGGAAGACGTAGACGTAGATGGGAAGATACTATTAAAATGGGTCTTCAAGAACCGGGATAGGAGGCATGGATAGGATTGATCTGGCGCAGGACAGAGACAGGTGGCGGGCTCTTGCGAATGCGTTAATAAACTTCTGGTTTCCATAATATGCGAGGCATTTCTTGACAAGCTGAGTACCCTTTGGCTTGTCAGGAAGGACTCTGCTCCATGGAATTAGTTAGTTAATGTCCCCCAGCCTCCATTTAGTATCATCATCTGTCTTAATTCATCGTCGGCAGATATCAGCTTCTTGTCTCGGCTGGGCATCTGCTATCCTGGCAGGTGTTTCACGGTCTGCTGTCCTTCCAGGCGAATACGTTAAAAGAGGCCACGACTGGTTCCTTACAAATGCTTTCCACTTTATTATTTATTAATTGTCCTACCATTTCTGGCTATACCTATATGTTCTTATTCGTTGTTAAGGAAACCACAAATAAATAAATAAATAAATAAATCTTCAGGCTTTTTGTGTATTTCTACTACAGAATCGTTTTGACTTCTGTAAATACAGTTCTTGTTTTGGTTCCTTTCTCCGTCCTTTTTAGAGATTACTGAACGTGTATCTTGCTCGTGTGTTTTATTCCGTTGTGATAGGATGAGACGATGCCTGTGTGGCCCTTCGGCTTATAAAGGCCGGTTGTCTATACCTCGGTCCATAGACGAATGAATGTAGAAGGCCGACGTCCTGAGAGAAAAACATGACACTTTATCCTCCACAAATCCCCTTCGCGGTGTGATGTCGAAGACTAACCTTGCGAACTGTGGTATAGCCTCTTAGTGGTCATATATTTCAAACAGAGTTTTCAGTTACTTGCTCAGGACTGTCGTCTAATTCTGCAGCTAATAAAATGTAGATCTGTCATGTTAGACGTTTTGTACTTCATAATTAGAAGGCACTTGAGCTGTCATGTTTAAGGGGCTAAGAGCGGCCAAAAGGTGTAGAAAGACATTAATGTATTGAAAATTATTAATTGCTTTGGTAGTTAGATCTAGATGTTTTCTCATGCTGTTTATAAAAAATGGTGTTGTTACAGTGTTACCTGTAACAAAACCAAATTATGTACCTATCCCAATTGGCACCTTTGTTTCATTTGCCATAATGCGACAAAATTTCTCACTTTATTATCAGAAGAATATTTCAGGAAATGGTCGATCCCAGTGGTCGCGCCAAGGCGTGGGTCTTCGGTCGTGCGCTTGCTGGGATTACGGCTTCGAATCCCGCCCGGTCATTGATGTCTGTCTCCTGTGTGTGTTGTATGCTGTAAGGTAGAGGTCTCTGGGTCGGGCTGATCACCCACCCGGAGGAGTTCTACGGAATATGGGGTGTCTGAGTGTGATTGCGAAACCTCGATAATGAGGTGACCCTGGCCCGCTAGGGGCTGTTGCACCACGTACAAAAAAATTTCAGGAAAGGCAAATCGCTATAAGTGTGTAACTGTTCTAGTATTAACTGACAATTTCATTACCAGAAATTCGTATGCCATTTTAGAAGTCGATAAACCAGAACATCAGGGAAGTACTATTTGATTACTGTGTTATTGAAGCGACGTTATTGACAGAATACACGTAGTGCTTTAGCGGTAAAGTAGCATTTCAGAAAATCAAATCCCAGAAGTCCTTTTTTTTTGTAAGCCAGTTACATGTTAAGATCTTTTTGAAAGAGTGCCCAATTAAATGGCGTATACTTCACTGCCGTTGGAGTGTTTTAATAATTGAATTTGGAGACATGGAGTCCAAAAGTGTGAATTGGATTCATCCGGCTTGTGATAGTGATTGGTGTCGGGTTTTTGTGAGTATGGTATTAATGCCCCATATACCATAAAACGTGGGAAACTTGGGAGTCGCCAACATACTCGTGGATGAGAAGGATAACTTGTGCATAGGCAAGAAGTTGGTCAAATGCTGCCTTGGCCTGTGTGAAGGTGCTTTTCCATTTGTCTGGAAACCCCCCAGCCAGGATAAGCAGGAAGACCAGCTTGTTGAATACTGTGTGAACCTAACTGATGACTAAATGCTATGACATCAGATTCAAGGTAGATATGTTGACAGCCTGTGTGAAAAGACAAGAAAGATAGTTTAGAAGGAGAGGAAATTTCCATTGACATAAGTGGCCCATTGTTACAAGAGATGTGGATCAAACAACGAATCAAAGACGTTGAGTGATTGCTGCATAAAAAAAATATTAACTCTGTGGAACAGAGTCTTTCTTAAGCCAAATAAATCCAGTTCACATCCTCCCACCTGTACGATCCATTTTAGTACATATTATCCTTCCATCCTTCCCTCCCTTTAAATTTCCAGACCAAATAATATATATATATATATATATATATGCACATATATATAGTTTTGCAGCAAAAGTATAATTATGATTGGTCTTTTTCTATACCAACTGCAGATTTCAGTTTCAATTGACATGCTATGAATTTTTGGTTTGTGCATATTATGAAAGTGTTAAAGAAGATAAATGTAAAACTCAGACCTTCTAATTTATGCACCTAATAATTACAATTGTAATTGTATATCTAGTTATAATTTTTAATACATCACAATAAACTTTGAGTATATTATTAATAATAATAATAATAATTATGTTTAGTCCATAAGACAAAATTATGTAACAAATATTTTGGTTCCCAGTACATTTTTTCTTATTACTTGTTTTGAGCTTTTTAAACGGAGCACATTTAAATCCACAAACTCATTTAACTCCATTTGCAGGTAGACAACATACTGGACATGATGGGTTTAACTGCCTGTAAGGATACACGATGCAAGAAACTGTCAGGAGGACAAAAGAAGCGACTTTCCGTTGCTCTGGAACTGGTCAGTAACCCACCAGTCATGTTTTTGGATGAACCAACCACGTAAGTGTAATATATGAGATAGAATATCAATGTCTTATAGGTTAAATAGGTTTAATGAAATGGTTGTGTTGTAAGTTCTGAGCATGGCATGGAGGGCTACATAAGCATTACAGATGTTTTGCAAATAATGATTTATGCTGTACAGAGACAGCTGAGCTGCAGCGGCCTGACACTCAAAGAGTGCTTATGGTCATTTCTATTTCTGATTACTCAGTGTGATCAAGATAATGTGTTCATATTCTCTTAGTGTCCTCACAGCTTTGCAGATTGCTTAAGGTGTGGGTTCAGAAGGAATTGTTTATGCCCATCCTTCACAGAAACATGCTGTTGTGAATTATGGACAGCAGTGTGTATCAAAATTTTATAAATTATATTCTCTATGGAAAGAAAGCCTTAGTTATATTTTAAGTGTGTGTTATCATTACATCATCCTAATATGACTTGCTTTGATGATCTATTTTGAAACCAATGGCTTATATTCTCTTGCAACTGACTGTCCTTTATGTTTTGTTAACAGGGGTTTAGATAGTGCATCATCCTTGCAATGTGCCAGAGTACTGAAATCCCTGGCAAAAGGTGGACGCACTATCGTATGCACAATTCATCAGCCATCTGCCTCCATTATGAACTTGTTTGATCATGTGTACATCTTATGTGATGGCCACTGCGTGTATCAAGGTAGTACTTACAACATGCTGCCATATCTCAGACAGTTTGGATTAGAGTGCCCCAGATATCATAATCCAGCTGATTTTGGTAAGTAAGATTTGTAAGTTTCTGACTGTGATAGGTGCAGAGATTTGCTGCCTCCTGAGATATGATGCCATGAATTCTGGCAGTTTGTTACCAGCATTTTTGAGGAACATGCTATGTCCATCAAAGGATAGAAGAATATGTTCTGGAGATGGAGGTAGCACATTGTTCCTCTGGCCCATTGTTAACAAGCTGTTAGAAATTACACCAGTTCACATCCCAGAAGACAACAGTCATGAGTTAAATTTGCAAACTATATTGTTATATTGTCTTTATTATCACCATTGTAGTTATTTTTAATTTTCCAACATGATGGGTTTTTTGCTAGCAGAAGCAATGTAATTTGTCTCTTGGCAGAAGACAGAGGCAGTTCTACCTACTTTTCTTGCCAGAAAACATTTATGCTACTGAAGACTGATTTTGGTTTCCAGTAATGGAAGTTGTATGTGGAGATTACGGTTCATATCATACTCAGTTGATTCAAGCTGCGAAGGATGACAGCTGGGAGAAATCAAGGCATTTGCCAGGTACTCTTGCAGTTTTATGATTATTCAGTGCAATTGAATTCAGTTTATTAAGTTGCAGGGTTAATAGCATGGGGCCAATTAAAAAACCAGGATGGCTACATAAACACACAAAGACATGGGTACAACACAGTTACACAAATGAGACAAAAAACATAGACAAAGCTAAGTGTGAGTAATGACTCAGGATCCTGCTAAAATTTTTGCAAGTTCAAAGAAATTTCTAATACAGAAACAGGGTCCAGCGTTTTGTGAGCACTTAGAGTCAGTGAATATAAAACTTTGTTTAAAACATTAATAGGTTTTCTAAGTATGTCTATATCTCTGCTGACCCAGTTTGCTGATTTTATACATTTAGCTGAAGGAAAGATTTTGTGTGTGATAGAGAACATTGGGGGGGATTGGTGGTTTCTCTAACCTTATGAACTGGAACATGGAGTCCAGTGTTGTAAAAAAGGAGTGGATAATTTTTGAAACTAGCATAAATATTAATAAAGAAGGGTGTGAAGCTTTAGATGCTGAAGTGAGCCATCATAACTAAAATTTTTATGGGAAGAGAAACAGTTTTGTCACAAGGATACATATTTCTGCTGGATATGTTCAAGCTTCCTTGTGTCTGTACATGTAATTAAATTGCAAGCAACTGAAGAATTTTCTGGCTTGGGTCTAATTAAGTTAAAGTAGAACAGCAGTAAGCAATCAAGTGTAGAGAAATAAAATGTTATAGTTTGAAAAATGACAGATAATTAATTGATTGAGAAAAATGTAATAAACATGTTAATAAAAATGTAATTTTGAATCTATTATGAATCCAAAGGCTTTGATAGTTTAAGTCTGAATAATACAAACGTTGCAGTGTTTGTGTATGTATATTTGAGAGGATTTGTTTTCCTAATGAATGTGATGACTGTCATTTTATCAGTGTCCGGGGTACAAACCCCCATTGGGGCGAGAATTACTCTACCTGTCCAGACCAGCCCTGAAGCCCTCCCAGCCTCCTGTAAAATCGGTACTGGGTCTCTTTGCCAGGATTAAATTGGCCAGGGCATGGTGTTAACCACTCACCCCCATCTAGTGCTGAGGTTAAAGACATAGTAGAGTCATACCTGTACTGCCCATCTGGGCCTTCATGGCTGTTACAGGGGGAACTACCTTTTTTCTACCTTTACCTTCTATCATTTTCATGAAATCAGCAGTACACCAACTTTGTGTACAGTCAGTATCAGATCGCATGAGAATGCTGTCATCAGCTGAATTAATAACATGAAGAATTTTTATATCATTGGCAAAAGGAAAACATCTGTTATATTTAATAACACTGCAAAGATTATTAATAAAATTATTAAACATGACGAGCCACAGAACAGGTCCTTGAGGGACTCCAGAAAGAATGAAATCATTGCAGAAATACTACAAAAGATTGACAGCTGGTTAAGTAGCCACAAAACCATCAGAAAGGCCAGAACTGCTAAGTTTTTCCCAAAAGAATAAAATATAGAACAAGTTCAAGTGCACCACTAAGATCAAAATCAATAGCATCCACTTGGCACTGGGAAGTAACTAAATCAGAAACGTAGCCTAAATAAGTTACCAGGTTTGTAACGGTGCATTTAGAGTTAAGAAAGCCATGTTGATAAGAATTCAATTTAAGCTTAGAATAATGTGATAAATGTTCATGTACCACAAATTGAAGCACTTTAGAGAAGTTGATAGGAGAGGAAATAGGTCTATTATTACTAAAAAGGGCACTATTGCTATTCTTGAGAACAGGAACAGTGGCCGCTTGCTTCCTTGGTATGAAATGCTGCAGTGACAGGCTAAGATTAATTTGTTTCAGTACAGGTGGTAAAATTGCTGATAAACCATTTATAACAAAGCCTAGAATGCCAGCAAGTCAGACAGATTTAGATGGTTTTAGACACTTAATGGCATTAAAAATGTCCACTTCCAAAACAAAAGGTAATGATAACAAATCATTAAATATGAAGTTGGTGTGGAAAACACCAGTATTGTTGGTAAGTTTAATGTGTTTCATTATTTTGTATGCAGAGCCCATAAAGTGCCACATATGTTATGTAGAATGGCACATTAACATGGGAGGCATAATGTAAGGGCGTAAGGTGTGACTTTCCACTCAATTATTAGACATGGGGCAAGTCCCATCTAGGAATATAATTAAACAACCAATTAAAGTGCTCATCACATACAACATGGACTATGAAATTATTTGTTACAGTACTGGAATTCTCTTACCATTCTAAGACTGCACAATTTATTGACAGGGAGATCAAAGAAGTGCTGAAGACACATTTATAGGTTACAAGTGATTATACAGACATGAGGGAGGTTGTCTGAATGTAGTGAAAAGACAAAACTGCCATATTGGTATTTCAATGTTTCTAGTGCAAGACAAGTAGCAGTTGTCACTGAAGTTAAAGGGTTCATTACTCATGCCACGCGCGGGGGGGGGGCCCCCCCACACACACACCCGCACACTCTCTCTCTCTCTTTAATTAGATATTTTTGCAGCATTGAATGGGACTGTGCTCTTTGAAAGCAATTTCCAGTTTTTAATTCATTAAATGTAGAAACTTGGCAATATGAAATATAATGGTTGCATGATTACTGCTTCTGCTTAATATTCAGAGACCCCAGGCTTGATTTTTGACCTGCAGGCAAGAATGAGAGAGATGAGGCATGCATACAAAATCTGAGTCAGGAAACCTAAAGCAGAAAAGTCATGTCAAAAACCTAGGCATAGAGGGGAGATAATATTGAAGTGGAGCTTAAAAAAAGTGCGTGAGGACAGGATCTTTCGAATATGATAATGAATATTTAGGTTCCTTAGAAGGCAGCACACCTGTACTGCAAGTGAACAATTATTCAACTGCAAAACAGGCCTTTCTGAGAACATGACCATTATTGTCAACTTCTGAAGAAGGCCAATGCCCCATTACAGCATGTGATTGAATGACTGCAGTGCAGTTGGGTGAATGTGTAATGATTGGGAATGTGCCTGCTCATACAAGACATGTTCAAATGGCCTTTTCATGTTGTCTTTCGTGTAAACCGACTTTACATTTGACAGAACACTATAAAATGCTTTTGTGTGTGTGCAGTAGTGCACTTAATAAATTTATAAACATAAAACCATTGCACATTGTGTTTTATATTTTCTTATGCCACAAACTCATAACAATCAGAAAGATGTATTTTGAGTATAATAGGTAACAGTTTCCGTGATTGGTTTAATGGTATTGTGACACTTTTTGTGCATCTGATGTGTAATACTATGCTGTTAAAAACAAATTTTTAAGCAATAATTGGAACGATACTAATTTGAAGTTTACTGCCCCAGGAACTGAACTGGTTGAAGATATTGGTTCCTTAACATCAAAAACTTATTTGGAGACAACAGTGGTTCCTCTCCAGTCACCAAATGAGTTTTACAAGTTTTTCATTCTGCTGAAGTTGTATTATATACAACTTTACAGGGACTGGGTAAGTGAACAAATTCAAAATTTTGTGTAAAGGGAATTAAGCTGCAAGTAATATTAGCTTATTTGGTAGTGTAAGTGAAATCTGTTTGCTCTGTGATGAAATCAAAACTTGAATTTTTTAAAGTACAGGTTTTATCACTTCTTTGAATGGAAACCATGCACTTGTATGTGGTCATTCATAAATGACATCATGCTGTGAGAGGGGTTGAGACTTTTGTGATGATGTGTGATGGTGGGGAGGGTTCGAAATATTGTGACATCACAAACTTCTTGAAGTCTTAAGTATGGTTCTGTGCAGAACTAGCTATACGTCTGATACTCCAGTCAGGCAATTGGCCGGATATTGATGGATGGGTAGAAGGCAGCCTGTTGTAACTGTTTCCAGTAGGCCTAAGTTGTGCACATTTTTTAGTGATGTTTGGCATCAGTAAAATAGTAGAGATTGGTAAGTGTTTTGGATTTAAACAGTGGCAACTGCTTTCTGTAGGCAATTCATTTTCTTGTGGCTTGGAAAGGGTGGGGGGTCAATTTTACGCCAAATTCGTGTGACATCATTTATGGACTACCCCTATGACATCTGTGCGTGTGGTTTAAGTACTTCAAAATTGCAGCACAGAAGCTGCTGTCACAGTAAGTGTTGTAGAGGTTTTGTTGCAGATGAAAGCAGCGCATTAGTGCTGTGTGTTTTGTGAGTCCTTCTTCACATTCTTAATGCACTGAAACCCTGTTAAGATGTTTTTGAAAATTCCATGAAAATCCTACTTCTTAAGCGGGAGATTTCTTAAAAGGCTAGGCCCGAGAAGTTCTATTTTTTAAATTTTTTTGTGAACTTATTACATATGTATGCTGAATTTTGTACAATTTGCATCTGTCTTAACACATTCTCACTTGTGTCTGACCATTTAACCATTTTGTCTGTAACCTTTCATTCACAGTTTCATTTATACCTTTGACTATACTTTCACTGACTCTTCGTTCACGAGTGCACATTTCGTTCCAGATGTTTACTTTTGCTTGAGATATTTGTCAAGTGTGGTTTGTCTTGTTCTTTTTTAAAAAACATTTGCAGTGTATACCTTCAGATTCTATAGGCTTTGAACTACATGCTCTGGGACATCTGCATTGCTTCACAGAAAATGTTGATACTTTTCCAAGTACTCCATGGCCTCAGAACATGTGGGAACAGATGGACAGTCATAAGCCACTGGACCATCCATTTCAAGTTCATCTGGGTTGGAACTGACATTATCACATAGCTGGTCTATATTAACTCCCCATGTGATGGAAGGTCATCATCTGCTTGCACAAACTCTTCAAAAGTGGACCTGATATTTAGTTTCCTGGAGTTTAGGCCATTCATCACAGCTTAGTTCCTCATCACTATCTACATTTTGTATTGCAGGTACTACATCTGTGATGAATCCTGCCTTCCTAAAGCAGTTGGCAATAATATCTTTTCCAACCAAATTCCAGGCCATAGCAAGCATGGACACTGCATCAAGCAAAGACATTTTGTAGTTATCTTCATTGGAGTTAAGTCTTTGCAGCAATCTCAGAACAAAGCTTCTATGGAACTTCTGTTTTAAGGCCTTGATGATACCCTGGTCCATAGGTTGCAACACTGATGTTGTGTTTGCAGGAAAGAACTGCACTTGCACATTTTTAAAGTTCCTTACATATTTTGGGTGAGCAGGACAGTGGTCTACAAATAGGAGTATTTTTCTGCTCTTTGAAGCCATTCTCCTGTCAAGAGACACCAGAAATTCTTGGAAGATCTCACATGTCATCCAGGCGCTCTTGTTGTGATGGTGGGTGCATGGCAAAAGCTTTGTGTTCCTGAAACATTGTGGCTGTTTTGATTTTCTTATTACAAGGAGTGGCAATTTCTCTGTGCCATCCAAGTTCGCACATACAAGAACTGTGATCCTTTCTTTATTAACCCTTATGCCTTTGCAGTTTGCTCCTTTGAATGTGTATATATTGTCAGGCAGCATATTGTAGAACAGGCCAAATTATCAGCATTGAAGATGTCCTTGGGAGAATACTTAGCCATGAGATGCAGAAGAGTTGTCTCTTTCGAGGCTACCACTTCTTCTGGATTTACACTGTTTGCCTCACCACAAACTTTTCTGTACACAAGACCAGAACGTTTTTTAAACCTGTCTATCCAACCATTGGATGGTCTGAATTCAATATTCAATTTCGTTGCAATTTATTCTGCCTTTCTTTTAAGAATGGGTCCATCAACTGTTAAGTGCCCGTTTTTGTCAGAATCACTCCATAAGAATTGCTTCCACCTTTTCATATGTTGCTGTTTTTATTTTATTTCTTTTCAGTTGTTCTGTTAGTGACTGTTTAAGAATTTTGTTTCTGTTGTACATGACTGTGTGAAATGTTGTCACAGGAATGCCTAGTTCTTCAGCAATTTTGGTACAAGGGGCATTTGGGGTGCCATCCACGTTGCTTATGATGTTCAGCTTTTCAGATATTGATAGTAGCTTGCGTTTTGTATCCATTTTTGATGTTGCCATGATCAAGGGAGGCCTAAGGAAAACGACAGGCAGCGTTCACTATTAGGAGGACCATGAGGGGTGGTCAGTAGTTCCAGTCACTTTCACTAAATGTGCTGATGTAACTTATCTGCACACAGTCACCACAGATGTTTCACAGTCACACAACACAACGACGCGTTTATATTACCGCCGATAAATTACGTTTAAACAAGTTGTCGCAATCGATCACCCACTTACCTCGCGTCAAACCGCTGTCCCCCTGCAACGTATGACTTCCGCCAGCGCGCGCCTAAACTTCTTCAAATGTTATTGGTTGCCTTAGTTTCCACCAAGTCCCAGGCAGTTGAAGCGGCAAGACGTTGCCAAACGCAGGCTCATGCAGGTCGCGAAACGGCTAGGATCGTCTTCCGGCCACCCGATACAATTTTAGGGTTGTCGTGACAAGAGACCAAGTAGTGGGGAGTGACTTACTGCAGTCTCTGCATCGTGGAAGAAATACTACACCCCCGCGAAGGCCATGAAGGTGCGTCATTTTGCTGTGTGAAACGTGGCGGAAATGACCTTGGAGATTAACCTATATCAACTGACCGCGCACCATTTGAACGCTGCGTTTTGGAAACAGAACGAATGGGAACTCGGGGCAATCCCTTAAGATTTCGAAACAGAAAATGTATTAAACGTGTAAAAAAATTGTTTCGTCGTGAAATTTGTTACTTGTTAGGCGGGAAATTTTCTTATGCGGGGATGTATTAAAAGGGCAAACTGTAATTTTAATCAGATGGGAGAATTTTGGTGCTTTTTTATCCTGACTTCTTAGGCGGGAAATTTTCTTAACCGGGGACGTCTTAAACGAGTTTTACTGTGTAACTGATTACTCACCACGTACCCCTTAAAACTTAGTACGATTTAAACATCAGTGTACACACTGGAATTCAGATTGGCACCTCTCTTTCTTAATGCTGTAACATGTTTCAGTCTTAATATAGTCATTGTCAGGGTTACTACAATGAGACTACACAGGAATTTACACAAGTTTCTTTTTGTGTTTGTGTTATCTAACAAGTTACAAGATACTGGTAATGAGAATACTTATATCAAAATATGTATTGTGATTTAGTCAGAAACTATTTCTGTTAAACAGTGGAAAAATACTTAAACACAGGTATATAATTGCTTAAAATGTTTTCCTTTCTCTTTCTGTTGAAGCATGTTACATTGTGTTAAAGGATGTTAAAATATAGCTAGTTAACACCCCAGAAATATCATTATACGATTAATTATGTTGTTGATGTCTTAACTTTTCTTCTTATGTGAAGTGTTTCAGGAGGAATCTGCCAGTCTTCAGGACAACATTCCTTAGGTTAAATTACATCAGTATAATCAAACATATCTATGTCCAAAGTTGAATGGTTATGGAGATAATGATGCAAGTAAAATGTGGTCTTCTTGTGGCTTCATACACTGTACGTGCTTAACATGGTATGTTATCCATACACTGTGCTGGCCCATCCTTGAGCCAATAGCCTAACCAAGCCATATGGAAGCAGGTGTGCTATGGAAAGTAGGTGGAAACCTAAGGATGATTTTTATGAAACTAATGCATCTTTTTCTTACTCAGTGAAGGTCTTTATGCCACTTGCATATTAATTAGATGTTTAGCACAAGTGTTAACATTACAGGAACTACAATTTCCTGCTACTTGAATATGTATTTGGTATCCATAAGTGTATAACAGCTGTCATTATTTAAAACTTATCTGGCCATTGCCTCAATAACTGTTGAACTTTAGATATAGGTGTGTTTGTTTATATTGATTTGTTTAACCCAAGGAAATTTCTCATGAAGTGTGGCAGATTTCTCCTGGAACACATTGTGTAGCCATAGATCCAATTTCTCTGTTCTGTGTGGTACAGTATTTATAAGTCAGTGTTCCTTCAGTTTCAGAGTTATACAGTGGTTATCCTTGCAGATGTTTCAGGATATGCACTTTGTATTTTCTGGTAGTGTTAGTCATGTTTGCTTTAGTTCTTGGTGTGTGTGTGTGTATGTGTGCACCATGTGAATTTGTATGTGTTAGGTATACATCTGCATGTGTGCCCATGCATATGTGTGCCTGTGTTTTGCACACAGCATTATAGATCATGTAACTACACGTGTATAAAATATGTGTACACACACACACATATATATATTTGTATATGTATGCAAAAACGTGTGTGCATGCATGCATGTTTGCGCGCGCGCGCGCGCGCGTGTGTGTGTGTGTGTGTGTGCATGCATGGGTGTATATACAACATTTGGTTCTTTGTTGAGTTGAAGTATATTTAGTATTTTGTAGTGTAAATAGTGTGTTTCAAAGTGGGAAGTTTGTATGATGTAGCATGATCTAACAAACAGTGTTTAATTTAAAATTATGATATAATGAGAAACACATGTTTTGGGTGCTACATTGAGTGGGTCCATCTGACAATGGGTGTGACGAGCAACTGTAATTGATCATCTTAAGTCTGCTTTTGTGTGTGTGTGTGTGTGTGTGTGTGTGTGTGTGTGTGTGTGTGTGTGTGTGAGAGAGAGAGAGAGAGAGAGAGAGAGAGAGAGAGAGAGAGAGAGAGAGAGAGAGAGAGAGAGAGAGCATGTGCAGTGTTTTGTACTTTGTAAGTACTTCTTTAGAATGGATTATTATAAAGCAATAATTGTCTTGTCGTGTTTATTACGCTGTCTCTGATACCATGTTTACTTTGTGCCCTGTTGTAATGTTTCAGAGCGTGTCTCATCTAAAGGTCCTACTGCATGTCGTAGTTGGTGGACTGTTAGGATTATTCTTCATAGATAGTGGTAATGATGGATCAAAAACGGTCAATAACCTAAGCTACTTATTTACCTGTATTGTGTATCTGAGCTACACCACAATGTTGCCTGCAGCACTAAGATGTAAGCTTTGATTCTTGTACAGTAGGGTTATGGGTTTACAGTTGGTCAGTTTACACTAATTATATGCAGCTGCCCACAGATTGACAAATCAGTTCAAACAAAAAGTTAATTAAACTTCACAATTATAATTCAGGTCTGTACAGTTGTACGAGTGAAAGATCAAAGTTACAAGCACTCAGGTTTGGACTGGCCTGGTGTCTCAGAATTACAAAATATTAACACAGATTTCACATATTTCTGTCCTTAGGTGCCACAGTGTGGAAGCATCTACTGAGATGGGTCTGTTACTTAGATACAGTGTAATGTCTGATCGTTGTATGTGAGGACGCTAACATGCCTGTGTCAGTCACAACTTTTCATTCTACTGAAATGCAGATTTGCAATACTGAATGGCAAGAAGAGGGCCAGTGTGCTACAATGTCATGCAACCAGTCCTTTTCTGATACTGCTTGTATAAAAGTAAAGGGAAGGACATTTTTGTAGCACTCTGGAATGTTTGATATTGTAATTTTTTTTAAGAACTGGTGGCATTGCTACGTATAAATTAATTATGTCAGGAAAAAGAAATGCACGTGTGACGGAAAGGATGATGAACATATCTGAATGATATGCCAACATTAAGAAGGGAGTCTTTTCTTACCTAGTAATTCTGTGATGAAGATTCTTGCCTTTTGGTATATGATGCCATGCTTACAGGTAAATAGTTAGCAATGTTGTGGAGGGGCTTGTTGCATCCATTTTCAGGATGTGAACAGTTAAAGAAGAGCGGCTACACCAGAAAAATGGGTATATTATGTAGATAAGGGTCATTGCCAGCTATGTTACTAGACCACCTTAGTGGTGATCAGATCACTACTTTCTCCCATAATCTCCAACTTCTACATGGAGTACTTCAGGAGAAATCACTGAAATGAGGAGGCCACAATCTTCTCTGCTGCTTTTGCTATGTAAAATAATGCGTTTATGATCTAGCCTCAAGTGCCAGAAAAGCTGGAAGGGTTCTTCAGTTACCCGAATAGTGTCCACCAGAATATTCAGTTTATTGTGGAAACTGAAAGAGACAGCCACATTCCCTTCCCTGATGGCAATTAGGATAAATGGTTTACATAAAACTCACCATCAGGAACATCTACCTGAAATCTGGCTCACACCACTACCCTTCCACTAAGCAGACCATTCTGTCTGTCCTGGTACACTGGGCCGGAGATACCGGTGACTGTGATAGTCTTCAGGATGCGTTGAAGTTTCTTAAGGCAGATTTCAAGGAAAATGGATATAGCCAGAGACAGATTTGGTGGGTTCTCCATCCACTGAAGCGGGTTGCCTGGCTGCAAGAGGATCTGACCTCAGTGGACTTCCTGCCTTATAGCGGTATGGCCTTCGACCACATTAACAGGTTGCTCTTCAGACATGGTGTTAAATGTGTTGGCCTGCCACCATGCAAGGCCTTCAGCTTGCTACATCCTGTGAAGGATGACCTGGGATTCAAGACTCCTGACATGTACAGCATTTCTTGCAAGTGTGTTCAGTTCTGCAGTGGGCAACCTACACTCGCATTACAGCCCTTTCTTGGGGTCACCCACATCCATGATCTTTCCTTGTGTTGTCACCTTGCTTAACTTATCATGGTTCCAGTTACTAAATACATCCCAGATCATTACCTCCATTATTTCCTTTCTGTGCTATCTACTGGACACCTACCTGTTCCATCGTGGCCCTGACCACTGTGTACCACCACCACCACCACCACCACCACCACCACCACCACCACCACCACCACCACCACCACCACCACCACCACCACCACCGCCGCCACCACCACCACTACTGCCACCGCCGCCGCCGCCGCCGCCGCCTTCATTTTCTTACTACCCCAATCACCCTAACCTATAAAATACTCAATTTTGGTGTTGCAGCTACTGTTCTTGTATTCTGTAAGCTCTGCAGATGGAGTCAGCAAGGTCCACCAAACTGCGTGTAACTGTTTATATATTTACATAATGTCACATCACAGGTGATTTGAATATTCATCAACAGTGCTGTGAGGACTGCAAACCTTGCATGATTTTTTCATGTTTGCAGCAGGTCAGAATAAACTTAGAACTACCTCACACAAATTGTACAATTGAAAGGCCCTCAAAGGACTCATATATAAGAACTTTATTCACTGTGACTGATTGAATAAAAGTTAATAGTTAGGGATGCACAATAGATCGTTACTGGTCATGTTGCTTACATAGTTTCATTGTGTTAAACTGGTTACTTTTTTATCTTGTCTTGTATGTTATTTTATCTGTATTTAATAATTATTTAAGGTATATTGATCAACACACTGCATGTAAATGATCAAATGTTCTTCTGGACAGCCCTATTACACCCACTTACATCTTGGGTACAGGTTTGTGCCTTGGTGTAGTTCTTTCTGGTAATTGCTCTTCAGGACAGGGTGTGCACTTATTAAATCTGGGGCAATTTATGCTGGTTGTAACTGAATGTATCTGGCCAATTGCTTTTGGTAGGCCTATATGTGATATTTTACATGAATCACCAGAAATTTTGCCTATTTTGTCTGACTGCCAGGGCACTTCAAATTCCAGTTGTGCTCTCTGCATTTCAATCATGAATTGTATTTCAAATTATGAGAACAGCTCACTATGCTATTCATATGTATATAATGGATTTCAATTGGCCCCTCCATATATAAGAATATCCCACTGTTCAAGTCCCTTCGTACATAAGAATGCCCCATCATTGTTCAATCCACTGGGATGAAAGCATCAGATTCTGATTGGTATACATAAGAAACTTTGTGATGACTTGGGTTTGATGATTTCTGGCATCAGGCAATGGCCCTTGCAGTCTGTGGTAAATTATGAGTACTGCAACATATTGCTGTTAATTTTAGAAATTAGCTTGACTGTTAGTTTCTTTGGCACCTGCTCACAACAGGGATTGAACATTAATGTTTTTTGGAGGACTGAAGTTATGTCCTTCTGTGACATTTTTTGCAGTTGGAACCCCTTTTGCAAGTTTTCTGACAGTATGGACAGTAAGAAAATATCCTACACTGAACTTTATTTCTGTTGTCTACAGATGGCTAGCAGCCTCATTTTCTGTATACTGCAGTTTAAACCTAAAAGTGTACTAAGTATTTAGCTGTACTCTTTCTTTTAAAAATGTTGTACCCATTTCAGGACGAACATGTTATTATGTCATGGTTTGTATGTACAGTTTTATAAAATACCTGATTGAATGTTCTGAATATAATAAAAATTGAACCCTGGGTCTCAAATTATGTACTTCTCTACCTGTTTGTTGCCCTTATTAGTCTTGCATGACAGTTAGTTTGGTTTGCATTTCAGATCCTTTGCAACGTGCTGTAGTAGTGAAGGAACATTTCAATAACTGGTACAAACTAAAAACGTATTATATGGCCATGACAGTATCCAGCATACCAGTACAAGTAAGTGATATATTTATCTCCAAATTATTTCTTGTATGATGTATCTGTTGCAATAACTTGTTGATATAAATCTTATTTGTTTTAAAATAAAGGGACTGAATATCAACAAAACAAAATATTGGTACTGACACAACATCTGATATCCATACTGTATGATTAGACCCTTTTTCAGTTTTCGTGAAAAGAATTATGTTGCTTTGTATCGATTGTTAGAGAACTGTGAAGTATGTGGCAAGTAACAATCCAATGCCATGAACGTAGCAGTAGATTTCATCTCCAATTTAAGGGCTTATGATTTTTTTTTAGCTATTCTACTGTGTGGTGAACATCTCTTTATCGTACTTCATATCAGCCCAACCTTTGGAATGGTACAGGTTCACTATGATGCTTTTGATGTGCTTTATGTGTGTTCTTGTCTCAGAGGGATTTGGTATTTTCTTTGGAATAATTTTCAATCCTGTTGTAAGTATGAATGACTATTACTTTAACTTGTCTTTTATATACTCTCCAGAAACATCATATGTGATGATAAAGAGAGACTGGTCTTGATAAAACCCTTTAAGACATTTACCGAATATTATTGGCTTTAATAGTGGGGGTTGTTTTGGCCTTCATATCCAATTTTAAAAATAATGTTCAACTGTACAGTTTCTATCTATCTTAGGTGTTCTCTACAGAATGGCTGCAATCACTATTTGAGTTGTAAATCTGTATTGATATAGTGACAGATCTCCAGGAAGAAAGTTGGGTAACTGGGATTCAGTTCATGGCAGATGCACTGCAGCATCCCCGCTGATTCCAGAGCCCTCCCAGCTATCTGTTCAGAGAGTCACAGGGCCTCTTGTAGAGCAGCCAGGGCATAAGCCAGACTTCTTACTTAAGTCTGTTTTCGAGATTAAGGATGCTTGAAGTATATCTCCACTCCCCATATGCCTTAGAGGCATGGTAGTTAATTAACCACAAGGAAAACTTCTGGTTTTGTGTTGAATTTTGCAGACTGGTATCCACAGATATATATTTTCTGAGGGAAGTGACTGAAACTGTGCAGTGCAGCAGTGGCATAATAATCAGGTATTTTGGCACCCAGGACAGGCAATGACAATGGCTGCCCCTAACATAAATCACAAACTGTAAAGAAAATCACAGTTGTTTATTGAATTTTGTATTTTACTTGGACTCTGCCACCCAGGCAGCCACAAAACTCGCCTCTCCCCCCTCTCCTCAGCTATGCCCCCGCAATGCAGATATAGGAAAGTAACTGAAAATAGTTAAATATTAAAAAAAATGAAATAATCTCAAATCATGTGATTGGAACATTTAAAAATAATGGACATTTTCAGGAATACTGGACATTATATTGTCTGGCAACATGTATTACACTTCACTCAGACCAGTTTTCATGATGACAGACAGTGCATCAGTTGTTATTGCAATTTGCTGTGAGGCAGGGTCCATACATTCTGCTTGATTGCATTGCAGGTAATGGTAGGTTTTTACACGCCATAATTTAAGAAGTTGCTGGAATTTTTTTCCTTCAGCTTACAGGCATGCATCACATTTAACAAACACATTTATTGCACATTTACACACTGAATTTCTGCTGGTGAAATTTAGGACACTACATCCTGAATGCTTCTGTTCAGGTTGTCTTCAGTGCAAGGATTATTACTTCATCTTTGACGTATCCCACAAGCAAATTTTGCAAGCTCAGGTCTGGTTTTAAAGGAGACCACAATCCACTGCTTAATATTTTGTCACCAAAAACATTCTGTAAAAATGTGTACAATTGTTGCTATGTGGGCGCGAATTTCATGTACGTAGCTTCTCCTTAGCAAATGTTTTCTGTATTTTCTCTTCCTGCCAAGACTGGGGCAGGTGCATCACGAAAATTTCAACTGAATTTATGGTGACAATTCTTGTAGGACTAGTATTTAGCCTATGTATCACACAATAACACATACTGTTCCAGTGGAATCTGCATAGTGACTGCAGGTAAACACATAAAAAACTGACAACCTCTGCAGTATACAGCATGGATGTAAGCTAGTGAGTAGGCTGGGTGTTATTCATGAAGCCACTTGAGGGGAAGAACTAGACATGGTTGTCAGACAGTGTAATGTCCCTGTAGAATCTGTATGCCATTATGTTAGGTGTGATAATATCAGTTTTGAAAGCAACAGATTAAACATGAATTGACACTGAAGCTGCTCAGGAGCACAGGAAATGTGTGTAGGCTAAATTATTATGCATTACTTTTTATTTTTACAGACAGGGACATTCTGTGGAGCCCTCTTCACAGCATATTTGTGTCTGTTTGGTGGATTTGTCATCCTGTTTACACACATGCCGAAGTATTTGCATTGGCTGTCATACTCTAGTTTCTTCCGATTCACTTTTGAGGGGATTGTTACGTCTGTGTATAGTTATGATCGACCAAAACTTCAATGCCCAGAGGATGTTGTATATTGTCATCTCAGCAGTCCTGAATATATCCTAAAAGAGATAGGTGTCAGAGGAGACAGTTACTGGCTTAATTTCGGAGTACTGCTTTTAACACTTGTGCTTGTAAAATTTGTTGCATACTTGTCTTTGAAGAAAGTGATGAGTGGAAATTGAAGTTGTGATTGCTGCTGGAAAGGAAAATGAAGCTGTGAATGCCACTGAAGAGGAAAGATTTAGGAAGTACACTGGAATAAAGTATGAAGCCTCGGTGAAGCAAGGAGGATAGATCATGACCTGTATACACTTTTTCAGCACAGAGCACCAGTTTTTGGTTGATTCTGTCTGATCTATTGCACAATTCATAGAGTATGCTCTTAGAACTACAGGATAGCCAAGAAGTCACTATACCACTACCTAATCTACCATGTGCACATTGTGTGCCTTTGGTATGCTGTGAATCTCGAAAGTGATGTGTGGCAATGCCGTTCTTGCAGGGCAGAGTGTTTTAAAGGCTTGAATTTGAAGTTGTATTGCCCAGCCTTCACAAATGAACTGTTGGGCGTTGACATAAATCGACACAGGACACATCATGCACTGCTCAGCGCTTTCCTGAATATTGCATCCTGTTCAAAGGCTCTCATAACTGATGAGTATGCAATTTGTTGCTGTATCCATAACAGAAATGTTGTGTTTTAGGCTAAGCACAATCTGCATTTCATGGTGGAGTTTGAACATAACCCACCACTTGTTAAGGTGGTGGGCCTGTGTGACAGTGACATTTGTATCTTTGATGGGCCTGTTAATGCCACATCTTGTACAGAACTGGTATAAAAATGGTCAACCCCTCTTTCAGAGCTCTCCACACATTAGCAAATTTGTTATAGCAGTCTACAGCCATTTGTCCCTTGATGGTGTTCCACAAAGATTTGTCCAGTGTGGTAACATCAGGACTATGGTCTATGCTGGCCAGGGCGATGGTGTATGAGATGCTGGTGAGCTACAACCAGTCCGTCAGTCTGAAATATGTTGAAGCTGTCACACACAATTGTGGTGGAGTGTGTGGGTGCCCTACTGTGCTGCAGCCACACATCTTGTGAGGCCTTTGTCTCTAAGCTGTGGTAGTAACAACACAACATTTCTGGGTAAGGTGCAGCATTGACAGGTCCATAGAAGAAACATGCGTCAGTGAAATCAGTTGCTGTCATACCGGCCTACAGTGTCACATGGGGTGGGTTACATTCTACCCTCACTGTGAAACACAAATTATTCTTAACCCAAAAATCAACATTTCTGCCATGAGTGCTGTGACAAATTGTGCACTCACTGTATGAAGACAACCTTTGAGCATGATGCGGTGTTTGGGAAAGTGTTGAGCAATAAGCAATGTGTCATGTCATTGATTCAAGGCAGTGTCTGACTGTTTGTGGGTGTCATGTGATACAACTTCAGGTTCGAGCCTGTAACTCTTTGTAACTCAGCCCTACTAGATTGTGTGACTGATACAGTATTGCCACGCACCAGTTACGGGTTTTATGGTGTAGCAAAGTCACACAGCTTGCACCTACAGATGCGTATGGTAGATTGGGTTGTGGTACAGTGACGTTTCAGCCACTCTCTGGGCTAATACCAGAGATTCAAAGAAGTGAGTTTACTTTTTGAGATGGCTAGATAATGTTACATGTAAATAAATACTGTCTTTTTGGTTTATCACAGCGAATTATTTTCATCTCATTTTAGTGCTGCTGGGATGGCCCTTCAGATAGTTGGACCTTTGTAGAAGGAAAATAAAGTAAAATGTAAATAATCATAGTTTTCTATAAAAATTATTTGTGTTGTTTTTTTACATAGAAGAACCTTTATTTTTTCTTTCAAATTACCTACATCTCACATGTTATTCTATGTGACTGTCAACTTGGTCTGTCACTCAGAGTTTAGCGCAAAGATTGACGACATTGAAAACAAAATGATGAGTGTAATATCTGGATTTATGAGAGAAGAACTAACTTGGAATCGAGAAAATTACACAACTAGAAGCTTTATTCTGTATATACCACATGTAATGTTAAGAAAATTAAAAGAAGGAAGTCTTGGTGCATGGGGACATGTGAAATGCATACAGAATTACAGACCAAGCCACAGAAAGTTAAGTTTACAACATGATTTGGTCTATTTTTGTGCAACAAGGATCAAGGTTTAGTAAATCTAAATGCAGTTTTCTGTCTTCAGCCTGTTTGCACTCACCCCAGAGCACCCTTACATTCTGGTAAATTTCCATTCGTAGGAACATTTTGCCCTTCATATTGAAGAAGATATCTGCATACTGAATATATCATATTCAAAATACACGTTATTAATTTAACGAATGAAAGCATCAAAATTAGAGTCTCTCAAATAATTAGTTGACAGGCCATTAGACTGTCTTTGTGAAACCAATTTGACCAGTATTATGATGTCTTGCACACAATCTGTGCATCTGTGTCTCCTTGCTGTTAGAAGTATTAGCTTAAGGATATATTTTTTATTGCATTTTACTTTGTGTTGTGATTTCCAATAGAGGAAAGTGGTTTTCCTCTTCTCCAAAGCATCCAAACCAGCTCTGGGGATGACACAGCCTTCTACTCATTGTGTACCAGGTGCTGTTTCCCTAGGGTTAAAGTGGCAGGGATATGAAGCTGACCACTCACCTCAATCTAATTTCAAGATCGAGAAAGGGTAGAATTATACCTTCACTTCATCGTATGCAACCCCCATCGCCTGCACAGGGACAGCTTTACACAACTTGTAATAGTATCTTCTTTGCTTTGCTTTGCTTTAATTTTTAAATCTTTGTCGTATCTGATGCAGTAGAATGTCGCCAAATTACATATTCCTGCTGTATTTAAAATTACATAAACAATACATGAATCTTATTTCAATTAACTGTTGGTGTTCAAGGTTTGTGTAATAACAAAGTGGAGACTTTTAGCTCCATACTTTAACAGTCTGGCCCTTTTGCTCAGCTGTGAGGTTACAAGGTGCCTGAATACAGAACACCATTCCACATTTTTCTAGTATACAGCCTCAAGTGCCATACATGTAGTTGCTTGTTTGAGTGCCACTGCACGTATTTGGTGCGCATTCTTGTTATTGGTATTCATTGTACTTTGGGGTTTTGTAGCTTATGAACCTCTTGATCAGCTAAAGCAGGTAAGGCCATGATTTATACAGACAGAGCTTGGGAATTAAGAGTTGTTATCATTTCTGACATTTTACACTTTCCAGCATTTAGAAATATCTACAGAAGGAAATCTGTTGGTTTGCAGAAGTATGCTCAACAATAAATCTAGACCTGTGACATTTCTAACAGAACAAAAGTTTGTGCACTGACAATTTCAGCACCATACAGGTTTATTTAACAGGATGGTTGGTACAGATGGTGTTTCCAATCAAAACTGGCTTAGGCACATTTTCAGCAAGTGCTACATGTACGGTACACCGTACGTAGTCAGTGATGGTAATTGTGTGTCACAGGAACATGATATGTATGACAGGTAATGGGACAAAATTGTATAAAGAAAGGAGAGCCACTGTATCAGTTAGATGTGTTTGAATTTAGACATACAGTGGGCTTATGTAGGGAAAATTTTAAAGCCTGCAGGTTCCTAAACAATTTCAGTTTCTACAAAAAGATATACCTGTGTTGTGAACATAAAACTAAGCAGACATGGAAATGTGATTTACATTATTTAAAAATAAGAATGTGATAGATGTGGAAGTAAGAGTGGAAGTACAATGGTGAAATAATGCAGGTACCTATCTATTGAAAAGGATGAATGTGCAAAGGATGGAAGTAACAGTACGGCACATGCAAATTTAGTTGTAATTTGTGTAGAGTATGAAGAAAGAAAAGTTGATGGAGCCAGAAAAGAAATTTGTCTGCTGAAAACTCCAGCTATGGTGGTGTTCTCTGTTTACTGCCTAACTGAAAGATCATATTTGAAGAGCTAACTAGAGTGACTTATCTCTTATGACATGTGTTAAACTGCAAAGCAGCGCATACATATGTTTGTTGATGTCATGTACAGTATATTATTGATGTCAGCTTCATGTCAGAATGTCCAATTTTGCCTGTACAGTACAAGTCAAAGTGTAGGAAATCCTGCCTTATATAGCTTATTATTATAAAGCAGCCATTAATTTAGTAAGGACTGTAGACTAACCACTTTGCCTTCTGAGGCCATTTAGGATCATCCATTGTATTAGAGGGAACAAAATTGGATGGTTAGCTGGAAACTGAAATTGGTATTCAGTTAATATGAATGATGCCTAAATGTTACAAGGTTTTATTTTGAAGATCCATGTTCAGGTTGTGTTCACCCACTAGTGTTCACTGTTTTATTATTCCAAGCTCAAAGCATTAGCCGTTTGGACACGTATGTGCGACATTAACATTTGGTATTAAAGTAATTAGACACGTTCGCACAATTGCAGACAGGTGACTGTTAGCTTAATCATGTCTGTCTCCCTGTATGTCCATCCATCTGTCGCATGGAACAACTCGGTTCCCACTGGATGGATTTTCATGACATTTGGTGTTTGAGTGTTTTTAAAAATCCATCAAGAAAATTCAAGTTTCATTAAAATCTGACAGGAATAATGGGTACTTAACATGAAGACCAATATACATTTATGATCATATGTCCCTGTATTCTTCTTAGAAAAAGAAATGTTTCAGACAAAATTTGTAGAGAAAATCAAAACACACATCTTATGTTCAATAACTTTTTTTTTTCTCCCCCAGAAATTGTGCCATTTACGAGATAGTGTGGAAAAATATTGCAGAGCAGGACAGGCCACAGAAGAAAATTTGGCACAACATATTGCATGCCAGATAACAAGGCTATAAGCACACACTTGGAATATGTAATACTTATTGCGTTTCCACTGCAACAGTGGTTAGACCAATGCACCTCAGTGTTTCATTATGCATAGAGTGCCTGTCTTGTTTTAGTGCCTTTAGTCAGAACACAACAATTTTTTGCAGTTTGACTAACCATCCTTCTTATACTTGAGCTGAGTTAATTTATATGATTTAAATATTTGCCGTGCCATTGTGCATAGCACTAATGTAACAGAAATTAAAACAACTGTACAGCACAACTTTGTTCACTATATGTATCTAGATATTTAATTACATAAAATACACACAACATGATTCGGCCTCGATTTTGCCATCAGTCCATGCTTCTGCATCTTGATTTGATCGCGTTAATAATAATCAATGAAAACTTCAAAACAAGCTAGTCACTGCACAGTTCAGTCCTCCTTCCTGTTCCTTCTTCCCTCCTCGGACCAAGTATTTATTCAACATCTTTTTCTCAAACTCCCTCCCTCCTTCAGGATGAGACACTAAATCTCACACCCATACAATACAGCAGGCACAGTAATAATGTCGAGTGTCACTTTTGGAACCAATCCAGACGCGCTGGTGCACAGTCCGTCTCAGACCCTGCCGAGGCTCAACCAGCTAAGTCCAGCCCATCGAAGATAAAAGCAGGCAAGAAGCATTTCTGTATTGCTGAGTAATTTAGGCTGCTGGTGAAATGGGGCTGGGTACTGTAGCCACGAATATCGTTATGATTGTCATATTCGTGCTCGTAAGCACAAAGCAAGTTGCCAGTGGATAGGCATACATGTTGCTTTAATTGTACTCTTGTCTCGTGTTTTGCCAAAGGCCACTGTGAGGACTACACAGTGCACATGACGGAATCGTACAGTACATCCATATCGCTCCCTGTGTTTGGGCTCTCCAACACTGTACATAACTAGACCTGGGTTTCTCAGAATTTGATTTTGCCAACTGGTATATATCGTATATTGCGTCTCCTCGCAATCAGAGGAAGCGGAATGCTGTGATGACAGAACTAGGGCCGGCGTAAAGCTACCGCGATCTATTCGGTTGCAAATGGTCCCACCGTTCGTAGCAACCACAAAGCATTTCGTGTCAAACATAGTTTGTATGTAATATTTTTCACATTGCTCTGTCTGCATTGTCAGTTCAGGACCACGCGTAGGTATGGCCCCCAAATTTGTTTTTGCCTTGTGCTCAGAAATGTCTTAAATCGGTTGTGCAAGGGGGGC
The DNA here is from genome assembly GCA_013340265.1 of Coptotermes formosanus. Taxonomy (NCBI): domain Eukaryota; kingdom Metazoa; phylum Arthropoda; class Insecta; order Blattodea; family Rhinotermitidae; genus Coptotermes; species Coptotermes formosanus. The sequence continues at coordinate 840,529 of BLKM01000887.1, read as the reverse complement.
AAGGGTATGCATGATACGGTTGACGATTTTGCGCGTCATTCTTGCTAGGACAGAGAGATTCCCACCATTTCCACTTAATCGTTCGTGGAACAATAGAAATTATACTTTCAGACTGTGGTGTTGTCGGTCATGACACCGGTCACATGGTGGCACAGCCCGAGCCACAAAGAAACACGTTTAGACGTCCCGATACCGATTCGGCCCTCCCGTACAAGGGCACCCAACACACAACGCCCTGTGATAAATAAATAAATAAATAAATAAATGAATAAATAAATACGTACGTACGTACGTACATACATACATACATACATACATACATACATACATACATACATACATACATACATACATACATACATACATAAATACCAGCACTACTACGGATTATTGAGCCAACCGACCACACATTGCACACAGCAGACACAAATATCTACGTTATGTCCACGCATATAACAGCGTTTCACAGAACCTACTGCGCCACAGAAGTCGCAATGCCAATGACGATAATGGTGTAGTGAGGTCAGACGTACCAGCAGGCTTTAACTACCCGCACGTAAAAAAGAGGTCACGGTAAAGAAGGTACACGGCGTAACATCCCACAAGACTTGAATCTTCAGCAACACCGCTGCGAGAACCTCAAATCTCGCCAAGGCTCTGCTGGTTTGGACATGTGCTACGACTAACAGTGCCGTCGAATATGAGAATAGTTAGTGAATAGCGTGACAGCAGCCGTCACCTTACAGGCCGCCATAATATTCACGCGCCACCCCTTTGTATTCATCATTATTCTTGAATTCTTACAACGGCGCATTAATTTCAACTAACGAAGGGCGGCCACATTCTGTCTCTTAAAATACGTAAAACGACTTTTCTCACCAACACTCCCCGAGTTCCGAAAAAAAAAAACATTTTTTTGCAAAGTTCCTAGGCTTTTGCTTTTGTCCATCTGGTAAGAGAAGCAGGTAGATAAAGATCGATACGAAGCGTTGATGTAATGCCACTGACAGGGGAAAACCGATGTATTCGGAGAAAAAACATATCCTAGTGCCACTTTACCCACAACATATCTCACACGGACTGGCCTGTGCCTCCCCGGTGAGAGATCGGTGAATAACCGCCTGAACCATGGCACGGCAAGAAATGTAGCGCAAAATATGTTGCCTTAACGGGGCTTACACCTACATACATTGAAGTGGACAGCTAATTACTCGATTAATGTTGGACGTTTTAAAAATGGACTTAAACGCATAAAAAAGAAGAGGAAAAGTTTAACCGTTATTTTAACACTTTTTAATTTGGAACTAGTATCCCAAATTTTTAAAATACTTAAGTTTTAAATTATACACCGCACCGTTTCTGTTAAATGACGCACCATCAAGACTTACAAGTCGAGTGCAATTTATATTTTATATCATTTGTGAGATCTCTAAAAAAATTGCGTTTTTGCCTTGAGTTGCAAGTTTTTGTATAAAGTAAATACCTGATGACGATCAGCTTGATCAAAACATGTAGTGTTTGGAAAAATTATGATAAGTAAAGGTTGTCTCATGCAAATCTTTTTCTCATGAAACTAAACGAAAATAAATAAATTTATATGAGAATTGAGGCGCTTACTGTGGTGGTTATAATGAGTGCTGTAATGCTGAATGTTGCTTTCTAACGTAAGCTGTAACGGCACAACTCGATATGAAGTAATATGGTTGTAAAAAATGCCAAGACTGTAGAACAAAATGTTTCGTAGTCCTTCTACTTGCTCACAGCAGGTGTCGAGGTTTATTTTCACACTCAGACACACACCACAGTCGATAGGACTCCTCTGGATGGGGATCGGCCCGTCGCAGAGACCTCTACTTGACAACACACATCACCCACAAGAGACAGACATCCATGTCCCCGGCTTGATTGGAACCCACGATCCCAGCAAGCGCTAGGCCGCAGACCTACGCCTTAGACCGCGCGTCCACTGGGATCGGCAGAACGAAATGTGACACTGCAAAAATCATTAACTCATTGCACAGTGGTTGTAGGTGAAAAGCGATGAAAGGATTAATTGTGTAGGGGTCTGTCGTAGTGGTCGCAGTAGTACTGCCGATAACTAACTAAATAACTAACTAACTAACTAACTAACTACATGGAACAGAGGCCTTCTTGAGAAGCTAACAGTTTCGCAGCTAGTCGAGAAATTCCCCGCATTTTATGGAACCCGGAGGTTCACCACCGCATTCACAAGAGCCTGCCACCTGTCCCTATCCTGAGCCAGCTCAATCCAGTTCATGCACCCCATCCCACTTCTTGAAGATCCGTTTTAATATTATCCTCCCATCTACGCCTGGGTCTCCCAAGTGGTCGCCTTCCCTCAGGTCTCCCCACCGGCATGCACCTCTCTTTTCCCCCATACGTTCCACGTGCCCCGCCCATCTCATTCTTCTTGATTTGATTACCCGAATAATATTTGGTGATGAGTACAGGTCATTAAGTTCCTTGTTATGTAGTCTTCTCCAATCCCCTGTCGCCTCGTCCCTCTTAGGCCCAAATATCCTCCTCAGCACCCTATTCTCGAACACCCTTAGTCTTTGTTCCTCCATCAGTGTGAGAGACCAAGTTTCACACCCATACAAAACAACAGGTAAAATTATATTTCTGTATACCCTAATCTTTGTGTTTTTGGATAGTAACCTGGAAGACAAAAGATTCTGCACCGAATGATAGCAAGCATTCCCCGACTTCAATCTGCTCTTAATTTCTTCATGAATGGAGTTTCGATTCGTTAGGGTTGCTCCCAAATATCTGAATTCTTCCACCCTTTCAAAGGATTTATTGTCTATCTTTACGTGTGATTGTGTCCTGCATTCTGATTTCGAGACATGACCATGTACTTAGTTTCCTCAGCATTTATTTCTAGGCCAATCTCCTTACTAGCAATCATTAAATTTTGTGCATTTTTCCTTATACTATGTATGCTTCCGCCGAATATATTAACATCATCAGCATAAGCCAGAAACTGATGTGTACCATTCAATTTCAAGCCCTCCTGGTTTGCGTGAACCTTCCTAATGGCATATACTAAAGCAGAGTTGAAAAGCAATGGCGACAGAGCATCTCCTTGTTTCAAGCCATTCTTAATAGGCAACGTGTCAGACAGATGTTTGCCTACCCGAACTCTACTATACGTTTCACTTAGTCACATTTTTATTAACGTTACTAGTTTCATAGGGATACCAAACTTAAAGAGAACATTATACAAGACCTCCCTCCTAACTGAATCATAGGCTTTCTTGAAGTCTATAAATACCTGATGCACTGCCTCATTTTATTCCCATTTTTTTTCAAGTATTTGACGAATGCTGAATATATGATCGGTAGTTGACCTGTTACGTCGAAATCCACACTGATGATCCCAATAATTTCCTCTGCACATGGAGTTAACCTTGACAAAAGAATGTTGGTTAAAATTTTGTACGTAGTCGACAAAAGTGATATGCCTCGATAGTTACTACAATCTGTTTTATCACGCTTCTTATAAATAGGCACAATGACTGACTCCTTCCATTCCGCAGGCAATTCCTCCTTATTCCAAGTAGAAATAAGTTGATGGATCTCAGACCGAATTATCCTACCCCCTGCTTCAATCAATTCTGCTGGAATCTGATCAATACCTGGTGATTTGTGACTTTCTAGCTTTTCAATAGCCATCTCAACCTCAAAGGCACTGGGCTCAGGCACTAGTGGCTCTGCCGTGTGTAATTCAGTCTGCGTAACATCATTAACCCCGTGCATATTCAACAGCTGGGAGAAATTACTCCTTCACCTAGCCAAAATGCTGTAGGAGTCTGCAACCAGGTCACCCTTCTCATCATTTACTACATTAATTCTAGGCTGGTACCCCCTCTTAAACTCATTGATACCCCTACACAAGTCTCTGATATTCTTGTTCTTACTGTTTGTTTCAAGTTCGTTAATTTTAACTTTCAGATATTCCTTCTTTTTGTTCCTGAAATGTCTACTAGCTCCCGCCTTACGTTGTGCAGATTATCTCCATTATTTTGGTTTGGATTCTGTAACCACTGAATTTTAGCCTGCTTCCTTTTATCTAAAAATTCTGCACATTCTGCATCAAACCATGGTTTATGCTGCTTCCGTTCATGTAGACCTAGACTCTCTTGAGCTGAGATTTGGTATTCTTTTTGAGGTTTTCCCAAGCCCTATTTATGTCCTCACTAACATCTAAGTTTTCCAAAGCTGCAAACCTGTTTGAGATCTTAAGCTGATACTGTTTCCTAACCTCTAGTTCACTTAGCTTCTTGAGATTAAATCTCTCTGCATCGAACTTCTTTGCTGCTTGTTTACTTACTGCCAGTCTTTTCCTAACTTCTGCAACCACCAGGTAGTGATCAGTATCACAGTCAGCTCCCCTGAAAGATCGCACATCGAGTATACTGGAATGCCGTCTCCTATCTATCAATATGTGATCGATCTGATTGTGAGTCTTCCCATCAGGAGAGGTCCAGGTGTATTTATGAATGTTTCGGTGCGGAAACATAGTGCTCTTAACAACTAGATTCTTTGATGTGGCAAAGTTTACTACTCTAACACCATTAGCGTTACTATCCTGATGTAAACTCTCATTCCCAAAAGTCGGTTTGAAAATATCCTTTCTCCCCACTTTTGCATTAAAATCTCCTAACAGGATTTTCGTATGGTACTTAGGAAAGTGATCAAAAACCCCTTCTAATTCCTCATAGAAGCTACCCTTTGAATCGTCACCTTTCTCTTCTGTTGGTGCATGCACATTCAGAACAATGATATTACACCAGCGGCCTCTCAGCACTATGTATGACATCCTATCACTAACAAACTCCACTCTCTTGATTGCCGATACTATTCTCTGGTGTACAAAAAAACCTGTTCCCAATTGATGATTTTCCTGCCCTTTGCCATAGAAAAAACTATACTTCCCGGCTCTTACAGTCCCTTCATTGTCCCACCTAACCTCCTGTACACCCACTAAATCTAACTTATACTTTGCTAATTCCCTGACCACTGTCATAAGTGACCCTGACCTATATATGCTCCTCACATTCCATGTTCCAAAACTCATATCCCTTTTCCGTAGCTGGGGTCGTACCAAAGAATCGATCCAGGTCCGAGGCATTGTGTAATGGTTCGTAACATCATAATTTTTTACGGTGAGGAGTTGTTAGGACCTCGCCCAACCCCAAGCTGGAGGACCACCCCTTGTCGGCTGTCCGCGACTGCTTATTCAATGTATTCGCAGCTACCCTCAATAACTGGAGGCCGTTCCTCCATCCGCAATCTGAGGACGCGCCATGCCGTGCTGACAGGGACCCACTTAACACGGAGTGCTGCCGATAAACTGACAATAATAACGCAGGTAATTCTGTGACGTGGAAGATAAGTTGAAATAAAATAAAATGTTAAGCGGGCTCGTAAAACTTGGTGACGAATTCCAAAACTCTCCTTTGTTACGCTGTCGCACAACGGGCCGCAGGGTTGCAGTGTGCTCCGTTATTCGTTGTAAAATCGCAATTCGAACGGAATGTGGGAAAAGGTATCGTGCACCACTGTATGAACACAGAGGCACCGGCTCTCCAGGCAAAAAATCTGCGTATGTTGTTTGTCACAAATGTGCGTGCCACCATTTTTGAGAGTGGAAGGCATTCTGAAGGCGAAGGCGGTAGAGTTTTCCGAAACATTGATATATTGATAGGCGACCGCGGTGACGCATCCCAGACTGTGTTCTTCAACTCCGGTCTGTAAGAACCGGTGCTCGTTTTGAAGAAGGACGGTGCATCCGATGTAGTAGACTTGGATTTTCATTGCGTGTGCCACATTTCTTGTCTCAGCCTGCCATTGCACTTCCTTCACTGCCCACTCCTAACTTCCTTCTCCACGCTCCGTCTACCCCACCATTCTCCTCAATCCCTTATCCCTACTCTTACAACATACCTTTCTTTCACTGTTTTCACAAGCGTTTCCTCTCTTCACTTCCTACCTTTAAAAAAGTTACTGGCCTAGGTAGGGCTGAGCTTTGTCATAATCGAGCGGCAAGAATACGAGCAGGTAGTTCGTGTTTTGCTTTCTACCCGAAAGGTTCTTGTTGTGTATTTACCAGGCTGTTTGCAGTGCACGGTGGTCACAGACTGTCAGTTGTAAGCATGCCGGTGGATGTGGCAAGCCAAGCAGGCTGATTCACACGACTGGGTCAACGGGGTAGCGCAACGCGTCCTTGTCTGTGAGCTACTCATTAGTCACCGAGACTTTGGACAAGTCGTCCAACAGTCTGTGAAAATCAGCATATATTTTTTTAACAAATTTATCACATCTGTTAATAGCAGTCCGCGTAAACTGATACACCTGTTATTTTTACTGAAACATTTCAAAGTACGTCAAGCGATAGAAATAAATGTAGCAGATCTGGTGACTGTGATCATTACCCGACGATTGGTAATTTTGTAGTTATTACCACGTTTCAACATTTAAATCATGCTAAGGAGGTCCTTTTTCAGAACTTATCTACGGCACAAGATACTTAAGTAACACCTTCGATGTTGTAGCCCTTTTGCCTCATAACACGTTACAACTTACAGTATATCTGTGGTAATGTCTACGTAGAGAACCCTTTTCAATATCGTTACAACATTAGACAGAAGTATGTGTAAACTGCTTACGTAGTTGATATCAAGTTCCAAAATAACGTGAAGAAAGAAACACAAAATGTCAACGACAAAGGCGCCAACCCACCCCGCGAGCAAAGTCACGGACATTGTAGTGATCGATGCCGGAAATGAGTCAAGTGCAAGCGGTGATAATACAAAAGGCCAAACGTCACGCGACGGTCTGCAGTTCCAAGAAGAAATCCCTTATGTGGATGAGGACTGGGATGCTGGGGGTGAAGATGTCTGTGAGACTGCAGACCGGCGACCTCGGGAACAGCTCGTCACCCGAATTCCAGCTAAAGTCGAACTCAAGACCTTGACTCACATGGCTAAAAGACCAGCCGTCGATATAGAGTTTCAGGATCTTACATACTCTGTGAGGAATCCTGGGCGGCGGACAGGTAAGGTGCAACAGGCAATAATTTTGTTCTTGTATTATTTAATAGGCCTGTATTAAGAACGAGATTCATGACAGAACTTACAGCAGAAGGAAATCAAGAAATGTGTAAAGTTGTTATTCTGTTAGAGATGTTTTCGCTTCTTATTTACTTTCCAGACTTGCAGACTGACGTATGTAAAACAACAGCCATTCTCGCTTTCTCTGTTTTGGTGAAACTCGGTATGGAAAATAACGTAAATTAATGGCTGAGGTAAAATAGGTGGGGGACGGAAGAAATTGCACCACGAGAAATTTCGTGATTTACACTCGTGTGTGTGTGTGTGTGTGTGTAGGGAGGGAGAAGCTTTTTGTGTAAAGATGCTGTCAAACCGAATTACCCACGTGGACAGGCCTGAGATCAAACATAAGTCGCTGCGAACATGTGATTATATAATTTTCCTCCTACTGCTAGTTGTCAGGACTGTTACAATCGTAACGGGCTGGACACTGGACACGTGTTGGAATGGAACGGATAAGAAAGAACGATGCAAGTTATGTATGAGACGGAAGGGTAATATTAAAATATCTTAATAAGTTAGGTGCTGTTGATAGAGATTGGACTGAACAGAGACAGGCAGGGTCCAGTAGGCTGCTTGTGTTCTATTCTAAAGAGTTAGGGTTCGTAACTGTTCTTGAGTACTTAGAACATCTGACATAAATTATGTTGGGGAAACGACAGGAAAGTGAAAATTCTTGTCTCAAATATGCTTCTGTTTCCGTATATTCATTATTTATCGACACGTAAAATATTATTGTGCTTTAATTTCCGCATTTGTGGCCACATTTGACCACTGGAACTCTGTTTATCCTCTCAGAATGGGAGGTTAAATGCGGCATGTCAGTGTAAGGAGTCTTACAAATTGGAGCTGATCAATGTGTGAACAGCTAACAACGAAGTGCTGCGTACATTTATTGTGAAGGCTGAAGTCTTCAGGGGTATGAAACCGCGTCCTGGTGTCTTCTATCAAGGTGTCGGTTCGTAAAACGTTACCAGCATGTCGGAGGAGCTATCGGCTGCTTTAGGAAATGTCTATGGCCCAAAAGTGTGTCGTGGTCTTCAATTAAAATTCTGTTCTGCGAATTTTATTATGTTGTTGAAAACCATTAAATAATGAAACCATCAATCGGGATAGGCAGTGCCGCCTTGAGACAGGTACGGGTAGAAAGGTGTTTGTGCAAACCATGAAGGCATATTGAGGAATGGCGGTGTGGCTCCATTCAGTCTTAATCTTGGCATTAGATTGAGGCAAATGGTCAGGGAAGCAGCCTGAATGGGTCCCAGGGTCAGTCACGTACCAGAAAGACTGTGTTTACTCTGTTTAAGAACCATACTCTAATGCTTCAGCAAGTCTAGCGTGCTCAGTGTAGGATCTTAAGAGACTCCACTGTATTCTTCAGTCGTGCTGCTGTGTGTACTCCTGCATGCCTAGACTTTCTCTTCGAGAGAAATAGGATATGTAAATTTGCGTCAGATGTGTGATGCATGCTGCTCGCTGGCTGGCTGACCCACCGGAACAAGGGCCGCTGCACTTCGGGGTAGGAATATAAGAAGGCGGAGGTGCACCCAAGGGAGGACTGCCAGGCAGCAGCCCCCTAAACCCCCAAAACCCCCAAAACCGAAATTTAAAAAGCATTTCGTAGATATTATGGTATCAGAAGTTTTACGTGATTTTCCCTTTAGCCAAAATGAACCTCTGAAGCCGGCTTATGGCTGGTATATTAGAGTTTTGAAAAATAAATTTATACAATTTAAAAAACAAGAAGATAGGACACTGTGATTGAGTCATGGAACATGTAGTTATATTCGTATGTATATAAATGCTGTTGCAAACGGTGTTATGTTGTACTTACAACATGATTTTTATAACATAATTTTTAAAATCGAACAAAAATTATATATAACCTCAGGGTCAGCCTCCCCAAGGAAAAATTCTGGGTGCTCACCTGGAAGGAGGCGTCTTGCAGTGTCCCATAATTTCAAAGGGGCATAGTTGTTGCCATATGTAACTGTTCCCAGGCAAGAACACATAAACACACTCTGTAGATTAGTGTCCACGAAACTGTGTCACCCTAAAAGTTGCCGGCCCACAAAGTATTCTTTAGCGTTAAGTCTCTGGACAAGTACTGCCGTGATTGTCCTGGGCCGTCGGTTCTGACAAGACGCCGCGTCTCTGTGTTGTTAGGCTGTCAGTACCTGTCCTTTGTCCTTACGTTCAGATCTGCATCTTTTGATTCATATAAGGTATGTTACGCTAGCCTGCACCGTAATATTGTTTCTGAATTTATTACTTCTTACTGCCTTCTAAGCGTTTGAATATAAATGACAGATACGAGGCATTGTTCAGGTAGCATATTTTATAAAGGTCTTAACGTGTGTTATGTAACGACACTTTCAGTTGATAAGATTTTATAACTTCGGCTTTCGATGAATGACTGAGTATGGATGAAGTGGAATGGTACTGACAGTAGAAAACTGGAGTACTTGGAGAGGGACCTGTCTAAGTGTCACTTTGTTTACCACAAATCTTGTATGGGCTGGACTATGTTTGAACCGTGGCGTCCGCGGTTAGAAGCCGACAAATAACTGCGGGAGTCATGGCATGGCCAGTTCTTTTATGCGTCAATTGTCTTAGGTTTTTGTCTTCGGGCAGTGGGTATAAAAGAGAAATTAAAAAAACTGGCAATCAGCTTCGTGAATTGCACTTTCTGTCCTGCTCCGAAGCTGAATCCCTTCAGACATTTGACAGGGCCCGTTGGATGAGGGATTGACCTGTCAAGTGGTGCAGTGTGCCTGCACAGGAGGACGCACGTACGGGCAAGACTCTTGACAGGGACAGCCCAGGCAGGAATTAGGCATGCTGTTAAGAGTTAACTGTGCAGAGAAATTCCAGTTTCTTTAAACTGTGTAAGACGCACCTTCATTTCCACAGTTATATGTTAAGGAACTCATAAGAGAGGAAGACTCTGAGTAAACACTTACGGTGCCTGCGCAACTAAATAAACACACGTCGCTTGTATCATTTGTTCATTCAAAATTCCTGAAGAGACAGTTGTCTCTTGTACACTTCCGCATTAAATAAACGGAAGTTACGACATTTCAACATGCAATTAACAAACAGTAATAACTTAACAATACAAATTCCGTAAAGTAATTCAGTATAAATCGAAGTAATCAATTCGGAATTACTCCGAAATTTCAGCTCAGGTACACGTAATTTGTGTCCGTCACAAGTGATCTTACTTTTTATTTTGTCGATTAGTAAAAATGTTTAACGGCGTGAATGTGGTCTGGACTTTATTAACATTTTATTGTTCTCAGAAAAGGCCTGATGATGGCTTAATCAGCCGAAACATGCTGCCTGTTTCATCCTGTTTTGTATTTTGTGTATGGCTGGATTTGAGAAAATATATTTGAAAGTGTATGCCTTTCTTACCGTGTTCGCATGAGTCCACCACTGCCCACTGTCTCTAGCCACACGAATGCAGACCACAAACTCACTACTTCTTTAACCCTTTAAAGACGAAACGTGTCTGTTTTATATAAAGAATCATTGCGTACCGCGCTGTAAACACTCTCCACTTCGGTTATAAAAACCAGTCTCTTAATGTGTTATAAAGCAAAAGGTGCTGTTTGTTCCAAGATCCGTACAAAACACATAAACGCAATGTGAGCACCATGTAGAATTTTTGAATTTTACTCCTGGTGGTACGTAAAGTTACCGCTAGGCTTTAAAAGGTTAATGCCAATTTTTCACATTTTCCTCCCGTCTATGCTTCAGTTCCTCATGTAGTATCTATCTGATAGATATTACATGAAAACGTGTATGACAGATGCTGTCATTCAGGTTTATTTTTTAAATTGGGCTCTATAATGAAATGTTAACAATATGTAGGTTATAAGCTATACTTTTAATCAAATGTTGCAGTATTGTTAAAAGCTTCGAGTGAACGCACGGGAACAGCCATTTCTTGGATGGCGGATGGTTACAGATCGAATTGATGGGCATTAGAAAAGTAATCCTTGAATCTGTGAACTACATTCAGTTGACTCACGACAGAATATAACGACGGGCTTTTGTTAATCCTGTAATGAGCCATCTGCTTTTCCTGTGGCGCTACAGCCCATCTCTGACCTAGGCCGCTTCAGTGTTGAGGTTTCAATATCACATACACACACACACACACACACACACACACACACACACACACACACACACACACACACACACACACACACACACACACACACACACACACACACACACACACACACACACACAGTAGGACTCTCTGAACGGGTGATCAACTCATCTTAGAGGCCGCTACATACGCAACACACAACAAACACAACGGACGAACATCCATGCCCTCAGCGGGAGTCGAACCTACCGCCCTGCAACTGAGCTGGTGCAGACTTACGCCTTAGACCGCATGACCATCGGAAATTAACCTTCTAGTTCTGCAAAGATTGAGCTTTCTTGACCTGAAAAATTTCGAATGCATTAAAGAGGGTCACTGTTTACGGCGTACGTAATATAAGGAATTAAAGATGTATATTACGTGGAGGGGAGTGGATAGCTTAGAGGATTTCTCACGGAGAAATTTCCGCTTTCACATTGAAAAGAAGGCTGAGAGAGATCTGCGCTCTTCTGGGATTATAAGCAGCGTAGAATGGTAGTTTGTTACTTGGACTGCTTGAACCTTGAAGACGGAACTGATAGGTTGTTCCGAAACGTCGGTACAGAACTACCAATAAACGCTGCGTGATATCCTAGAAGAGCGAGATCTCATCTATGTCGCGGCAGAAGCCTAAAATCACGGGGCTGAGGGAGGCTAGTTAGCTTGAGGGTGCAGATAGGATACGTATGCCCAAGCAGAGAACTGATTACTGAATATGCACCCATTACATCACTGACTGGGATATTACGACCCCTTTCATTCGAATTGGACGTTGGAAAATTCCGATATCAACTAAGGTTTACATGTTTAGAAAATCCATGCAGTCGTGCTGTTTCTTTGGGTGAATGTGATGCAGTCACATTATATTTAGGGTTTTAAGGCCCAGTGGTAACTACGTGCACCATATGCTGTGCCAATAACAAACTCTTTAATTGTGCTACACATTGCATTTACGTGTTTTATTTCACTGAACTGCATTAACGGAATGGTGTTTGTGATGGTCACGGACTTTTTTTTCTGTAATGTAGGAAACTAAATTTTTATATATAAATACAGTTGGCCTCAGCATATGACGTGGGTAACAAAATACACAAACGCTAATCCATGGCGTCTTCTTACACTTAAACAGTTACTTTAGGACTAGATCACTGTTATTTCCACAAAAAATAACATTCAGTTGATGCAATGTTTTTATTATAGCCATACAGGGATAATGTAACGGCACAGTTTCACCAAATGTTTACGCCATGAATTTTAGAACTTCTTCAGATATAACTTGATAGATGATATCAGCTAAGCACAACGCAACAATGCCAGTCGAAGCATCGGAACGTGCTGACTACTTCATAACGACAAGCACTGCTGCCATCTGGCTTAAGTGTAATCGACTATGAGAACAACAGTGGTGTAGCACACAAATATACAAAGGGTACTGAATGTAATTTACATGAAAGTCAGCCTTAAAACGTCTTCTTGATAGGGTAGCTAAAATGCAAAAACTATTTGCTACCGGTATTAGGCAGATAAGCTTAAAGGTTTAATTAGACCTTAAGAAAACAAGTCCTTAGAATGAGTTAAGTGAACGTAACTTACAAATTTAATGTGTTCCATGTCCGTGCACTGTATCATACGAAATAATAAGTGTGAATGTGCCCTAGGGCACATTCACACTTAACCGTATAAACGCAACCATAGTGTATCCAGACTATTCTCCCTGAAGATGGCCGAGCAGGGTCGAAACATGTAGGAGACTTTCACAAATAAGGATTATATATATTTTAGTGCATCAGTTGGTGTTTATTATTTCGTAACTTACGAATGTCAAAAGTTGTGTGAGGGTCATGTACAAAGTATGAGTGTTACCAAAATCTGACAAAAATTCAGTGAAGACCTAAATACACTGGTCCTTGAAATAAATGGGACTGCAGTTGTACATAATAATGTTGGTATGAGTAGCAAATGTTATAAAAATCTGTATGAAGATATTACACGTACTCTTACATTTAATTATTCATTTATGTACATAATTAAGTATATTATGGAATGGAAATGAATGTGGAGAAAACGAAGGTAATGAGAATATCAAGGCATCCATCACCAATACAGATTATGGCGGATCAAAAACAACTGGAGATTGTGGAATATTTCAACTATTTGGGTAGCCTGAAAACAAAAGATGCAAGATGTACACGTGAAATTAAATCCGGAATGGCCATGGCAAAAGCAGCATTTAACGAGAAGAGTTTTAATGTGCGTTTGATCGAAATCGGCCCCTTGCATGCCTACAGACGGAACGGTTTTGATATTTTTCGAAATCCACCCCAATAATAGACGCTTTCTGCGTACTTTTATCTATCTGCAACAGTTTCGCAGTGTCACGCCAGTTACTAGTACTCAGTCACTTTTCGCCATATTCACCAGTTCACTGTGTCTTCAGGTGTTAAATTCTTCTCCTTCATCACTCTTTGCACGTCTCTTTCCCACTTCATCTCGGGTCTTCCTTTTATTTTCCTTCCTTCCGGTAATCAGGTAAACTTTCGCTTAGACCATATGTTACCTCTCATACGTAATACATGTCCATACCATTTTAACATGTTGTTATCCATTCTTTCCAGGCTTGTCCCACGCCATTTCTCTGTAATTAATGCCTTTCTTTTAACAGCCACTGTCCAAATGTCATAAAGGTAGCTTAAAATGCTTTCCACCATTGTGTATTTTTTTTGCATTTAAATAGTAAAATATTAGCGCACAGTCATACCTATACGGGGGGGGGGGGGGGGGTAGAAGGGCGGTATCGGTACATAGAACACATATCCGAAGATTATCGCACAGTGTTGTTGAACCATGGCACGTTTGGTTTCTACATGGCATCATTGAGATAAGACGCGATGTTTCGGCCTCGACTTTGCTGTCGTATTTTATTAAGTGGTTGTCATTATAATGATACTTTTCCTTAATTTCCCTGCTTCTTGTGTCACCGAATTAGATCGAACCCTACCGGCTTTAGCCCTAACTTACACGTCAACCACTACGTCTTTTCGAAATTTGTTGTTTGGAGAATCAGTAAGAGCCTGGGGCAAAGTTATAAGCACATTGTGTGATGCTGTATGCACGTTGTCTACAAACAACAAGACACGCAGTTTACATATAAGCGTAACATAGAGGCGCGTTCACGTAACCATTGTTGCCGTGGAAAAAATGGGCAGTACATATTTTGAGTGTGTGTTTGTAGTCTTCGTTACCCAGTATGCAAAGTGCATGCGCCGTATTATACTGTCGTCTGTGGCCTGTCTGTTCTTACCAAATTTTTCCACATTATCTCACAAAGAGCACAATTTTTGGGGAAAAAAAGTAATTGCACATAAAATGTGTTTCGATTTTCTCTACAAATTTATGTGAAACATTTCTCATACTAAGAAAAATTCGGCGAGGCGTTATCATAAATGTACGTAGGTCTTCATGTAAAGTACCCGTTATTCTTGTCAGATTTTAATCAAACTTGAATTTTATGAACAAGTTTTCGAAAAGTACTCAGATTTCATGAAAGTCTGTCCAGCGGGAGGAGAGTTATTCCATGCGGACGGACGGACAGGCATAACAAAGCTAATAGCCGCTTTTCACAATGTTATGAATGGCCCTAAAAACAGGAACTCATGTTCAGTCGCAAGTAGTAGCCTTCAGTTCTCAGTCGCTTTACGTAACATGTTGACTTTATTTCATGGCGTGTCTTCAGAAAGAGGTCACTGAGCTGAATGCAAGGACTGAAGTTGCATTTCTTCCTACCTTGCGGTTTGTAAATTTCTGTCGCACGTGAAAGGAGTGTCTGTGAGAGTTTATTATTTTGTGAGGCAAAGAAATAAAGTTGTTTTTCGTGATACTGAACCATGCCACTAGGAAGAATGTAACATAAGTGGGTTAAAGAATGTATGAATTTATCAAACTATTGACGGAAATATTGCGACTCCCCCAGAGGTTAGACCCTACTGAGGGTCGTGCGTATAAGTTTTGTTATATTTTGGAGGAAGAATTACGAAAACCACCTGTAAGTATTATCGTGTCCTTCCCTTCAATTGTATCAGAGGCGGTGGCGCCTGGTAAACATATATCAGGCGCCACCGTACAAACTTTTGGTTGCCCGGGCGACCTGCCTCCCGGTGTGTGTGCACCCTTGCACTAAATATCGTGAAGATGTTTTAATTTTAGTTTAATTTGTTTCCCTGAGGGAAAGAGAGCACTTCGAAGTTCTAGGTGAAGAACGAAAGGATAATATTAAAATGGATCTAAAAATGAATGGGGATTGTGGACTGGATTCATCTGGCTCAGGACAGGGACAAGTGTCGGGCTGTTGTGAACACGGTATTGAACTTAGGGTTTTATAAAGGAGTGGCACTTCTTGACCCCCTGGGAAAGTGTTGGGTTCTGAAGTTTCATGTAGTTAGGTCACGTTCAGATTTTCTGTCCGCTATGAGCTTACAGACGCAAGTGTACGTGTTTTTGAGCTGTTTGAGGGTATTGATGAAAATCGGTAGAAAACACTGATGCAGCGGCAGCATTAACGTGTGTATCACCGACTCTTAACGTTTTAAAACAGTGTGGTTAATGTTTATGTCACATGCTTTACCACTGATAAATTCTGCATTTGTGCCCGCACCGTGTGTTTACATGTTTCGTTCAGTTCTCAAAAACAGCCATTGCCATCCTAAACCAAGACTGTCGATCTGCCTTATGTAATGGAGAAGCAGTGAGATGTGAAATTCGGACATTTTAAGGATGAGTTTTGCCGGCACCCCTTTCAAAAAGGGGGGTGGGAGGGTGCGGGGGCGGGTGAGAATTCAGCTGCATGGTATATTTACAATGGCTGTTGGGTCTAACAGAATTGGTTTCGTAATATTACTTTCAACTTACGACAGAAGCAGAGCCAGTTACCGTAACAGCTGATTTGTACCCGACCGGACGGCATCACGTCCAAGACGACGGCAATTCTTAAACGATGTTTGTATTTATCAAAATAAAAATTGTTATACACGTTTCAGAATTATTATCAAACATGATCTAACATGTGTCCCACTGTTACTGAAACAAATATATTATACATAAGACCTTTGCAGTTTTAAGGTGCTAAGACTAGTCGCCAAGTCCCCAGTGAAGCATATGCAACTCCGTTTTCCTTCTTCGGCCCATGTGGTAAAGTTTCCGTTACGCTGCGTAATACAAACGTTACTTCCATAACGGTAGCAGCTAAGGAACGCACTGTGTGAAGAACTTATTTTAATAATTCTTTTTAAGTATGTCGTATTTTAAGCTACTCCACTCTCTTCCGCATTCATTCGTTAACCACATACCAAATTACACGGTGTTATGCGCCAGAGGATTGCAGTGGGAATTATCACCGCGTATAAACCTCACATCTCATAAGGTAATCAACACGTGGCTTTTATAAAGTCATGGAATTTCTTGACTATGTTGAAAAAGGTTAACTCTTCGAGGAAGACTCTACACGTGGTGCTAGTTTTACGTAAGCTTTGCCAATCTCCAGTGCTGTGTCTCTCAACCAGACTTCCGGAGAACATCGTTAGAGGACCTGCGAGAAATTATGGAATAAATAAATAAGAATCTTGTACCACAAGAATCCAAATATCCTTCCAGATATGCTTAATGTTTTCCAGTGTAAGCTAACAATATGTACATATAAATGTCTTGACAAAAATTGAGCAGTAATTGAATTGCGCTCCCCCAACAAACTTTTTCAATTTTTTCTCAACTGTAAATGTCTTCATAAGTACGGGTTCGTCGGGATGTGAAAAACTATTTTAATGTTTCCTTCGTGAATAAAAAAGTTTGAGAAACACTGCCATAAGGAATACGGGGCAGAGGTATATAACTCACAATACCGCATGTATTATCCTAGCTTCTGTGCTCGCAGAGCTGAGTGTTGGACTGTGGTCATTATGAAAGTGTTGCGACTGCTGCGTAACGATGCACTGAGTGAATATTATCAAAGACGCTAATACTGCTGCCCCTGCTGCTGCGGTTGAATTTTTCAAAATGCGGCAGCACAACGCACGGCGTTTAGAAAGAACATATATATAAAGGAAGGAACAAGGAGGAAAGGAAATGGAAGGAAAAGCGACAAATTAACTATCCATTAGTTGAGAGAAAGTGAACCTGTGACGAATGAAAGTAGCCGGTCAACATCGGTACAGTCGTGTACACTAAAACTGGGTGAAGAGCTTTTAGGTTACTGTGAGACGTAATTGCAGCCTAGCAATTGGAGAAAGGGCTTGGAGTGGCTAGGCATTTGGGCACGGGACTGCTGATATCATGCAGACAGCAGGAAGTGTGAATCGTTAAGACGCAGTGAGAGCATTTTGTAATTTGCGCAGTCCTAACATCAAGCAAATTTGAAGCTGATGTGTACGTATACTCGCTGTCAGTAACTGTCACTTAAAGACGTAGGCATGCTGTTAACCACGACGTTTACCACGACGATGCTGCGGCAGACCGCAGCATCGACGTGGTAAACATGCTGTCATACATTTTTGGGGACGGCTATTTGTTCAAGTTCACCGAAGCGGATTCCTTTCTGCGAAAGTAATTGAAAAGATTTGTCATACGCATAACTTAGAAAGACTGGAATAAATCATTTATAATTAAAAGACGTATGTAGGAATGTACACTCCCTCTGCAAACTAAATGCCCTGCCTGCAATTCTAGACAAGTTCTCGCCACGCCCGAACAAAAAACTGAACTAAGAATTGTGCCTGTTGAACAGACTTTTCACATGCTGAGAAGCGCCAAGGCTGGATTAAATTGTTGATGACAAGATACCTAACGAACAGCGCGAAAGTAGATTCTCGTGCAAGGCGGAAGTTTGACTCCTTGTACAGTGAACTAACTAACTAACTAACTAACTAACTAACTAACTAACTAACTAACTAACTAACTAACTAACTAACTAACTGACTGACTGACTGACTGACTAACTGACTGACTGACTGACTGACTGACTGACTGACTCCATGGAAAAGAGACCTTCTTGAGAAGCTAACAGTTTCTCAGCTAGTCAAGAAATTCCCCGCATATTATGGAATCCGGATGTTCGTTACCGCATTCACAAGAGCCCGCCACCTGTCACTATCCTGAGCCAGCTCAATCCAGTCCATGCCCCCATCCAATTTATTGAAGATCCGTTTTAATATTATCCTCCCATCTACGCCTGGGTCTCCCAAGTGGTCGCCTTCCCTCAGGTCCCCTACCAAAATCCTGTATGCACCTCTCTTTTGCCCCATACGTGCTCCTTGTACAGTGAAGCCTTGGGAAATGGCAGGAACCGTAAGAGTAATTTGGCTAATAACACTGGGGGGGGGGGGAGAATCGGCTTTGGGTGTTAGGAACTTTTACGAAGTTGTCAAGTTAGAAATAGCGGGAAGATTGGTTTTGAACCGGTCCTTGATATACATATGCCCAGATCCCCTATTGTAATTCCAGTTTTTTTATTTGCACCTCTTCATCTCAATAGCCAAAAGAACAGCTCTTAAATAGAAGCAATATTGGAGAGGCATTTGCCCCCACCCCCCCCCCCCCAGGTGGCGCCTATGTCAGGGTCTGAATGTCGGTGTCTACTACAACATTTGAAGGTCAATGGCACACACGTTAACATTCAACATGTGTTGTAGACGAATAGCATTGTGCTGTAGTTACATCGTGTGTGGTGTAATATTATTTTATACACGGAATTTGTAATTTAACTCGTAACTGCACAGGCGGTGATTCGTTATTAATACTACGTCTATTTTAGATTTCTTGGGTGAGAGTAATACCTTCTGTGAAACTGTGGCAACATCATTAATTCTTACACGGTGGAAAAACCACAAAAAGGAATAAATTTTAACTGTAGAAATAACCAGTAACAAATTCTACACGACTACTGAACAAAATATAAATATTAAACCTGTTTTACTTCTTTCCTTGTTCCGGGTTTCAATTATTTTCAATTATTAATTTTGTATTGTTCCTTTCTATCCTTGTTCTCTGCTTATTTCACTTTTTCCCCTTCGTCTTAATAAATGTTTTACTGAGAAATGTCTAGACGTGTTTTTGTTCATGATACGCTTCAGGTCTTTGAATTATTAACAAGGATATTCTTCCTTTCTCAGGTAGTTCCAAGAAATGTTGCAAGCTACTGAATGCATGAGATTATTAGTTGCCGACCTTTCACCTCGAATGCCCAGGTTTGATCCAAGGACCGTCCGTAGGTTATTTTTGGTGGACAAATTGACACGGTGACATGTTTTTCTCAAAGCAGTTCAGGTGTATTCCGTTGGTAGTGTGATTAGTGATGTAAAATTCTCGAAAATAATCTTTGGCGAGAATATTCTCTGACCTGAGAATTTTTGAGAATTTTCTGTTTCCCTATCAGAAAACACGTAACTACGAAACGGTAACATTATTTTTGTGCATAATTACTAAAGTAGTCTGTAAAGATTTGTCTTTCTCGATGGCCCTGGGCAAAATAAAGAGATGTCGGTAAAAGTACAACGTATCGAGGTGGAAGGAGAAGAATAAAATATTGGATATGCTGTAGTGATCATGTTTCTTTTGTTTAGTGCGTCCATTTTATTGATAAGTTACTTTTACATTCATATTTATCGGTTGCACGATAAACTTTTATAGAAAAACAGCCATATTTCAGAATATTTCAGAAAGAAGAAGAATGTAATGGTTTTTCAAACTCCCTGCTTGTCGTCTGCTTTTGCGTCGTGTTCTTCAGACTCGTCGTCATTGCCATTTTCTTATCTTTCTTGTTCTTGACACTCTGCATCCCGACGGGCGATGTCCAGTTTGTTTGGACGGACGGCGAGTCACAAGCATTTCTTAAAAGTTTCACATTGTAAGCTATGTGCGTAAGTTAACTTGCCAGGTCTTTCTTGAGTTACTCTGAACCTTTTGGCGGGCGATATGTATAATATTCTTTGTAATGAAATTTCTTTCCGTAGCTTCTGAAGTGGGAGGCATACTTAATACAGAAACTGCGACTTTTGCTGATTTTAAATCGTAACACCGTGGCAGAAGTTGACGGCTCCCTTGCTGCTTCACTTCCCGCAATTAGCGGAGTTGCAATTTTTACTTTTACGTAGCTAGGAGCCTTTGAGCAACTCACAAGATACTTTTTCGTTCTTTTTGCATTTTTCAAGTACCCTGTCTTACAGTAGTTGCAGTACACATCAGGGAAAGCAATGGTATATTCGCTGCCTGACGGTCAAGTGAAGCCAACACGTTCTGTGGCAAGCTACCACTGGGGAAAATTTGCAAGTTCTAAGGAATGTCGCAATTGTGCCTTAAAAAATACATTCTGGAAGTAGTGCAATGTGAAATAAAAAACAATGATTTTCGATAATAGAGCTCAGCATCAGAGCGCCAGACAACAGCGCCAAAAAAACTAGTTTGATGTACCAGTGCCCTGGTGCTACTACCTCCTCTCCGCTAGTGTAAGGCCATCGCATTCGTAGCACAGCATTGTTCCTTCGGTAACGCAGGGGATCTTCATGAACAGTCGATTTGCGTGACATACACTAGATGAGCTGTGCTACTGGTAGCTGCTCTGCTACCGTAGCCCTAGAACACTGTCAAGAGTTCGGCGGGTACACCTGAGGTACGTACAGATTGACAGTAGGGTCCTCGAACGTTCTCCAAATCTTTAAAGTGTTCAGGAAGATTCAAGTGTTCCGTTTTTTGGAAAATTCTCAAATATTCTGGGAGATTAATCTTTCGGAGAATATTCTCAGAATATTCTCGTTCTCGGAGAATATTGTCTCTAGAAGATTCTCAACTCACATCTCTAAGTGTGATGCCACCAACGCTCCTTTCAACATTTGTCACGAACGCTGTATAATGCTATATACTTAGTTAAATAGAAGAATAAATAAACTGAACAGAACAGACAACAATAAGTTTTACACAATATATTTACTGTTAAAATTTTGTTTTACGATTCGTTTCTTGAAGATTATTACGTATTTGTTTATATTATGCCCACGGAAGGCGAGACGTTCTTCGAAAATTGCAGGTTCCATTTTAGCCAGTTTCACTTATACTTATGTTAAGTGACGGCTTTGTTATGTGAAGGCACAATTGAAATTCTAGTTTTTCTGTTAAAGCAGCAGTTTACAATTGGAACATGTTGATGCACCACCACACTTAAATAAGGATAGGATTTAAAACCTCACTGTTCTCTCGTAAATGATCAGTTGACTTACATGAAAACGTTTTAGTAGAAATTCAAGATCCTTTGGTTTGGTTGTTTCCTATGGAAATTAACCCACGGACGTTGTTCTTCATTTACTAGCGAGTGAAAGTTTTTCTGCGACTTCGTTCCTTATCGCAAAACTTCACGGTTGCTTCATGCGCAAGACCCATGATATTAGGTTCTGGTAGGATGTTCTCGTGGCGCAATCAGCACGACAGTTGGTAGACAGTTGTGATGACGTGTGTACTCTGTCGCAGGGAGTTGAAGTGATTAGCAAGTGAGTATCTGTTTGTTAGCTCACTGGAACACATCCACTCTTGCTTCAGATTTCATTCAAAATATCTAACTCCATGGAGCAGAGGCCTTCTTGAGAAGCTAACAGTTTCTCAGCTAGTCAAGAAACTCCCCGCATTTTATGGGACCCGGAGGTTCATTACCTCATTCACAAGAGGCGCCACCTGTCCCTATCCTGAGCCAGCTCAATCGAGTCCATGCCCCATCCCACTTCTTGAATATCCATTTTAATATTATCCTCCCATCTACGCCTGGGTGGTCGCCTTCCCTCGGGTCTCCCCACCGGTATGCACCTCTCTTTTCCCCCATACGTGCCACATGCCCCGCCCATCTCATTCTTCTTGATTTGATTACCCGAATAATATTTGGTGATGAGTACAGGTCATTAAGTTCCTTGTTATGTAGTCTTCTCCAATCCCCTGTCGCCTCGTCCTTCTTAGGCCCAAATATCCTCCTCAGCACCCTATTCTCGAACACCCTCAGTCTTTGTTCCTCCCTCAGTGTGAGAGACCAAGTTTCACACCCATACAAAACAACAGGTAAAATTATATTTCTGTATACCCTAATCTTTGTGTTTTTGGATAGCAACCTGGAAGACAAAAGATTCTGCGCCGAATGATAGCAAGCATTCCCCGACTTCAATCTGCTCTTAATTTCTTCAAGAATGGAGTTTCGATTCGTTAGGGTTGCTCCCAAACATTTGAATTCTTCCACCCTTTCAAAATATTTACCTTACCTAATGCCCGTTATTTTTGCTAGTGAGTGACTGTGAATCACAACCATTTTATTCTTATGGCTGATGACATAAAGGTGACAGTGATTCCCGAAAGCAATCTGTCATTATGAAGCAATGAAGAAGTGAGAATTGGAGCGCCGTAGATTTGACGTAGTTTGCTGTTTTGTTTTGCGGATAAGGAAAAAAATGGAAGCCTGTCTCTGTGTATGAGTTTTTAGTGTACTGTGGCCACAAGATGGCTTGTCCACTGTTGAAGATTGACACTGTATATGAATTGGATAAGTTAGTATCATTATCTGACCCACATCCTTGGTTGCTTTCCGCAGCTATTCCAATTTGCCTTGAGTCAGAGCCCAAATATTTCAGTACAATGTACTGCAGTTTAACCCTTTAAAGACGAAGCATATCTGTTTTATATAAGGACTCAGTGCGTACCGCGCAGTAAACACTCTCCACTTCGGTTATAAAAACCAATCTCTTAATGTTAATAAGGCAAAAGTTGCTGTTTGTTCTGAGATCCGTACAAAACACATAAACGCAATGTGAGCACCACGTAGAATTTGTGAATGTTAAAGCTGATGGTACGTAAATTTACCGCTAGGCTTTAAAAGGTTAACGAGATGATGGTAATGGTTTCGTTAGGCCTGCAGATACACTTCACACACAATAAACGCTCTCCTTTGACGTCGAATTTCGATCCTTGAAATTGAAGCCGCTATACCCAGAACGCTTTCTGTCAGTTGCTGTTCAGTACAGGTTTCTTATTCTTTGTTTTAGTCGTACCCTTTACAGTGCCCCACATGTAAGAATAACACGGGTTCAGATCTGGCGAACGTGAAGACCACGAAGTTTTCTTATCCTGTCGCCGAAAGAAATCCGCAAAGAAAGCATACAAGTGTCTGCTAAGTAGGCTTCTGCGCAAACTTTCTGAAAATAGGCATATATTCTCTCGTAATCGAACAGGTGTTCAAAATATGAGGCCTGAATATTCGTAATATATAGGTGTGAGCTTTCTGTATGAGAAAAGTCATGGGCCAATAATTCTATTTGCAGTCCCATCACTGCACATAACAGCTATAACATTACGTAACGACACTTCGCGGATTAACATGGCATGTTATGCAGACCTGTGAGTGCGCTTATCCACTGGGAGGAAACCAAGCTTCATCGCTAAACACAACTAGTGTGGAGTTTATTTATTAAACATTACAACGCACGAAGTTACCCGTGCACAAATTACACGTCAATTTGGAATTGAATTTAGGGTAGGTGTGTGTCAGACATATGCAATTTTCCATTGGGATTACTCATTAGGTCTAATAAGGCATAGACCACAATGCTCTCCAATGACTGGCTTGAGGGCGTGCCGCTGAGTGCATTAGTTTTGTACGACAAGCGAGCTTAAAGAAAGTGACCAACCACATGGGTCAGATGAAATAACACTCTGTGTGTCATACATGTGCCATCATTTTTTTTTGTGAAATATACACTAACTGGAAAATATTTAATTAATTAATTAATTCATTCATTCAATAGTCCGTCTTACAAGTCCATAGCCTCTTCCAAAGCGAGTTCTACACAGAGTCTGATCTAGTGCTTCCTCTTTCAGTTTCCAGTATCTTATCATTTCCTTAAGGTCACCCAGTAACTGCTTACGTCTTCTTCCTCGTCTTCTCATAACTCCTGTCCTTTCTTCGATCCTTCCTCCTTCAATAACGTGCTTTAGAAACTTCCTACGCAAGATGTGACCAATTCAGTTAGCCTTTCTTCTTTTAATTTTATGTAGGATATTTCTGTCCTTGACTGTATGTAATACTTCTTCATTTCTCACACGATCGGTCTAACTGATCTTCCCCGTTCTTCTCCAGCACCACATTTCAAAACTTTCCAGGTATTTCAGACTAACGAAGTATATTTCCTGCTGATCATTTTAGTTCTTTATTTACGAGGTCTGTAGTCGAATTGTAGGTTGATCGGTCAAGTGGGAGAAGAAAGAAGAGAGCTATATTGATAAGCCTAGAGAATATCGACTACTGTCAAGCCCAGGGCACTGTCTCATCCCGGAAAGTGCAGGCAGCAGCTTTCCCTCGCTCGCCCCCATCTGGAGGTCGCATTGCTTTTCACTGTTGGATTCATCTTGGTAGGAATCTTGTTCACTCGTGCTGTTCGGTAGAAAGCGGAACCCACTCGTAGCTGCACTGGCTGCGTAAAGACGGCAAAGGCCGTCCGCTCTGCAGTGCGCAAGTCCCGCGTTGACTCGGGACTTGCGCACTGTAGAGCGGACGACAATTTGTTGCACAAAGACAGCTGGCAGCCCTGCTCTGGCATTCTCGGCTCCACGTTAAAAAATTCTCTGTGCGGAAGATAAAACTGACTGCAATGTATACACTCCTATTTCAGGCCCCTGCGACTGTTGTATTGCACCATCTTGCTTTCAGTGTTTCGCTTTCAATCGCTAATCACAAGGTCCTTGTTAGCATAGTATTAGCTGAATTTCAAGCACCTTCTTTTGGATGTGACCGGTAACACCAGGTTTTTGCCAGAGCACATCCACTGTACTGCTAATGACTACAGTTTGCCTGTAGTGTTTATTATGATGTGAAGTGTTCTTGTCGCATCCAAGTTATATATAGCCTATTGGTTCTACGCACAATCTAGTTCTTTGTCTCCCCTCAACCGCACTACTGTTCTTTTCATCTAGTTTTCTCATTTGCATTTAATCTTGTAAGTGATGGTGCCTCAATTTCTTAGCTCTGTGACCTGGTTGACAAAGAGTATCTCCATGAGTGGTATTTCCCCGTTGATACGTGGCTGTTTGCTGTTCAGAAGCTCCTCTCTCCAGCTGTGCGTTTCTATTCATTTCAACGATACATGGGGTTCGCACTCCTACCCCGTGCATGGGAAGCATCTGCCCCTTCCGTACACGCCCACTCCCCACACAATTGCAGCAGGATGTGTATGCCTGTCTTCTGCAGGAGTGTTTCAGTTCCCTGTATAGTGATAAAGATGTCTTCCCTCTCACCTCTTCTAGCCGCCTCTGCTTTTGGATTTCAGCGCATGAGCCAGATCAATCTAATCTACGCCCCAAACCAATATCTCTAAGATCCATTTTAATATTATCCTTAATCTACGTTTACGCCTTCAAAGTCGCCTTGTTCCTTCAACTTTCCCCACCAAACCCTGTATGCACCTCTTCCTCTCTCCCATAAGTGCCACATTCCCCTCCCGTCTCGTTATTCTTGATTTGATCACCCGAATAATAGGCCTATTTGGGGAGCAGTACAAATTGTGACATTTGTGAATGACTTGTAACACGGTAGGTTTTTTTTTGGGTAAGGAGCTGATTTTAGTACGTCGCCAAACCCCCAAACTGGAGTACCACACCATGTCGTCTGTCCGCAACTGCTTATTCATTATTTTCGCAGCTACCCTCCAGGGATGTATGCTTAGTGTAATAATTCTGAGCGGTCAGTAGCGGGCCTGCAGTTTGTGTCTAATTCTTGTTTAAGCGTCTAATCGAAGCACTTGTTATTAACGTGCTAAAGCATTCCTCTCGAGATGCGCGAAGACGCGCGTAGGGCTTCCTGTAAAGTACCTGTCGCTTGTGTGCAATGTAAAGCAAGACTAGAGTTCATGGACAAATTATTTTGACGCCTTTCTTCTTTGTTTCTGATTCGGACCTCTTTCTTCCTGCTCCTTTTATGTGTAGAGGGTTATTCTTGCACTTGATCACACTCAACGACCACACCCCCCCTTCGCCCCCCCTCACACACACACATCCATGCCCCGGCGGGATTTGAACCCGCAGTACCAGCAAGCGCTCGGCCGCAGACTAACGCCTCAGACGGCGCGGCTACTGGTGTCGGCCTGTTAGTGAACTCACCAATATAAAATACGAAAATCTGTGAATCTTTCTTTGAATTGTTTCATGTGGTCGTTGCCTACTCGCCAAAAGCAGACATGGATATTGCATTTCCTTATTATATATGTGGTTAACGAAAAGTGGTTTGGTGAAGGTAAAATTCGCCCTGTAACCTGCTATGAAGGCCGTGGTGGGGCTGTTTAGCGTATAGCACTATCCTTTCTTTAACCCTGGCACTCGATTGGGTTAGTCTGTGAACGGAACGCCTCGAAAGTGATTTGGGCAATGTTCATCTGACCATAACATAAGTTCCACGCAAAATATTGCGATTCATCTATCAGCTCCTTTATTAAAATTCAATTTATACGAGTATATACCAAATGACAGGGTACGTTAGCGACGTCAGACGAAAATGTGGAATGAGCAGTGTTAACTTTGTAATTGGAGGTAACTAAGCTGCTGTCTGTCATGTTAAGCCCTATACTTTTCGGAAGAGAGGAATGGGTGTTGAATATCTCTTTCTGACACGTTTTTTTAAATTAACTAGTCAACTGTATGAATTAACCTTTTGAAGATCACGTCAGAGTAACTCTGAAACTGACAGCCCGTCAATCTGTCCGTCTTGGCGCTGAGTTCCCTTGCAGACTGAAGTTATTCCACGTAACGTTTAAAGACCCATTTCTTACCTTGCACAGAACACATTTTGCTGCCAAGTGACACATCAAGCGTTTAGTGTTGTGTAGGGAAATATTCGTATATTTTGAGAATCATTCAGAACGCATAAAAACACATCGTATTCAAGATGCAGAAGTTTTTGTTGAACCTGGAGGTATACAGTGACAACTGAGATTACAGACCATGAGTCATTTCATACGAATTTACCCTTATCGGGAATATTCTCAGCCATAAAATGCTTCTTCTTTCTGTTCTTTTGATCGTATGATGAAATTTATGAACAACCTATTTTGAAGTAGTGAGCTGGCTAAAGTTTTGTATTGATTTTTTATATCCTCCATCTAAATTACACATTCAGTTCATTGTTGTTTATTTATTTTAAAAAATTAACAATTTTGGAGAAGAAATTATGAGATAGTAGAAGAGTGAAATG
Organism: Coptotermes formosanus; assembly: GCA_013340265.1. Taxonomy (NCBI): domain Eukaryota; kingdom Metazoa; phylum Arthropoda; class Insecta; order Blattodea; family Rhinotermitidae; genus Coptotermes; species Coptotermes formosanus. The sequence goes on along the minus strand of BLKM01000887.1, from coordinate 812,985 downwards.
ACAAGCTTTCTGCTGTATGGCGTCGTATTGTTGAAACAGTCCAGTATGTGTGTGTGTGTGTGTGTGTGTGTAGTGGGAATGTTGCAGAATTACTTAATGTACAACTTCTGTATGGGTAGAATAATTGTGGAAGAAAGAGGGATTCGGAATGAAGGTTGCGAAGACTGAAGTTGCGAGTGGAATCAGGGACGTAGTTTTTGCTGTCAAGTAACACGTACACACACACACACACACGCAGACACAGACACGCACGAACGCACACACGCAAACACACACACACACATACAAGAACAAACCACAAGGTCCGTCGTACTTTGGGCTAAACCTCTTGGGCAGATAGTCAAGATTTTACGTTTATGTATTTACTTACTCGAAGTATTTAATTGAATTATGTAATTAAGTTCTTAATTCAGGACACAAGGCCGTTTTCATCGACATTGTCAATATTGCTTCATCAGACGCTTGTGACGCACGGCAGTTGTTGGAAGCATAACAGTGTAATTACAGCAGAGTGGGCTTCATCTTCTCATCTGTTGCAGCCCTTACTGCCGTAGGGTGCGCAATTGAGGAAACGAAGCAGGAAATAAAGTTACGGTCCGAAATCGTACATGTGGCAGCCAAACTAACTAACTAACTAACTAACTAACTAACTAACTAACTGACTGACTGACTGACTGACTGACTGACTGACTGACTGACTGTCTGAGTGACTGACTAACTCCATGGAGCAAAGGCCGTCTTGAGAAGCTAACAGTTTCTCAGCTAGTCAAGAAATTCCCCACATTTTATGGAACCCGGAGGTTTATTACCGCATTCACAAGAGCCAGCCATCTGTCCCTATCCTGAGCCAGCTCAATCCAGTCCATGCCCCATCCCACTTCTTGAAGATCCATTTTAATATTATCCTCCCATCTACGCCTGGGTGGTCGCCTTCCCTCGGGTCTCCCCACCGGTATACACCTCTCTTTTCCCCCATACGTGCCACATGCCCCGCCCATCTCATTCTTCTTGATTTGATTACCCGAATAATATTTGGTGATGAGCACAGGTCATTAAGTTGCTTGTTATGTAGTCTTCTCCACTCCCCTGTCGCCTCGTCCCTCTTAGGCCCAAATATCCTCCTCATCACCTTATTCTCGAACACCCTCAGTCTTTGTTCTTCCCTCAGTGTGAGAGACCAAGTTTCACACCCACCAAACTAACTAAACGAGAGGAATATTAAGAATTAAAACGGATAGTGTTTGGTACATTCACGTATACCTCCTAGCGACCTTTTGTTCAACAAGGCAATATTGCTGTTTTATCTACGTTCGTGTTTCCGAGGTGCTTTCTTCCTGTAAGGCTTTCCGGTGCGTGTTTTATCACATTTACGCGGGTGACGTTCCTCTTATATTTCATACTTCTTTTATCATGCGATAAATTATTGTAAGGATTGTTCATTTTTAACATCTAATTCTGGCAGCGACCGGTATGTCTTGCTTTATGTCCAACAGTTCTGTGATGTCGGACAGGGCTGGAAAAACTAGGAATTTTTGTTACGTTCCTGGCGCGACTAAAAATTTTTGTCTTCTCCAAAGCGTCCAAACTGGCTGTCGGGCTCACTCGACCTCCTATTCAGTAGGTACGAAAGGCTGTTTCTACGGTGAAAAGCGGCCGAAGTGTAAATCTGACCACTCACCTCCATTGAGCACCGAGGTTAAAATTTAATGGAGCTATACTTCCACTTCTTCCTGTGTCTTCATTGTGTGCGTAGGGAAAACTTTGCTCTTTGCAGTCTATCTTCCAGCAAATATCCAGGCGTGACTCCGATTTTGGATTTAAGAGAGGACGTGGAATATTTCAGCTACGAATATTTGGGTGGCCTGAAAACAAACGATGCCAAGATGTACACGTGAAATCAAATCCAGAACTGCCCTGGCAAAAGGAACATTCCATAAAAAGAAGACCCCTTTCACCAGCAAATTAGACCTAAATTTAAGGAATAAACTAGTAAAGTGCTACAGTTGGAGCACAGCTTTATATGATGCTAAAATAAGACTCTTCGGAAAGTAGATCGGAAATACCTGGAAAGTTTGGAATGTGGCGCTAAAGAAAGATTGAGACCGGTTGGAACGATCGTGTGAGAAATGAAGAAGTGTCACATAGAGTCAAGAAGGAAAGGAATATCCTGCAAACAATAAAAAAAGGAAGACTAAATGTATTGGTCCCATGTTGCATAGGAACTACCTTGTAAAGCACGTTATTGAAGGAAAGATAGAGGCAAGGACAAAAGATATGCGGAGCAGAGGAAGAAGACCTAAGTAGATATATAGCGACCGTAAGGAAACGAGAATGCAACTGCTCGAAACTGGAGAATTTGCTTTGGAAGGGGCTATGGACCTGTCGGAGGGCAGACTGCGGAATAAATTGTTTGGCATAGGGTGTATCAAAAGAATTTTCTAAACGCTCAGCTTCGATAACCGCAAACTAAATGAGTCCCTGTTTTATGCGGAACTGTATTGCGTCAGTCAGAGTACATCATAATCTAAAAGACGTCGAGGTCGGTGACATTACAAATACATTATATAACAAATAAGAGAGTCACTTGACGTGTATGTTTTACGTTCTTTTTGATGGTCAAAAGAAGGACATTGGTGAACAATAGACTCTTATTTATAAGTTGAGTCTCTAGTAAATAATGCTTTTTGGATTGCTGTGCAAAACGAAGCGGAATATATTGACAAAGGGATGGGTCTTAAGAGTGGAGAATCACAAGTGGCTGCAAAGAACCCTTAGACGGGAGTGAGGAATGACTGAAGTAAAATGAAATAAGAATGAAATAAGATAACTTTAAAGAGAGAAATTTCAAAGGTAGCTAAAGCACAAAAGAAGTTCTGAGATTAAGAAAACCCAAGGAAGGAACTGATAAGAGGATGGAAAAAATTATGGAGAGCGGAGCGTATTGACTTACGTGCCCCTGACTGTCGCAAAAATAATTAAAATTTCAATTCGTTTTAAGTAATCACACCCAACATGTTTTTACCATCAGATACATAATGAGGGGCCCTCTGAGGGCACTTGTGTGGTATTATAATTTACACTTTACAACAGTAAGTTGGAAAACGGAAAGGGCTAATTATTTTGGATATCCCGTTTTCCTGAAACACGCTGCTACGTAATTAAAGCCGTTGAAAACCTGTGGCCTTAAAACAACCTGAGAGTCAGGCTAATGTAATAGTTAACTGTAGAGCTATTTGCACAACTACAGTATACAGACGGTCCCCAGATTAATCTGGTTTTACGTTCCGGAAGGTCCGGTGCAAGCCGAATTTTGCGCAAGACAGCATTCGGTATACGTCGTCAAATATGCACGTATATAAAAGGGAATTAATTTGAAATCCAAGCTCCAACACGCGAGAACCTGACCGACCGCTGCATGACCGCCACGCCATCTGCTTTATCGCCCAGCAATATTCTTCTGCCACCTTCGTGTCATGGCATTTTCATTCCCGTAAGGGAAACTTAGGCGCCTTTCGAAATGTTGTTCCTTCTTTACGTGTTTTTAAAATCGCGTAAATCTGAAATTGAGTAACTAGAATTAGAGTAACTGCTGTGTCGTAGTTCCTGCAGCGTCTCTTGTAAGAGGATGTGTGTGGAGTGTATGTATGGTCTACAAAATATGGATGGGTAATATTCTGTGTGTGTGTGTGTGTAAGTTACAGGCCTTTACTTCTTTCACATACGTATGATTATCGTCGGTCCGTGCACAGCTGACACCCAACCCCCCCATGGCGCAACAACCCCTAGTGGGCCAGGGCGTCCTCATTATCGAGGTTCCACGATCACCCTCAGGCACACCACATTCGGTAGGACTCCTCTGGATGGGTGATCAGTGCGACGCAGAGACCTCTATCTGACAGCATACAAAGTTCACAAGCGACAGGCACCCATTCCGCTTGTGGGATTCGAACCCACAGTCCCAGCAAGCAAGCAAGCAAGCAAGCGGCCGCAGACCCGCGCCTTAGACCGCGCGGCCACTTCCGTGCACAGCCATTCTTTGTAAATTTCCCTTGACTTTATTCATAAGTGTATGCGAAGTGCACTGCATATGAATTAGGCCTAGCAGCCCTCCGATTGGATTTCCGTTAAGGTATTTCAAGTAATCATATTTTCTAAAGGCTACTCAAAAGTCGTGATTTCTGCCCTTTATTTTCTGAACACAGGCCGAAATACTGTATTTTGGAGAGAAAATCAAATGCGTACATGCGAATTTGCAGGAATTATAACTTGGCATTTTAGGAGTGATTGATAACTATTCGTTTATTTTAACCTTGGTTTAGTAGTCGGGTAGGTTATGGACTGGCTTCATTTGACTCAGCATGGGGACCAGTTGAGGGCTTTTGCGCACATAGTAGTGAACCTTTGGGTAACGTAACATTTCTGGGCTAGCCGTGAAACTGCTAGCTTTCGAGGAATGACTCTGCCGCGTGGAGGTACAGAATTTAACCTTGGCTGAGTAAGTCAACTGAATTAGCTAAGTTCACTACTTGTCCATGAACTTGCTGCCGGAGCAGCACAAATGCCGACTACAAAACCGACGATGATGATGATGATGATGACGACGACGACGACGACGACAGTAGTAGTAGTAGTAGTAGTAATAACAATGATAAACACGGACACAGTATACCGGAAAGCACGAAATCAAGCAACTACAGAACAGCCATAATGAACACTGCACATATACTTCGGAAAGGACTAACATAAAGTACAAAACATTCAAGATGAGAAATAACGTTACACGCGCTATCTAAATTGTTAGTACAGTAAGTAAGTACATCAGTGCTTCGTAATCAAATCAATATTATCAACTTTATATTGTGTTTTAACATTTTAAATAATTTATCAGTGGTTCATCATACTGTCAGTGCCTCAGTTCATGTGTTTTAGTGTTTTTAAATTGTAAATGTTATACGCGATCCACTGGAACGGAAACTGAGCAACGAACTTCTACAACACACTGGTACTGAAAAGACAGATCCAGCCCTGCGTCACCTCCAGTGACTTCAGCACCGTTTAAGTATTTCATCGGATCAACAATATCTTGTAATAGGACTTGCAGCGCAACTTTTTAGTGATTTTATGCGGTATAAGTGGTTCACTAAGGACACAAAAACTAATAGCTGCGATTCCATAGACCTGTGAGCATAAAGACTGGCTTGCTTCAGCTGTTTTCCTAATGTTCTAATGTGACACCTCTGAGGATGATATGATATACATCGAAACATGTCGGGATTTCTTATATGACTCATTATATACGATATATATAATTTCTTATTGTACGAGTTGGTATAACAACATATACTTGTAAGTACAGAAGAGATGCAACGCTGAGTACCCTAGCAGCATGGTTTGTTTCATGTGTATAATTGTAAATACCTTACATAAAGGCGGTAACAAATAATAATAGTAACAATAATAATATCATAACAATAATAATGACAAATGAATGAGAATATTTTTTACATTGGTCCTGTCTGCTACGAGAGTCACCCCTAACATGCTTAACCAAAGCCTCTCTACCCTCAAAATTAAGACACCAACAAATGCACTATACCTATAACAATAAAAACACTATCACGTCATTGATATACTTTTTTACCCAACATGTTTCGATGTCCACATGACGTCATCATCAGGAGTATTATACCAAGGGCTTTACAGAAACCATATGTCACGTTGTAGGCCTTGAACAGTACATCACGTATCCACTGTCAGGATATTAGTACAACAATTAGATTGTGTGGTAAAATAACTTATAGTAAAATATTGAAGACGTGTATGTGTCATAGTATTTAAAACTTATTAAAATATTAAATATTCTGTATATTCATAGTTAGTCAGCACACTGTAACACCGTCACCAAGCAATACACTGGTTAAGAACACTCCACCTGGATATTATAATGCGATGTGCACTTGTGCTTAAGTATTGCTGTTATTATCCTTAAAGACAAGTGCACATCGCATTATAATATCCACGTGGAGTGTTCTTAACCAGTGTATTGCTTGGTGACGGTGTTACAGTGTGCTGACTAACTGTGAATATACAGAATATTTAAGATTTTAATAAGTTTTAAATACTATGACACATACGCGTCTTCAGTATTTTACTGTAAGTTATTTTACCACACAATTTAATTGTTGTACTAATATCCTGACAGTGGATATGTGATGTACTGTTCAAGGCCTACAACGTGACGTATGGTTTCTTTAAAGCCCTTGGTATAATACCCCTGATAATGATGTCATGTGGACATCGAAACTTGTTGGGTAAAAAAGTATATCAATGATGTGATAGTGTTTGTATTGTCATATATGTAGTGCATTTGTTGGTGTCTTAATTTTGAAATAAAGATGCACGGTGTAAACAATTTAAAACTCACTACCCTCCGTTTACAGCCACGCCTACTGTCCCAGGTCCAGACAGTGGTCTGCTAAACATCTGTTCCATCGTGAGAAATTTCCTCACTGATGAAGTCCACTTACATGATGAAGATGCTGAAAATCCCTAATCATGTCACTTTAACATGTTTCCCGGTTTATACACTGATTTCAACATTCTCTGACACCCTGTCCCCCCAGCAGTACTTGGTCAAATGACCCGTACTCTGGGTGCTCCCCAACACCGGCCATAACCTGAGACTGCCCAAATAATATTGTGATCCTAATTTTATTTTGTAGCTAATGCTGTGAGCTTTACTTAATTATTAAATGAATTCCAGTACTTCCAACGCCCACACAGATCTTGAAAATGAAACGGACGACAGTAATTTTTTATGTACTGTATGACATCAGCTCTGTTGCTTTGCATCTTGAATACTAAGGCTAGGGCTAATTATGCTGTAATATACATGCAGACAGAAACATCACTTCTGTTAGTTTGTGATGATTCGAATTGAAATGAAGAGGGCTTGACATTTAGTGTAATAATGGAGGCAACAGACACCTCTCATTGTTTGTATGTTAAAGAAATTCACGAATGAAATGAATGCAAAGTGTTGCCAATTGGAAAGAGAACTGCATCTTGTCAGTCTTTTATATTTGTGACTTGCTTTATTCATCATTACGCTGAAGGAGATGTAAAGAGCATACGAATTTTCATTCCATATAGACACTGAAGGCCACGTCCATATTACAGCTTGTACATGTACATTCACTGCGAGAATACGCATAAACTTTTCTGTTTCTTGGGCGACTGTCACAGGATTGCAATTCGGTAAGAATTCCTTCAGCATAAGCTTCTTATCTTGCTGTCTTTCTTTCTTTTTCTGATCACGAATGTACGTAAATAAATTACCTGTGATTTTTTTTGTTATTTAAATAACCCATCATTATCTTAGACTGACGTAGATAAAGATAATTTGTGTGTAAACAACTTGGGGCCGGGATAGCGTTATTAGTAGGCTACGGTCTGGACTATACATGGTTCGATTCCCAGGAGGTTAAGATATTTTTCTCGTCTGCAGTGTCCAGACCGGCTCTGGACCCAATTCAGTGGGTCCTGGTGTTTTTTCCGCGGGGTAAATCTGTTGTTGCGTGAAGTTAACCACTTGCGTCAGTGATGTTAAAAATGGGGGGAACTACACCCCTTCTACCACAGTACGCCCTCATGGCGTGGAAAGAGACAGCTCGATCTTTTCATCTCGTGTGACTAACTGATTTAATGTGATTTGTAAGGAAATTGTCGCGGTCTACTCGAGTTGCAAGCGCGGTACTTCTGTGAAGGGACCGAAAGTAACTACAGAATCCTGCGAATAGCCGGTAACCCGACCAGGATTCGAATACGGCACCTTTCGGATACAAGTCTAAGGCTGTTACCGCTACGCCAAACTACTTGTCTCTTTAAATATTACCACTTTGATTTATCTGTCCATAACTCCACTGAGCAGAATATTCCTTCAGAATTTAAAAATTACCTGATCAAGAAATACTTCCATCGAACTCGAAGGTGAGTTACCGTATTTAGAGGGACACACCGTCGGAATTTATTGTAGGTCAAACCAGATCACATCTTTCGACCTTTTTTGTTTTATATACAACTTCCCTTCGAAGTTCAGGCGTCACTTGTTGTCTGTTCTCTTCAAGGTTCTTGGCTACAATTTATTATACATTTTTGTATCTATGTCACGCGTGCTAAATGCCTGTCCAACCTAGTCCAAATATTTTCCTAAGCCTGCTTCGGTATATGTGCGTAATATTCGTCATTTCATCACTTTCCATTTCGTAAAGTTAGTTTTAAAACATCAAAGTGTAAAAATACTTTTTGAAACAAAATTACATTGTTGTATCCTAACAGAGAATGGACATAAGCTTGTTGTCTTCCTATATGCGACGCCCTGTAGTCTGATAGATGTATACCGACGTTTCAGAGAAACCTGGTGTCCCTCTCATAAGTATATCTAGATGAGAAGAAGTGATTATTCACTCCACGCCAAAATGGGAGATTTTGTGACGTGGTGTGTTGCGTCAGAGTTTAGGCTTTAGAAAGTATATGTTGTAAAGAAAGCCCCCATCTACAAATCCGTGAGGTGTAGAATGTATGCCATCCTAACTTGTGATGAGATTTGTATGTCGTCAGCATTTTCTTTTCAAGTCCATCGTACCACCAATAGGCAGGTACTTGGGTTGGCGAAATTGCTGTCCAGTCCGCATATGATGAAATCAGTCGTGATCGGTCCTGGAGACGTGGGGTGAAGTGGAGGGATCACGTGTAGGAGTTTTTTAAAATGCTAAAATAATGAAGGGGAAACACGACTTTTTCACTTTATTGACACTGGATCAAGCTATATAGCGACTGATACATGACCGTCTACAAGTTTCGGCCCATGCGCGCCATCATCAGGTCGTCGCTTAATAACATATTCCTTCACTTAGCTTGCAATAGTGTCAGACAGCTAATTGAAGGAACATATTGTTCTGTGATGACCTGAAGATGGCTCGCATCGGCCGAAAAGTGAAGTTTGATTAAACATCAGTTACTCATCGTCGTAGTCTTTTCGTCTTCTACCTACTCACAGCAGGTGTCGAGGTTGTTTATTTTCACTTGATCACACTCAGACACACACCGCAGTCGGTAGGATTCCTCTGGACGAGGGAGCAGCCCGTCGCAGAGACCTCTAACTTGTAACACAAACACTCACAAGAGACAAATATCCATGCCCCGGTGGGATTCGAACCCTCGATCCCAGCAAGCGCTCGGCCGCAGACCTACGCCTTAGACCGCGCGGCCGCTGGGATCGGCGCATCAGTTGCTGTTACGTATATACGCTTTGATGTAGCAAGTGAACAAAGCTGTGTCGAAAGGGAGTTTTTAGTGTCATAATTATTAGTTAAATAGTACAGCGGATTGCAACATTGGAAAGGAGAGAAAGTACAAAATTACGTCTTTATATCGCGTTAGAGATTGGAAGAAAGGCATGCCACCTGCTCGGCTCATGTTTGTAGAATTGTGAATAGCTCCTTTCAGTCTAGCGTAGCCTATGGATGCTTTCCGGTGCAGTTTCTGTGCGCTTCCAGATTACAGATCTAGGCTACGTTCAACTTGAAGGGGCACCCCCGCATTTCAGTATACACGTGACACGGTGCTTAAATGAACGAATTTGGCTGATACATTTCCTCGATGGTACCCCAGAATTGGCCTCCACGTTCGCCTGGCCTTACAGCTCTGCATTTCCATACGCTGGAGCGCACTGAAAAGGTGGTGCGTGAAGGCGAAGTGAACAGAGTAGAGGCCTTACTTAATTGAATTTTCGATCCCACAGGACGTATGCATGACCCTTATGTATTACCTTAGGCTACATATTCCTCTGTCAGACGAGGCACATCGTGCATTGAAACTGAAAATGGCCATTTTGAACATTTATGGATCTGAACTGTACATTAATCTATTTGTAAAAGATAGAGATTGTGTGTAGTTTTTTTTATTAATTATCATGAACTTCAAATAATATTGTTAGAGAACTGTTGGGAATGCCGATCCCAGTGACCGCGCGGTCTAAGGCTTAGGTCTGCGGCCGAGCGCTTGCTGGTATCGTGGGTTCGAATCCCACCGGGGGCATGGATGTTTGTCTCTTGTGAGTGTTTGTGTTGTCAGGTAGAGGTCTCTGCGACGGGCCGATCCCTCGTCCAGAGGAGTCCTACCGACTGTGGTGTGTGTCTGAGTACGATCAAGTGAAAATAAACTACCTTGACACCTACTGTAAGTAGGTAGAAGAGGGAAGGACTAGGAAACGAAACGAAACGAAACGAAACTGTTGGGAATTAGACCCATGACATTTCTGATTGGGAACAACCTCAGAAACAGGAATGGCTTAACGTCACCGGACAGTCCGTGTAAGAATGCGATTTGCCTGATTACTGCCGCAGACCTACCTGAAAACGCACAAAGATATAATGAAATTGACTCCATAATCTTTCGAAAGTATGCAGTAGTGACGGTCGTTACGCACGACACGCACGTATTGCGGCAGGGATTTTTTGAATGAGGTTTGAATTCTTATGCCCAATATTTTTTTAGTATGAGGGTACATTTCTTACTTATGAATCTGGATGTTCGCCTGCATCTGGTTTAATGATTATGAAACCTAAACCTGTTACCTCCACTTCCTATACGTTATTTCTGGCGTGGCGCTTAATTAATCAGGCACACGTTACCCTCACCTTTACCCACAGGATCATTCATAAGCTTAATTCTGTACTACTGGACGTGAATGCAGAATAATTTCCATTTTAACTAATTGTTATGGGTTCTTTGCATGCATTGAACCTACATATGAGAGTTGATATATTCTCGCCTGTTATCCTCATCTCTAACGTGTTAAATTACTAAATGGATTTCGATCACATTTGGTATTAGAGGCTATACGAACTGTTGCCAGGCGAATTTCAGTTCGGTCGGTGTAATGTAATCCAAAATTTCATACACTGAAATATGACTCATCTTACAAAATTTATACGTAGTGTAAAATTTATATCTAATTTGGAACGAAAACTGTCATTTCACGTGTTTTTGTTCTGCAAATATTTACAGAACTACGGAGAGAATTAACATTCCCTCTTGCAATTAAATGGCATTACCTTGCAGCATTCTGTCGGCAGTTGAGGTATAGAAAGTCAAATTGAAGTCATTTGCCACTTAAGTACGACGTTCCACTTCTGTGTTAATAGACGTGTCCAGATTACGGTGCACCGCTCTGCTCGTTACAAGATTTCGTCAAAATGATTACGAAATTCGAAGACCATTATGACATAGGTTTGTTTAGGCCCTGGACATGTTACATGTCACAGACATGAAATACCTGTTAATTTTTCACGATTGCATAAAAGGCTGTGGCAGAACAATACCTCAGCTGTGAGATGTGATTTCACTTTTCAAATACACTTATTTTTGTTGTATAGGTGAGCGGACTTTGTGTTCAAAATGGGCTATAAAACTGAAGACGGTGTAGTGAGGGCTGCATCGCCATTCAGCATCACATTCGTCAGTGGCAGGAGGGCACGGAGTGTGAGTTTGACGTGCACTTGCAACACTGCCCTGCACTTGTTAGGAAATACGATGTTGCGCAAACATTTTCAGAACTGATATTCTATTTATTTATGTATTAATTAATTAATTTATTTATTTATGGTTTATTTAATGGCTCTGTCGGTAGCTCAGACCATCTTATGTAGTTCCGTCTGTTAGGACGATTAGTGGCTAATGAACAGGAAGGACGTGGAAGGAGGAGGCCATGGCTTAATTTGAGGTGCCGTCCGTGTATGTGGCTTAATTTGATGTAGTATTCCTATATGTACGTAGAAGGCCTGAGGAAACACACACACAAATACATCAACATTACTGCTGTCACTGACACAGGAAAAATAAAAGCTTCCTCTAAATAGTCTTTAGTTTTACTAAATGAACTAACAGTTTTTAAAATCTGTAAGGTGTTGTATTTCTGACAGCATGGTGCTAAAGCGACTGTTTTTGGTGTCTGCTTCAGTGGGATCTTGAGAAATCTCGGCTAATCAAACGGCTTGACATAACTGCTGTTTGCTATCCCTTGGCGTTTCCTACTGCATCTTGCAAACTTGCGTTAACACTTAGCACAGTATACAGGTCTGCGTTTGTGGACGGATTATGTATGGTGCTTCACCTGGCCCGATACAAAGCTTCTGAAAAAATCCGCTACATTCAACTGGAGCTAAAACATTTAACACGTCTGAGAGGATTTTCTCTCTGTGTTAGCTGACAGACCATTCTTATGGACTCCTGAGTTCACTGCAATAATGTTCGCAGAATTACACATGCACGGATGTTTAAATTTCTTCGTCTGTCGTCCACTTTTGGCTGACGGCTTCTACAGATATATGTTTGACATTCACATGGAAAATCTCAAAGCGAGGATGAGTTGTTTACCAAGAAAGCCACCCACTAACAAACCACTGTCCTATCGAATTTTCGACTTACTTGTGGATCGAACTACCAGTCGACTCACCACCTGACTTATCTCTCTATATACCGAGCACAGTTTTAAATACCTGCAATCACTCTTCTTATGTGATTTGTTTGACAATATCCGAGGCTTAGGAATATTTCTGAAATATGGACAAGGTTTTGGCAGAAGTCTACTTTGACAGTAACGGTGTAATTTGTAGCTGAAGAAACGCAGTTGCCAGACATATTAAAGGTTTAAATGGTCAAATATCAGTTCGTTCAAGAAATAGAAAGAAGACGAGTGGCATGTGTGTGTTTTGATTGTTGCTTTTCTTGAAACGAAATCGATAGTAGCAATTAAACTGCAGTTTAAGTGTTAGGTACGACAATGAAAGTAAATACATAAAATTTTGTATATAGGCAGGTAACCCGCGAATAATCAAAACACCTAGTTCATTATATTAATATCTTCATACTGACTTGTAATCTTATTTCTTTCAACAAGATGGAGACTTTTTTCACCAACAAATTAGACTTAAATTTAAAGAAGAAACCAGTGAAACACTACATTTGTATCATAGCCTTTTATGGTGCTGAAACTTGGACACTTCGCGAAATAGATCGGAAATACCTTGGAAGTTTCGGAAGTGGTGCGGAAGAGAATAGAGAAAATCGGTTTGACCGATCGTATAAAATACATAGAAGTATTACTTAGAATCAAGGAGGAAAGGAACATTATACAGTCAATAAAAAGAAAGAAGGCTAACTGGATTGGTCACATCCTTCGTAGAAATTGCCTTCTACTTCACGTTTTTGAAGGAAAGGTAGATGGAATGATAGAGGTGACAGGAAGACGAGGAAGAAGATGCAAGCAGCCACTGGATGACTTAAAGAAACGAGAATGTACTGGAAATTGAAAGAGGAAACACTACGTTGCTTTCCCTTCCAGAACTCGCTTTGGAAGTACGCATGAACTTGTAGCAAGGTAAACTACGTGAGGATGATATGTTGTAACCCTATAACTGATACAGTTTAGTATCACAATTGTTCAAAAGCAGACACAAATGCCGTCATGTGTTTCTCCAAGACCGTCTGAAGTTTTAAAGTTATGCGTGTTCGGGGATTGTAAGCCGGTGGCGGCGAGATTTTCCGTATTGTTCCAGACCAACCCTGATGCCCACACATCCTCCTGTACAATGGGTACTGGCTTTCTTTCCAGAGGTTAAGATAGCCGGGGCGACGCATTGGCCACCCACTACCTTGCAGCGCCGAGGTTGTATGTGGTTAGAATTATACCTGTACCTCCCCTTTGTGCCTTAATAGCATGTTACAGGGTGACATCTATGTTTTTGAACTTATCCAGGAAATGAAAGTTTTTCACCACAGAACAATAATGCATGTATTCTTGCATTGGGAGGACACTGAATGAGGGCGGCATAGAGCTTGCTTTGTGTAATATTTCCTTCTGTGCACAGTTCACGTTTATTTGACTTGTTTCACTTTGCTGCACCAGTTGCAGGTTTTGCTTGACACAGTTATTCTTACGTCGTCTGCGTCACGTCTCGTACTTAACCACTGTTCCAGTTGTATGATGACAGACAATACTGCGCTGACAATTTGTAACTATTCAATCGTGGCGGGAAGAAACTGGAGAAAGCTTCAGGACAAAGGCCGTGGACATTATTTTCAAGCCTTACTTCTAATCCGTAATCCATTAGTATAAAGTAACTGCATCGAGGTAGCATGCCATCTATTACAAAGGGCGTGGTAGATAAGAATGAAGACTTTGCAGTAAGGCATATTAGATTTTACGTCTATGTAAATTTGCTTGCTTTCAGACCATGTGTATTTTGCTTTCTTAGGTCGGTCATGAAATACGTTGTGAGAAAGGGGGTGCTCAAGGAAGTAACTGTAAGATGTGACGCCATATAATTTGAAAATCCTTGTCTTGAAAGTTTTGAGTAAACTACATCATGAAAGTATATTATGAAATAGTGTGAACTCTATGTCGAAAAGTTTATACTTTGTGCTTTTAAATTTTCTACTTATTTGGCGATGAAATTTTCAGAAAATCTGAAATATGCACGACGGAACAGCGAAGACTGTGCAGACATGTTGTAACTTTATTCTTTCAAAATCTGTTTCATATATATCCGTATTACCAGGAGGAGTTGCAGATATTCGCCCTCAGCGTGTTTGCTGCCCTTGTCGATATGGCAGTGTATAGGAATAAAAACTTTTAAAGACTACAGCGCTCAAATTAAGGAATTAAATGCACTCCTTTATTTAATTAAAATGACAGGACGAGGATTTAAGTTGTGTCTAGAAGCCTGTTCACAATGCTGTCACAGAACCGTGATGGATGTGGCTGGTTTACACAGACCTATTGACACAAATACGAAATAAATGTCATAATATTGCTTGTTATTCTGTATGCGTTACACGACAGAAATAAAGTCGAACACTAAGAGCAAATGGAAAATAAGGTTATGTTTGTATTTGTGACTACAATTTGAACTTTTTAGTGGAAGGACAAAATTCACTTTAGTTGATTTGCTGCAAGTATTTTGTAAAGAACATAGAGCTGCAGAGGCTACGACCTTATTTTCTTATCAGCTTCAGTTCACTCTTGATTCACACCGACCTAAATAAAGTACACTAATTGGTGTGGATTGACCAACTCGTACGCACTTATTAAAAACCAATATTCGAAATTTCTATTCACACCCCCACGTGTTTCAGTGTTTAAAACACCATCTTCACGGGTCACTGTGTTTTATCAAACACCAAAGACACCTTTAAAAACACTTACAAGGTCGTAAAACCACTCAGAACTGTTTTTCATACGTCCACAAGAGCATTATTAGTACGCCACAAATATTAAGGCCTGTTGATTTGCTGGCCATTGTTTTACGTTGAAGAGTAACATCCGTGGAGGTAGAAGGAGGTATGATACGGCACAGTAATTTCTCTTTGGTCACTTTAGCAGATTTTCAGATGAAACGTTATCTGGGACGATGGCAAAGGGAACAGCGAAATGTATCAATGCACCAAGAAAAAATTGCCTGCCCCAGTTGACAGAGCCAATTTGACTTAGCTTCCTGGTTTGTTAGGTTAAGAACGAAGACTTGTTGAAGAAGTAAAGAAAGAACTGAAGCAAAGGCTATGACTGGGAGAATGATTGAGAAGAATACGAGGGGAAGAAATCGTGGCCTACTTTAAGGTATTTACTTCGAGAGTGACCTAAGAAAACCGTAAAGACTTCATTGGTCCGAACAAACCTTGAATAGAAGCACGAATGCTAAAGACTCAGGCGAGGCGTGTCGTGCTAACTACCTACATAGGCTCATATGCTCTTATGTGCTACCGCGATGCACTTTCACGATTTACCAAATAGCACAGACTTATTCTTCTATGTTAATTACCTCTTCAAAGCACAGTTGGTAGTGTTCCACGTGTTTTAATATCAAGGATATCGTCAGTCTGATCGCAGCCTGTGGCCTGTTTCTGTGTTTTAGGCTATTATGCCTTTAGACGAGACTTATTTCCCTAAACAGTTAAACCGGTTGGGAACGGTGCTTCTGCCGTTAAGTACTGAAATTTAAAGTACAATGTCTTTGGATTTCGTGTTTGGAATCGGTAAAAAATGATGAAATTTTATTTTTATTTCCCGTACATCCCCAGTTTACAAGACCGACCTTTTTTTTTGAAAAAGTCACAAAAATAACTTTGCCACTCGATACGTGATGATAAATTGTTACATAAGTAGGCTGTGGAATCCGCAAAAGCACCTTATTAATTTCAAGGCGCGTCGTGTCACTGGCAGATGCTTATGAAGGGGGAAGTAACGGTATATGTGCTCTATGCCTTCCTGCCCTGTTTTATAATCTGGAAGTATGGATTTCAAACATCAACCATAAATGTGGCTATTTCACTAAGGATTTTTGTGACTGTAGTCATTTCCTCCAGACTGAGACCAGTACAGAGCCATAAAATATGTTACAGCCATTTCTTTCCACATCGTTTTCGACTCGGTCACACGCTATTCTACCACTCGTCGATACGTGATGTAAGTGTCGAAATAATGTCATTAAACATATTAATAACAATTCATATTTTTTGGCTACTCATTATTTTTGTCAAAATTAGCCATCAATAGGCCTTGGTTACGTTCTTATTCTAAATATACACATAAGACTGTGGTCATCTTTGTAGAGCTTAAATATTAAAAATGGTCTGTTCCAGTGAAGTACGTAGGTTTTCCAAACGCGTGTTAGTACTGTATATGTCACACCAATAAATAAAGGTAAAGTTATTTCTATACAGGCCTGGACGGGCCCTTAGGGCTGCAGGAGGTTGAGGTTCACAGAACTTCTAGACAGTCGACATATGAAGGTGGCAAGGTTTTGAGCCCGAGACACCGGTGTTCTTTTCTGTTAGAAACTGAGTCGACCGCAGGTCCATAGTGCGGCCGAAAGGATTAACTTAATGAAAAATCCCAACGGTCCCATCGGGAATCGATCCTGTGACGTTCCGGCTTATAGCGCAGTGCCTCAACCAACTGCGCCACCGCGTATTCCTTATACCAATAAATACCAATCCTTCACATTATGAGTTGTGTTTGACGGATACATTTGTTGGTTTATCGACATTTTCGTATTTTTCACACCTCAGCCTCTGTATCCCTCTATTGTGGATACAAAATTCCTGTTGTGGATTTTGAGGAGATGGTTGCAGCTTTATATGAATGTCATTGAAGTTAGAGGCTCCAGTGGAACGATATGGGCCAAAATTAAATTCGACCAACATCGCAGTGAGTGGAACATTCAGTACAAAACTTCACCTAAATCCTAAAGAAATTCCCATGACTAAAAAACTGTACGAACGAAATTTTGCCACCTGCGACGACTTTAGTTAGTGCTTGAGGAATGCAAATTCTTTACGTAAGTTTTTAAAACAAGTAAAGAAAAAAGATAGCTAACGTTACGGAAGGCTAGATAACCCAGTAACCTACTTCACCCGCACTTCATTATCTAGGCCTCGGCTAAGTCATTCCCCCCTCCCCCGCCACACACACACACACACACACACACACACACACACACTTGAAAACATCACCCACCATCTTTGTTTAATCATAACCGCAAGTTCGTAGTACTGTAAATAACTTGCTGCTTGTTTGAAGTGATGTTGCTTCAGTCATACACAGGTCGACTGGTTGTGTTCTAGTCGTCTTCAAAGGCGCTCTTGTCACCATCCTATACCGCTGCTTCGAATTACGGTAAACCGTTTTGAGGTGTGGACAGTAGCTACAAACCTCTTTGCTAAACAGCTACGGAGAGCTAAGAAGGATGTTCCTGCACTTTGGAAATTGGGTGTGTGGTTCAAGACACACAATGAAGCGTATTACGAGATGATCAGGAAGGATGTCAGGTAGACAGGCTGCTGGTGGAAATTGGCTAGGGAGGGACTGCAGGGGTGAAATTCGGCATGAACGAAGTACAACCGTGGACTTCTAATTCCTGAGGCTCAATAGTATGTCCGAACGTACTTGACCAATAGCCATTTAAAGAGGTAAAGTTATCCCTGCATATACCATGAAGGCATGTAAAGGGAGTAGCGACGCTAATGGGAGGTGAGTGGTCAACTTCATGCCCTGACCGCCTTACTCCCGGGAAAGAACGTCGGTACCCGTCGAGTGTGAACATGGGCAAAGCCCAAGCTCGGTCTGGACCTTATGAATAGCTACGTCGTGCGTGTTGAAATGAAAATCGGTGCTTCAGCAGAAGCTGATGCCGTCAACTAATATGAAGACAGTAACGCCAGCGCATCGGCATAAACAAATGCGTCTGTGACGTTAAAAAACTGAGAGACCTAACCCAAATTAAACGAATTCTGACACTACCATCATGTAACATTACGGAAGCTGGTGCAGAGGAGCATAACGCAAAGCTGCAGTGCTTGAGAGAATATAAAAATGTGCGCAGTGTTATGCCTAGTAACGACTCTTTTTGTCCGGGCAGTGATGTTATTGGTGCCGAAGCTTCGCATTCGATGAACGACTTCGCGGATGAATTTTACAGCATGTTACAGACGTCAGGTGCATGCACCGGTGGAACGTGAAATCGCATCGACGTCGAAGATAACGATGGCGTATACTGCTTGAAAAACGTCGCGGATTTACCCTTGCATGCACATACTTTGTGACAACAGCAAGTGACTCAAAATTAAGGTACCAGTAGAGGGGGCTTCATGTTGTGTTTTCGCCCTGTATTATGTTTCAAAAATGTCTTCCTGGTATTTTGGGGGGCGTCATTGGAGTCTCTTACTGTGATCTTATTTATTGCAGGCCGACGCGCAATCCTTAAGGCAGTGAGCGGAAAATTCCGAGCCGGGGAGCTGACAGCAATCCTTGGCCCTTCCGGAGCCGGCAAATCCACTCTTATGAACATCCTTGCTGGCTACGTGTAAGTATAGGAAGAGGTGGATGAGCCAGTTGCATCAGCCGGTGGCTGAAATTTCCCTGTCCACCGGCTTAACTCCGGTACAGTACAGAAGTTACAGCGTTGATAACCGGTTTGCTACAACATTTTGAACTTAGATTAATTTCCACAAATGTAATAATACGGGATTTTCAAATTATGACTCTGCGAATATGCTTCTGATAGCTGGCAAGCCTATACTAGTTCAGTGGCTACGTTGGGCTTACGCAGCTTCATATAATGGAAAGCTTGTGGCTGGCTACGTACGATTTCAGTACACTTCACAAAATACAATGAAGGTGATTAGTTCAGGGAGGATGAGGTTTATGGGGTAAACTACACACATGAAAGAAAATATGAATGCATACAGGATTTTGGTTGGGAAAACTGAAGGAAAGAGACCGCTTGAAAGACCTGGACTTAGAGGGGAGGATATTATTAAACTGAATTTTAAACAAATAGAGTGGGAGGGTGCAGACTGAATTATGGACTCGGGATGAGGAAAAGTGGCTGGCTTATTGTGAACGTGGTAATGAACCTTCGGGGTCCATGGAATGTAGGAAACTTTGTGACTTGTTGAGGAACAATATTAGTTTCTCAAGAAGGACTCTACTCCATCGAGTTAGTTAGTTAGTTAGTTAGTTGGTTAGTTAGTTGGTTAGTTTGTTGGTTAGTTGGTTGGTTGGTTGGTTGGTTAGTTAGTCGGTTGGTTGGTCAGTTAGTTGTTTAGTTAGTTGGTTAGTTAATTAGTTGGTTAGTTAGTTGTTTGATTGGTTAGTTAGTTGGTTAGTTGGTTGGTTGGTTGGTTAGTTAGTTAGGTGGTTGGTTGGTTGGTTGGTTGGTTGGTTGGTTGGTTGGTTGGTTGGTTGGTTGGTTAGTTAGTTAGTTAGTTAGTTAGTTAGTTAGTTAGTTAGTTAGTTAGCAGTGTGAACTAAGAACCATTTATTCTGCTCACATTTCGTAAGAAATTTCAAAATTCAATAACACGAAAAGTTTTTCATTGAGGGTGTTAGGTCACAGACGAGAATGACTTTGCAAAGTATTTGCGTCGTCGTTAAAACATTCTAAAACCAACAAGGCGTTACTATTTATATTATTCGGTGCTCACAAACTGTGACGTAACTTACGTTTGTGTCACACACTCCTAAACACATTCATACGTAACGTGTGTTCACGTAACTTCAACATAACTCTCTATACAGAATTACTAAATGAAAACATAAACAGTACACTGGTGTACTGTCTCATGCCCATTATGGCCCGGAGTTGTGAGAAGTAAGTGTCATAAATGACATAAAGTACGCTATGCTGCTATTTTGAATTCATGGAATAGTTACCAATAGTCAGGTCAATAAAAACTCCACGCTTCGGGACTGAGATGTGCCACGCTGTGTCCAGTTCATTTCTCCAGCTTCCAGGGTCGCAAAGCTGAGTTCCGAACAATACTACATGAATTACAGAAGGGGTTGGATATTAGACTGTTGCTGGTACGGTCGGCAGTAACAATTCCTAAACGTGACCTTCCATTTCTCCATTACGCAGAACCAGAAAAAAAGATGGCATGGTAATTTTCAGAACCAGGAAGCACGTCTGTAGGTTATTTTGCCTGATTTTCAGTGTTTTTTAAATAAATTTCTTATGACCGGTTTGAATCTTTGTCTCTTTTAGGGAATTTAAAATTCCCAAATATGCTTAATTGTGACTCAATAACATAGGTATAATGGCACACAAGAATTTCCCACATTTTGTGGAAAGCGAAAGTTCACAAGAACCGTTCACGCGCTCTTGTTCTGAGCCAGATATATCCAACACACCCAGTTTTTCTGAGATCCACTTTAATATTCTTCTCCGTTATTTTTAATTAATAAACGAGCCGTATAGAGACTTCTGACTTTGCAGCTCCCAAATTTCTTTTATTTCTGTCGTTGTTTAGGTCACGGGTTCACAAATTTTCCAAAAATCTAGCAGCCACTTCAAAATTTTGGGCCCTAAAAGTTGCCACGAATCAAGTTGCATACTGAGAACCCATAAATATTCGGCGCCAGGCTAAAAGATTTAGTCGCCGGCTTACCTGGCGCCCACGTTTTGTGCACTCGCGGTCTGCTTCCTCTCGAATAGTACCCATTATTACGCAACATTTGTTATCACGCTAGCTTTTAAGTTGAATGGTTTTTAGTGCCTTGTCCAAGCCCAAAAGTGGAGTCGCTCCCCTTCCTGCTCCAGCATCATCTGGCCATGACTGTTCGTTCGGTCTATTTGCAATTTTTATCCGTACCTGGACGCCCAATTCTCCATTCACTACCTGAAAAATCACCGCGCTGTGACGACAGAAGGCATAGCCTTATATAAGGGACATAGCTATGTAAAAAGTACTTGAGCACTTGAGTTCATGTGTACTGAATTTATAAATACCACCACTGGCGTTACCAATCTAGAGGCACCTATTATTTAGATATGTTTCTTGTTTGACAGTTGAATGCAGCAACTCGTTCGGCGTTAATTCTTGATTGCTGATTTCTGCGTACTGCCGTATTTCTCTACACATTTCGTCTTATGCCATAACGCCGTCATACTCACCGTCTGTTACGGAAGAATGTGACAACATTTGGATAGTGTACCATATATAAATGGGTTTTGAGACTCAAGTGGCATTTCATTCATAACTTATGGAAATATTTTCAGCGTGTTTGAAAGATGCACCGTGCGTGCTTCAAACTGCTCCCCTCAATCATAGTTCTGAAGCTTCAGAATATGCGGATCTTTGAAACCACGCCTACAATATATCTTAATCAAGAAAGTCGTTCTGTTTGAAGCCACAGAGTCATGTTCATATCTGATTTAGAACGTCCATCTGTATGCGTGCTGTAATTGAACTGAACACAGTAATGGAAGGGAATGAAAGAAAAACTTTTAATTTTGTAAAAGACTAGTGGAAAAGCTCGTTAAAATTCAATACAGAGATTTTATATTGTCGAGAAAGAAGAGTTTCTTTTATTAATTATCTGGAATTTAGTTGTATGCGGCATTGAAATCAATTAAGGATATTCACAGAACGTTTCGCTGCACACGTTCAGAAATTAACAACCGCGTTAGCTGTGTGGTGTGGTGTTTATGAGTGTCGGTCAGAAAATGAGGTTACATGGCGCGTACCTGCAGAGCCTGCATTGATTGTTGCTATATCGGGGGCATTCGTAGCCGAGCGGTTATCGTGTGTTTCCGAGGTTGAAGCAAAACTTCGGGGGGCCACAGATTAAAAAAGGATCGCTATGTGGAAACGGTTGTGACACATGATGCGGACTTCTGTTAGCGGGGAATAGAATATCGCGTCCCACAGTACGATGAATGCACTGGTTGTTGTGGGGACTGAATGAACTGGTTGTTGTGGGGACTGTGTGGAAAAGCAGTGGCATAGGAGTTCACCTGAATCTGTGCTGTTGTTTTTAGAGTGGAAAATGAAGAATCCCATGTATAGATATTTTAGAATTATTTTCTGACCGGCTGTCTACATCCTTATCGGTTGCGTTAATATCAATCTTCATCAATGACCACAACTTTTTCAGAAAAATAATTATCATTAATACATCTGACATTTTAGGGGACTTTTAAACCCATAAAATTAATCCTAAAATACGTTCCTACAGAGCTGTTAAGAACAATGGCATAAGTCGAATAAGGTTGTAAGACATCATTTTATAGTCAAATTTGACACAGAAATGTGTTTCCTTTACCATCCGACACATTTCAGCAGAAGAGAGTGGTTAGCGTTGAGCACGTAAACCATCTCTTAAAGTGATGGAAGGGAGTGAAACTGTTGGGTAGTCAAAGAAGGCGGGCAGATATTCATAGCAAGCAAGTAGCCTACAAACGAAGCAAACAGAGCAGAGTGTGCAGTCTTTGTTGAATGATATATTTGCTGAAAATTTCAAATGGGGAGGTACGATGGCAGGCTGAGTTACATGAAAGATGAACACTTTCTTGGTTATTTGCTACTCGAGAAGATCTCTGCTTCGCAGATTTCTTTTCTCTGAAAGTGCAGTTTCCGTTTGCCCATACACCGTATGTCGTAGTGTAATCTCCACTATTTATTTTAATGAGGCCCTCAGTATCCGTGTATTTTTTCGTTATTTTCTGCAGTCCCTTTAGACACGGTTCTTCCAACAACATCTCCCACTCCAGAGACACCCTTTACGTACAATAAACGTTAATCCGCTAAACTGACTCCTGTTAGCGTCATCATAACGTGTGTACGGTGACTTGCATAAGACGAGTGTTGCTGTTGTTTGCAATTGTAATGGCTTATGTACGTAAGAGGCGAGTAAATGTAGTCTCTGGAATGTAGCTCAAGTTACATTTCATATTTGTGATTTGTAAATGAAGCTTTTACGTTGTAACTGTAATTGTGTAAAAAGGAAACCAATCTTTACCTTATTTTTTCTTGTTTTGCTTTTTTCATTCTTGTTTTGCACCACCGTTTCTTTCCCAATTTGACTTATTCTGTTCCAAAAGTGGAGGCAGCATGTTTCTCCCAGTCGTCGGTGTCCACATACCAGACTGCACGATGTCGTAACTCAGAAGACGATCACGTGAATCCTCACCGCCACCCCTCTCCAGTGATTAAAGTTCTTGCAACGTTGTATTAGCTACAGTAGACTGAAATGTAAAATGTTTAAGTAGTTGTTCCTTAGTTTGGTAAGCACCATTCCACGAAGTGGCATGGGCCAGTGGAAGTGTAGCTCCATTAGATGGAGATGAGTGGTTTGTTTCGTGCCCCCGCCGGTTTAACCCCGGGGACTCCCCTACCTATCTCTTAAGGAACTGGTTGGAACTCATGGCAGACCTCAGTGCTACACAGAAGAGTAAAATATTTGCCTGTGTTGGAAATCGAGTCCCTCGCTTTGTCCATAGTTTCGTCACTCTACTGATTGGGCTATGTAGTAGACTCGGGACTACAGCAGTGTAAGGTAAACCAGCGTTTCCCAAGTTTTTCTACACGATAACTTTCTTTTTCGTCCTTCACAGAATAGAAAAACATTACCAGTACGCAACACCTTATTTGTTTGGAAGAAGATTATATACTTTATTTATTTGAGGGCTCCCTCTGTGTGTCCTCCAGTGTGTAATGCATGACACTTCTGGCTGCATTCTCTGTGCTCACCGTTGCAAGTCACTGGTTGAGAAATGCTGAGTTAACTAATCCTGGCTTCATTAAAAAGTGTACAGTGAATGTAATATGCGTAGAGAATATTTCAGTGCTGTCAGATATACGAGTACAACTTCAGTGAATAAAATGTAATAATATTGCATCAACACAACTGCAAATTTTAAATTCTGTTAGTAGCATTAATGTGACCTGTTTCGATTAAAGGAAAAATTATTAGGGATGTTATATGGCATTAGAGGTACAGAATAAAATTAATGATATCTGTCTAACCAGATAAAGATTTTGGTTCACTGGGTATTGTACAATGGCCAAAGGACATAAATTCCTACAATATAATGCAGTACATAAAATGTTACAATTAGTAAAAATTTTTGTCATTTGCATACCGTGTGGCTTGGAAAAAATTATTGGACTGTATACCTGATAACCGTGCACCAGTCACACGCTTTTCGATGCTTGAATTGGCGTAACATAGGGTAACACTGATTGTGAATTGGCGTAACATAGGGTAACACTGATTGTGAATTGGCGTAACATAGGGTAACACTGATTGTGAATTAGACAGTCGCTGAAAATGACATAAGTGTAGGTATCGAAATAGTTATAAGGCGTAGAAAGGCTACTGAAATTTCCATTAAACTTGTTTAATTGCAGCGTGGCAGAGTTGCTTTTCAAGACATTTTCGCTGATTTCCCTTTCTAAATGGTAGGAAGGCAGGATGAACATACCTGTAGCATGAAATACTTTGGGATTCGAGTTTCTTACAGCAGTGTTTCTGAAGATAATACGTCTTCTGGTATGTTGCAGTGTTTTGTTGGGGAAGTATTTGCCGACAGTTTGAAGGCTTATATTCCCTTCATCTTCAGGGTCAACATTCCAAGGAAAGTTGGTGTCTATGATCCTGCAAATCTCCGTTAATTTCCTCACCCTGAAAAGCAAGGCACTGCGGTACTGTGAAATGCTGGTAACTACCAGTCGACAAGACTTAACATTCCAGAAGGCTTTAAATCTCACTGAACGTTGTTACAGAGTATGGTTGAAACTTGTACGTGATTGTTTTATTTCCAGTTCTGCTGGCGTGTCCGGAACTATCAAAACCAATGGCCATCCCAGGCAGTTGAAACTCTTCAGCAAGTTGTCCAGCTATATCATGCAGGACGACCTGATTCAACCTTTCCTGACAGTGCAAGAGGGCATGGAAATTGCAGCAAATCTCAAGCTGGGAGATGAATTGACGTCTTCTGAAAAACATCTGGCTGTAAGGCAATAAAACTATGTAGTTTCTAAGGATGTCGTATGAGATTATGTTTAGGGTTACCATGTTCAGTGTTACATACCGACGCTGTCTCTACTACATGAAAAGTGAGATTGGACACAGTGCATACACGATGGGTCATGACGCTGCCTGCACTTTCTGTATGTATGTATCACTGATATGGAACAAAAATTATAGTTGTGATCCGTCATAAATTACAAAACTATTTTATTTAAACTGTATTAGCTCGAACCAGGAAATGAACATATTCCAACCAGCGAAAGTGAGGAGACTTAGCAGCAGCAAACATTGCCGGCTGCCCCACACGAATGCGACAGTAAGTGACGTGTAGAAGATATAAGGTTATTTCTGAGGACTTAGCTTAAATATTTGATAAAAACCCGACCAAATGCGGAAGACTTGTCCTAGTAACTTTTGTCAGGGGAAGCGAAGAAAATAGTGGCCGTGATTTTAAGATAACGCTTTTAACATATTCGGAAGCAAATGCGAGACCAGAGACCATGGACTGAAGGTGGCAAAGCATCTACCTACGCGAAATTCATCAACAAAATAGACTTGAGTCCAAAGTATACAGGCATCATTTGCTTGGCGCCGTTTCCTACTCCGCAATTTCGCAAATTCGCTGGGTCGCCCCGCGAATAACGACAACAAAAAAAGCTTGTACTTCCCACAATATTCTAGAAGGGTCCAGAAGCTTCGTGTACAAGTGGAGGTGTAGGAGCTGAAAAAAAAAAGCAACTCCGAACTACGTTTTTTCTGCAAATAAAATAAACTCCGACCATCGATTGCGAACCAGTCGCCAAATAATGTTAAACGTGTGTTAAAAGTAAGTTAAAACGCTCTTTATTCTTTAATTTCATTATTTTGTGGTCAAAGGAATAAAAGGGATTTAAGCATAAAAATAAGCATTAAAATAAGCACTAAAATATCTTATTATAAAAAAAACATCAAACCTACTAAACCATTATATTTTTGGTGGGCTGTCAATTATTCGCAGATTTTCGCTTTCCGCGGGAGGTTTGGACCCTAATCCCGCAAAAAGAGTGGGATGACTCTCCTGCTAAATCTTTGAGACTGAGGGCAAATAATTTTATAGTTTTTTATGGTGAAATTAATTTGTGGTAGTTAGGTCTGAGCATTATTACACGTTCAGTGATTTTGTTAGCATTCCCAGAACAGACTGATGTGCTGACAAATGGCGGATGCAAAGGATCGAGAAGATGCAGAAATTATTTTCCAAAATCCTTGACAATGTAAATATGTTTGCAGTAATCACGCTAGTCTAACAAAGTGTCCAGTTCTGCTAGACGTTAGAGCTTTTTCTATACTTACTCCCACCCAAATACACGCCGAATACTCACGGACGTTGCTGTAATGAACGCAGTACGTGGATGATGTGCCAGGTGGGGAAAGGCTGGGTTTGTGCCACTTTTCTTCCGGACTAACGATATATACTATATTTTAATATTTAAATAGACAAGTTTGATTACATTATTAATCAGCGAGTGTGCGTATATATATGTATATATATATGAGAGTATACATCATTCCACAATGATGTTTTACACGTGGGAATTTGACACACTTCAGTGTATTAACACGACACATTTTACAACCCACAGATTCCTAGCTTACGCACATCATGTTGTACTCCTGAACTTCACAACCACGGGTTGTAGTACGTATAATCACTGCGTATGATTTTAATGGTTTCAGCTACTGTCGACTCGTATCAATACGTGATGAGCAACTACAGCTTCAAGCCATTATATTCTTATGGATATTCCGCTTGAAATGTTGTGGGATATCACACTATTAATGATGTGACAAGTCTGATATCTCACTCTTGATTAATATGATTATGCTCTTGTGCTTGACACTTTTTGTATCCTTGTACAGCCTAATGATAGCTTGCTAAAAAGGCAGAACATGTAGCTGTTGGTTCTTTACAAGATATAAGTTGTGTCTGACGGATACACTTACTGGTTTACTATATAGCTAACACCATGGGATGAGTCACGTGGAGATGTTCTTTCAGATATTTAGAATTTCTTAAAGGTGAAAGTACGTATCCTACATGTTGGGTCCATGTGATAAGCAACGCCATCTGTCTCATGCTGAGACTAACCACGTTACGGAGAGTGAATGAAATACAGGCATACCCCGCAGAACTTTTCCCCGGTTAATATTTACCCGGTAGAACGGTCTTGGTTTCTTATATCCAAAGTCCTGATAACGTCCATATCTCTCAATACAACGTGTTTCGGCTGATGTTTATACGGGAAACATTTATACAAACGTTCCAAAACTCAGTACAACATTTTTAACAAAACGATGCGGGTGCAAACTTTGCAAGTTACTGCATACAAAGCAACTGTTTGTTACCAATCATATTAGTTTTTCGTGATCAGGAAGCGACGTTCTAAGCATTTTACATCCCGACATGCTAGTTTGTTGCTTACTTATAGGTTTTTTACTCTGTTTTAGTTACGTTTTAGGAAACTGGTTGGGGGTTGTGTTTGACGTTGTAACGCATTATAATTTTTTCCCATTTACGATAATGGGAAAGAGGTTCCCGGTTAGCATTTGTGCGCAAAACGCCTGATTTTCACGAACGGATTACTGACATCCAGCGGGAGATGGCTATATGTAGGCTTATTCGTTCAGTCATAAACCATGTGAATTTCAAAATTTTTATGGGACTATGAATACTACTCTTTTCTTGAATGTGACATGCAGTTTGGTAGAAATTTACACACGTTTTGAATGTACATAGTGTTTCCATCTTCAGTGTGTAGGCATCTTCTATCATGAAGATGGAGTCGGGTAAATTTCTTCAAATTGTTGGTAAGTTTTATGTCACACTGAATGGTCTCACATTCCTGAAGACTGTAATTTTCAGCCATAACTCATCTGCTGTTAAACTGCATATTTCATAAAATCAAACACCAAAAAGTTTTTTAAGTTTTTAAGACAACGTAGAAATCTATGAAATACGTGCTACCTTAACTTGTGCTGTTACCACACAGACTTAATGGTATAACTACCTGGATAGTGGACACATGATTTATTGAAGTTTAGTCAAAGTCTACAGTGCAACATTTGATTGCTGTGATGTCCTTGGTAAAAGTGCCCCTGATGATGACCTGTACACATCGAAACATGTCGGGTAATAAGATGTAATATGATGTGACAGTGTTTTTCATATATATATATAATGCATTTGTTGGTGTTTGATTTTATGTAATAAGCAATGCACGGTGAAAACCGTATAAAATTGTATGTTTCGGTTTACTTAACCCTCTGTCAATTTTACGTTTTATTTTATAACATATCCTTTCCTAAAGTGTATAATATATTGCTGGTGCTCGTATGTACTAACCTTCACCTTGACCATTTGTGTGTCTTTTTTTTTTTGGGTGATTCAGCAACACATCCTTGCAATATTCTGTGGCCTTCGCATTTTTGACACATCCCTTACAATGTGCGTTGTAGCTATGTAAATATTCTTCCAGAAATTCAGCTTCCAACGCCCGTTCTTTCATGTATTCTGCCGTTTCATGTGTGCTTATTTCCTGACATGTGACCCATACTTTGGCTTCAATCACTCTTCACTTGAGGTGCGTAATGATTGTTGATTTATATAAGCAACAGGCTGTACCTTTTCAGTATCATGATAACATTTTTGTACAGACACATATTCTACTACGAAACGGTAAGTGATCCACCTTTTCCTATTTGATAAACTGTCATACTTGTATTTGTAACAGGCAGGGCTCGAATTGGAAAAATTTTAACGACCAGAGTGCTAAGAAAACACCTCTTATGAAGCTCGTATGCATATTATTGATAGATTTGCTTATACTAATATATCGGTATGTTGCTTGTAAAAATTCACACATGTCTAATTAATTTTGACTTGTACTGATACTGAAATACGCAAAGTTACCACTACAGCGTAAAGTTATCTTTTCCAAAATTTAATGATAAGGGAACGCATGCCACATCGCACGCATGACTGAGGTAACGTAATGTAATAATGCACAAAGTCACATTACTCCAAAATTATACGCATGATTTAGATATTTTTTCATATTCGTACGTCTCGTAGTGAAAATAACGCGCAGTACGTCAGGACATATTCTTCTGCAACAGTCTGTATGTATTATTGTCAGTATCCAGCTTTGTTCAGCTGTCTGTCTGTCTGTCCGTCCGTCCGTCCGCCCGTCCGCCCGTCCGCCCGCCCGTCCGCCATTCTGTTTTCTGAGCTTCGTCCTTTTGCCAGCCACGCCTTAAAATATTTAGTCTGTTCTAACGGGGTTATTGGTGGTCCACTTGCATTTGTAAAAAGCAAACTGACTGCAGTCGGCATATATAATGACCTTCGCTCTGTTGTCGTAACGGTACCTATTGCACTCAAATTGCCTTCTTATTTACTGGTGGTCACAGATACGTTGCAGATTGATTTCAAAAATGGTTTTGTACAGAGCACTGCAATAAAATATGACGATTTTCAAATCACTGTTTTGATGAATTGGGTTGATATAAGAAACAGAAAGAATTACTAAGTATCAGTAGTAAAATGTAGTGTAATATACGCTCTTCACTTTTCACGAATTACATCTCCTAAGTGGTCTCCCTGGCATGCAGTACATTCCTGTCATCGTAATGGAAAATTAACCGTAACTGTACAAAGGCACACAAACTGCTCCTGGCGTTGCACTACGTTAGTTACAGCTGCATTCTGAATATCGTCACTTTTTTGACACGTTAAGGGAAGAAAGAGCAAGTCAGGCTCGAAATTAGGGCCGCTGATAAACGTCTCCTGCGAAGTTATGTTTAATTTCCTATCACAATTACAGAAAAATATTTCATGCCAGGCAGAAAAATTAGGAGATGTGACTTTTGAAAAATAAAAAGCGTATATTAAATGACATTTCACTACTGATACTGCGTAATTACTTTTTGTTTCTTATGCTCAAGCTGATTCATCAAAACAGCAGTCTGAAAATCATCACATTCTATTGCCACATTCTGTACAACCAGGAGCTTATTCTTTGTCAATTGTGTACTCGTGAAAACCACGAATCTTTTTTTTTAAAGAAATGTTTTCACAAGATTTCGGACTTTTCAATCGAGAGACTGCATCAATCGGAACGGCGTTCCGGTCCAGCTTGAGCACTGGTCAGTAGAGCAGATTTGTATTTATTTTCTGTCAACTTTCTCAGTCACCATTTTGCTTGTCGTGTTATTCAGATCGAGGAAGTGCTCACCACCCTCGGGCTTGTCTCATGCCGCAACACAAGGACTGAATGTCTGTCAGGTGGACAGAGGAAGCGTTTGTCTGTTGCCCTGGAACTGGTCAACAACCCTCCAGTTATCTTTCTTGATGAACCTACAACGTGAGTTACTGTTACATCTATTATTTTCACGGTTTAATAGCAATAAACTGTAGACTACCGCTCTTGTTGTCCAGCGTTTAGATAGCAGGGCGCCACTCACCCTGTCACTGTACTTGCCCAGTTAGAGCCATTTTGTCATGGAGAATTACTTTAAATTTCTGTAGTGAATATTTGAGCTTTACTAAGCACTACCACCGCTACCACCACCACCACCACCACCACCACCACCACTAGCGTCTCATAGACCTTTGAGAGTTTTGTGTGTTGGATTCCTCCATACCTCGCAGTCATGAATTTTTTCATTCATCTCATGAATTCTTAAGATCATTTATATATAAAGCATATATAAAGTTCCTAAAATTGTTGCTTTTTGATCTGTAAGATTTTGCCACAAAGCATGACTAGAAATTTGAGTTCCACATTTCTACTTTTTCTCCTGTCATCTTTATTCATTATCCAATGTGAGAAATTTACATGTATTCAGGTATTGTATATGTTACAATGATGAACACTGTAAGTGTACCATACTTAGGAAAATTTCATTGTCATGCTTTCAGTTATAGCTTTTAGGCTCCTTGACCTCTGGCTGTTCAGGAAGAGCAAGGGAATTGAGTTTGGAGGTGGAGGAACCTAAACAATGGAATTTCTGTAGAAATAGTAAAGTAATAATAAACATGGTAACTGAAAGAGAGTGCTCACAGCATAAGTTTGGCTGAAGACATTAATTATATGTGTTATTTCATACACTTATACAATTTGTTGTAGGCAAAGGTGAGAGATGAGGAAGGCATACAAGAATGTTTTTATTAACCTTTTAAAGCCTAGCAGTAACTTTACGTACTACCAGGTTTAACATTAAAAAATTCTACGTGGTGCCCACTTTGCGTTTATCTGTTTTGTACGGATCTCAGAACAAACAGCAACTTTTGCCTTATAAAACATTAAGAGACTGGTTTTTATAACCGAAGTGAAGAGTGTTTACAGCGCGGTACTACTGAGTCCTTATATAAAACAAATACGCTCCGTCTTTAAAGGGTTAATGACAACCTACTCACTGGTATAATAATAAATATTTTATTTGTGAATATTGAGAGTGTGTCATGGATTTTATTTTGTAGGTCATGCCCTTGGCCTTGATACTAAGAGCTTCTGCAATATTAAGTTATTAGCATTACATATATATAGAGTGTTATGTTTGTGTATTTAATCAATCTAAATATTTGTTTTCAAAGTCTTTGCAAGTGATAGTAACTGAAAGGGAACTACTGAATTGTGAACTGCAACACCTCCTGAGGCCATGGAAAGAAGATGCATGGATCTGCCTCCTGTGTGTTTTTCTTGAGCTCTTACACTCTTCCAGCATATTTCTCCATACGTCCATCCAGTTACCTAGCCATTTTGTTTACTCTAATATTGATACTGATAACTGTGTGACAACCTTTGCTCTTGCAAGTGCATTGGTTTGATTAATTCAAACAGGAAGCGGTTGGAGGTGAATACAACAGCAGGCAGAAAGGGGTGGGCCTTGAAATTTGTTATCCATACTGACTTTGGGACTCCTGTACTTGACCTCAGTGCACTAGTGATTTATGAGAATTAGGGGCATGTAATCAAGGAGTTAGATTCTTACATTCTTTGATAAGACCTTTGATATGAGGCATGGATAAATTTATTGTAGATTATTCTGCATGTCATCCACATTTCTTATGTCAGAGTCAAGAATTGTCGTTGTGAAACATACCTGTTTGCCATTGTGGCTGATAGTCACTTAAACTGTAGTTTCTTCTACAGGCTGTCATTTCTATCCATAACTCATGTGTTGAAAGTAGTGAGTCTATTTCTTGACTACTTCAAATTCTGAAACACATCTTCTTTGCTTCAGCTGGCAGGCAAAAGTCAGAAATGTTATTGCACCTTAATTTGAGATGTTCATCACAAAGAAAATTATGTTTTTAGAATCACTCACTGAGGCTTAATTTTAAGGTGTTATGTACTCAGTTCAGTTGCTCCCAGATAAATTAATGAATTGAAAAGGAATTCAATTTTGTAATGCCAAGTTAAGCTTTACATTGTGATTGTGTTGCAAGTACAGGTGTTTGTTTTATCGGGAGTAATTGCATAGGGCATTTGTTCATTCATTTTGTTAATTGGAATGTAACTGCATTGTTGCTTTGTGCAGTAATGTTGGTATTTTGGAAGACTATATATTCAGCTACCATTACATAGTATTGAGATATGATCAAGTGATTGTGATTAATGAGACAGATGCAGTTCTTGCCCCATATTTGTGGATGTGACCATCATCAGCAGAGATTCAAGCTGACATGTTTCTTGTGAAAGGTGGAAGAGACTTTTCTTAAATAAAAGGCAGAAAGAAAGTCTCCTTTCAAAGTGTTACTGTTGTCCATGTTTATAGTAAACAAATATTATCTGAACACACGAACTAAGGAAGACCACAAGAAGCCAGTCATGTTAACCAGACTTTAGCTGATAATCTTTTACTTCTTTAATATAAATCAGACCAATACTACTGTCATAAACAAAGATGGTTTCTTGAATATTGTCTGTTGTCTGAAGTTGTGTCATTAAGGAGACACTGCCAGTCTCCTGAATCCCACAGACAATAGACAGTGGACAATGTTCAGAAAATGTCCTTACATCATACCAAACCACTGTCACAGAACTTCAGAACTTCAAGGACTTCTACGTCAAATGCCTGATAACTGAATCAGCATGTCTAAGAAATTTACAGGGTGTTGAAAAAGTAAAAAGTGACAAGTACTGTAAATAATGATGTGGAAGTTTTGTGTTTTCATTTGTCCCAGGGAAATTCTTTTATGTAACATTAATCAGTGAATCTCTTGTTCCACTGAACTTATATTCTTAAGGACACTCACAAGCAGTTTTCAGCTGCAGATTTTGTGAAGTCGTGGGTGGGAAATTGTAGGATGCAATTTTGAGTAATTTGTTGAGTGGTTCCCTACATTTTTGAAGGAAAAATATTGCTTTTAATCTCAAAGATCAAGGGTACTACGAGCAGTGCCAAAATGGTTTATATTGCAGTGATATATAGACAAGGTTTTTTGATGTGTCAGGAGCTGCTGTCCCAGTGACTTACTGTCACATCCCAGAAGTCCAGAATCTTGATATTAAAGGACAGTTTTAAAGTGTGTTTTAAGAGTTTGGCAGTTGTTGCCCTGAAGTATTATGGCAGGGATTCTTTCTTGACATTACACTGTAGTAAACAACACACATACTATAACAAAACACAAAAATAAAAGAGTATGTATATTTTAACCCTATAAAGACTACAATTAATAATGAGTGTGTATAAAAAGTAAGTTCCTTCCTCACAAATAATGTGGTCTGTGTCAGTTTTAAAACCAGTCATTTAATGCTGTAATCACTGCATGTTATGAGAATCCTGTGAAACACATAAATAAACTAGTGGGGAAAAATGCATAATTTTATAACATTAAAAGTAGTTGTACATATAGTAACCACTGATTTTTAATGGGTTGACAGAAAATGGATAGTCCAGTAAATGGTGTAAGGAGAAATATTTTATTGCAGTTTTGTTAATTCTGGATACATTTCCAATATCTTCAAAGAAATCAAGGAAGTATAACATTTCCTTCCTACATCTGGCTACAAATACTTTCCTGTGAACCTTTTTATTATCCTAACATTTTACTGCACAAGGTGTGGAAAACCTTGAAATTTGTCATGGTATTAAGATTTGAATTGGACATAATAACTGTTAGACTGAGCTTGGTGGTTATTTGAACAGTGGCAACACAGGAAAGAACGTGTTACACTGAGGCTACAGGTAGAAGTTGTATGTATGGCAGTGATGGCTTACCTGCTTACTGTAATATTCCACATATTCCCCCTGAGTTTATGTCAGCCAACCCAAAATGCTTGCTTCTGGTGAAGTTTATCACTACAAGAGTTCCTGTGCACTTAGTGGTTGTATGAAGAGCAGAGTAACAGCTTAGGGGAGGTGGATGCTATCAATCCTTGGAATTTTTTTCCATATCCACATTGGAAACATGAATTTCTAATTACAGCATTATGGCAAGGGTTGGCTTTCAAATATGTGTATGCAGTCACCTGTGAAAACAGTGTTCACATATGCAGTCAGCAACTTCTTTCATAAAATAACAAAATTCAATTTACAGGGGCCTTGACATAGTTGCAATAAAACAGTGCATATCGCTACTGAAGTTGCTGGCTCAGCAGGGTCGTACAATCATCTGTACAATACATCAACCCACTGCGTCTCACTTCCAGCTGTTTGACCAGGTGTACATTCTTGCTAAAGGACATTGCATATATCAAGGTGCTTCACAACAGCTTGTACCATTTATGTCTTCAGTGGGCCTCCATTGTCCCAAGTATTACAATCCAGCAGACTATGGTAAATAAAATGCATCTTAGTTTGTAAGGTAGACAGCTGTATGAGTACACCCAGCCCTTGTTTTATGCTTTAGTTGAATTCCAGAGCAACTGGGCATAAATTAAAAATGCATAAATCAAAAATGATATTTCCATCAGAAATAAGGGATCTGTGTAACAGAATGCAGCCAGCCAAAGTGTGTTAAATTGAAAATCAGAGAATGCAAATTAAGAAGTGATGTAAATTGGCAAGGGATTTTAAAGCAAAAAGGAGTGAAACAAAAGGGCATAAAACAAGGGCTGGAAGTATTTAAGAATGTAGTCTGTATTTCACATTGAAGTTTTCTGTGTTGTAACACAATGCTGTGTTCAGGTAGCTTGTTCTATGCTTGTGGAGGAAAATTTTACAGTAAAAGTTGTGATACCAAAGGGTTGCCAGATATTGTAATTCTCTGGATGTTAAAAAGTAAGATCTAATGAGTACCTTAAGCTGCATAACAACTTCGTGGACTAACATAACTATTTAATTTGTCACTTGATTCCATTTCCTCTTTTCCCTGCTGCACTTTGTGTTCCCTTCTCATTACTACTGACATAACATGGTGTATATATAGTCTAAATGACCAACAAGATGCCAGTAATTAATGACCAGCTTCTTGGAATTGGTGCTGGGTGCTGCCAGTTGATGGAACAGTGAA
This sequence comes from Coptotermes formosanus, assembly GCA_013340265.1. Classification (NCBI taxonomy): domain Eukaryota; kingdom Metazoa; phylum Arthropoda; class Insecta; order Blattodea; family Rhinotermitidae; genus Coptotermes; species Coptotermes formosanus. The sequence continues at coordinate 777,112 of BLKM01000887.1, read as the reverse complement.
ATGTAATGGTCCTGTTTGTCAATTTGCAGTTAAAAGAGCTTTCCAGATCATGCAGTGCTGGACATCACAGGTTGTACTTTATTATGAGATCATTGTTTAAATTTTTAATACAAAGGAAAGGCAACGTTTTCCTCTGCACGGTATGAGAACATGTGGGGGAATGGAAGTATAGAGTACTCATTCTTAATGTCGGCACTATTTGAAGTGAATGGTCAGATTGCCACCATTGCCTCTTTATTCCTGGGGAAGAAGCATGTGTTTTTCATTGGGTATAAGGTTGAGTGGGCCATAGAAACTTTCTAGGTATTTTGGAAAAGCAAAGAATCTCTTGCCCATGCCAAGAATTGAATAATGATCCCTCCAGTGTCCATCCTGTAGCCTAGGCACTGTTTTGACTCCACTATCTTGGCCCTGCGTTTAATAAAAAAGACATCTTAACATGGCATTAGATACTTTTCATTCCAGACATCTCTTTCTACATTCATAGTCATCTGTTCGAGCAGTACTTTTCAATTTACATATCTGAATGAATATCATGCATACAGTAATTCCCCACCTCTTTCCCTCTTCATTCTTTTCTGACTGTGAATTTTCTGAATAAATGTGTAAAATAAACACATTATTGGAACATCATGTCCGTTCCTGTGCTGCGTCTCTGTCTGCCTTAGTGTTTCGTCATCGTAACTATTAATAGAAATTGACAATATTTGGTATGGAGCATGTAGGCTGAAGCCTTTTAGACAAATTTCATTTTTTTGTCATGCTGGTGCAATATAACTCCTGGTTTTTATGCAGCCAGAATCAGTCTGCATACATTGTCATGAAAATGAAATTGCACATAAATGTGGCACCGAATAGTATTGATGTTCAGTTCAGTTAATTTCAGTTGTTCAAAAATTTCTTTCAGTTCTGCTTTGAAGTGAAATCTTGGGTATGGGCTCCAATGATGGGTGCTTATGTTATTGAATTTTGTACTTTTGTTTATCACATTTGACAGTGTTGGAGATGATTCAGGGTGAATATGTGGAAAATGTGAAGATCATGTCAGCTGAAATCCAAAATGGGAAGCTGAGCAAGAAGTTGGATCCAGTGGTCATAGCTGAAAGAAGTGTTGCAAATTCTGATGGCTTAAAAGCAGTTACAAAGATCTGTAAGTAGAGGAAGTCAATGCAAGTCAAAAATATATTGCTATACAATTTACTTACTGATTTTATTTTCCTGTAATCTGTTATTTCTCTAAAACTGACATTCTGAGGTGACTAAATTTGTTAGGATATTGAGCATTAATTAGAAAAACAGCCATGGGTAGACCACATAAAATTTTCTTGTAGAGCTTCATCAATTTCCAGCTCTCCTGCAAGACAGCAGTATGTCACCGGCTCTGTACAGCTGGTCCCATCAATAACTGCATATATACCTGTCATATATTTCTTTTATGTGAGGTTGAAACATTCATCTTTTTTTTTCAGGTCGGAAGGAAACAGCAGCTATAATGCCAGCAGTGTTCAGTCATGCGTTAATGGATTCAAAGGATGTTAATAAAGAACATGAATTTCCTACCTCGTGTTTTCAGCAGTTCAGCATCTTGTTACGACGATTGTTCTTACAACAGAGACGAAACTGTGTAAGTTTATAGACCTTGTACAATATCACACATACTGACATTGCAGAGCATGCATGTGTTTCACTTCAAAACAGTTCTATTATATGACTGCATTTATAATTCTATAAAACAGACCATTTTATTCACTTTATCTGTAAAAGGTTATTCTTGTATGTTGCATGATGAAATGTTTGGTTGTGATAAATTAAAAGAATTATGAACATTACTAACGATAAACATTACAGAACTGCGTAGATGTAGTGAGTGTAGAAATAAATCTTAAAGATAATTTGCTGTTTTTATTGAAAGACGTATATACATCTTGCAACCAAACAGAATTTGTTAGTAATTTACAGGATTATAATATTTCTGAATATTATATCATCTTGAACAAATTCAAATCTGATGTATCTGAAATGTGTCTTATGAATAATGGCTGTCTTTATTTGAAGTATAGACTTGCGGGGGCGGGAGGGCAGGGGGGCGTTTTTGTCTGTGTGTTTAATGTTGTCTGCATTATATGTATGTTTTATGAAAGTTACACAAATTACATACTTGTCTGACAATTCTTTTTTATTTTGCCTGTCCCTTATACTTTCACTTTTTTCAGAACAAGCATAATCTCAAAGGTTGACGAGTTGAACCATTTGCCTTTCTAAGCTGATTTATATTTAACAGAAATTATTCCCAATGCACTGAAATTCCTTCCATGGAAGAAACATTACTAGTAATTTGAATTAAGAGAGAAAATGAAAGAAAAAACTGCAAATTCTTTCCTAATGACGTTGAACATCGTAATTATTCAGAACAAAAGTGACTAGTGTTATCAGACAGAAACCTCATTCAAGTTATGGAAGGGTTAAATAAGTATGACATAAGTCTTTGTTTTGACACTGTTTGTTCGGTGCATCTTGACTAAATTATTTATTCATGACTGCAATGAATGCACATTTGACACATACAATATATAGTCTTATATTGCTGCTACATGTTTTGGTATCATTTTTGCCATTTTCAGGGAGCTGTGCACCAAAATTTAAAACTTACTAAAACATAATAGATAATGAAAGTAATACTAGTATTACTTTCATAATCTATTACATTTTAGTAAGTTTTAAATTTTGGTGTAAAGCTCCCTGAAGGTGGCATGAATGATGCCGTATCATTTAGGAGCAATATAAGTCTATATTTTTATGTATCAAGTGTGCATTTGTTGGTGTCATGAATTACTAATGACATCAGTCTATTACATTTTAGTGTGTGCTTGATTGCAAAACTTTGCTTTCATTCCAGGTTTCTCTAGGTATACAACTATTCCACCATCTGTTCTCAGCTGTGCTGATTGGTGGTATATTTCTTCAAATTGGCAATGATGCAAGAAGACCTTTTGCAAATGTGAAATTCTGCTTAAGTGTGCTTGTTTTCTTCCTGTATACACACATCATGACACCTGTTTTACTATGTGAGTTACTGGTGTTATGTTCTCCAGTTTTTGCCAAATAATTTTATGGTGCATCTATTTTACAACCATAGAGAAACATGGTTTAATTGTAGGTAGAACTAGGTATATGTCGCAATTTGAAGAGCAGTGACTTTGAAAATGTGATGTGATGCCATGTAGTTTGTTAGACAGGCCCAAACATCTTGGAGGCATATATTTCCTGATCATCAGGGTAGATGTGTAAGAGACAGTTGGTCTGATATGGGGAAGAAGTAACAAGAATGGGGCTGTATTTGTGCCAACAAATTGTAGTGCTAAGAAGTGAGATTTATACCAAGTGCTGATGTGAGGGAAAATGTTAAGTAGGGAAAAATGGTGAAAATGGTTGATGTGGAATGATGAATATAAATGACATCAAATTTCACAAAATCAAATTGAAGGCATGTGATTTAACTTGGATTCATAAACTGGCAGCAAAGAGAGGGATATCTGCTTACTGGCAGAAAAGGGCTGGAATTTCTGCTCTGGACTGAAACCTGATGGTCTAATTTTTTTTTTGTTTGTTTCGCATTCTCTCCAGTTCCAACTGCTATTAAGCTGCTGAAGAGAGAATACTTCAACAGGTGGTATGGTCTAAAGGCTTACTATATGGCCATCACTGTTGCTTCTATGCCATCAATGGTGAGTCATTATCAGCACTCTTTGTAACCTAATGCTGAAAGGGTATGTAACTAGAGAAAACCCTGTTATGAGATTTCAAGGTTTACATTGGTGAAGGTTTAGAATATGATCTTGGGGGTATGAAACCATGCTGTGTGATAGGGTGTTCACGAAATTTTGGAGGGAAATATTAATTCTAGCTCCTAGGTAAAGTAATTCAACAACGAAGGTGAAGTCAGGAGTGATGGTATTTTTGAAAAGGACTTTTAAGCAAATGAATGAATGAATGAATGAATGAATGAATGAATGAATGAATGAATGAATGAGTGAATGAATGAATGAATGAATGATACAGTAATTTTCTTGTATCAGAATTCCAACATGACACAAAATATCGACTCATTAGTAATTTACTGGACCTACTTAGATTAATGGCTGGAATTGCATAGCCAGTATAGTGACTGGCCATCTGCTGGACAATCCAGGGCTTGAACCTTGGGGGGGGGGTGAGATTTTTTGTACCCATCCAGGCCGTACTCCAGGCCCAATCAACCTTCTGTAAAATGGGTACCAGGCCTCTTTCCCGGGGATAAAGCATCCAGAAAGTGCCATGCACCATCCATCCCCACCTAGGGCCAAGGTTAAAGAAAGGTTACAGCTATACCTGTACTCCCCTCTGGGCCTTCATGCCCTGTTATAGGAAGAACTTCACTTCCCTTTGATTAATATTTCTACGTGCATAAGCTGGATTGTAGAATGTCATAATGAGACAAATATTTTTGTCATCAGAAAAAGTTGAATCAGTTGCCTTGTATTAGTTTTGTCTTGAATTTGTGTAATATACTGTATTCTAAGAGTTTTGACCAATTTCTGTACCATGTTGTGTCATCGCTAACACTTTATTGCTCTTCAGATACTAAGGTAGTGCAACTTTATATTGCAGCTGCTGTTTGGCACACTTTTCTGTTTGGTCTCCTATATTTTATCATCACAACCTCTGGAACCAAGTCGCTTCATTTGGTTCTGTGCTGCCAGTGTGGCTGTGGGATTTGTTTCAGAGGGCCATGGTATGATTGTGGGCTCCATCTTCAGCGTAATGGTGAGATACATTTTATTAGTTTATGAGTTTTTGGTTAGATTGCTGTGTAGTATGTCATGCCATTGTAGCACACTGACTACTGGCTTGAGTTTTGCTGCATAACTTGTGCTAGTCTCGTCAATGTGATCATGATAACGACAATTACAATGATTATGTGATGATGATGATGATGATGATGATGATGATGTCTGAAAGAGGAGGAGGAGGAGGAGGAGGAGGAGGATGAGGAGGCTGAGGGGGGGGGGTTGTGGTGGTGGTGGTAGTTAACATGTCTAAATAGTGACAGTCATTTAGTATAGAAAAGTAGGCACACTTAAATTTTTCACACAGAGAGATGTGAGAATGCAAGGGGTGAGAATTTATTTGGGGCTGACTAATCTTTCCATTGTACCTTCTTTGGGCACCTCTCCACAAACATCAGTAAAAAGGTGAGACACAAAATGCAAAGGGACAGAAAGAGAGTGTGAGAATATGAGTAATAACTAGTGGAAGTGTCAGAAGTCATGCAGAGGGGAAGTAGGCAGATGGGTGAGGAACAGTCTGTATTTATTCTTACTGTGACCCAAGTGTACATTCCCAACATGGTCAGAACATACCAAGAAGAATGCAACATTCCAGAAATAAGATATATTTGTTACAAATTAACCTTGTTTATAGCTTATGTATGGTTAAAAACATAAAATGGAGCCGTTCAAGGAAGAACAAAACAGTAACACTAACAAGAAAATCAATAGATTTTTTAATATTATGTAGTACTGGCACATTTACTCATAAGAAGAGTGAAAGAAGTGCTACAAAAAATATGTTTATCATTCAAGGTCTAATTAAGACTAGCCACTCTATATTTGGTAGAGCATGTCAACTCTGTTCCTTGTGGATACAAAATAGCCTGATACAAATTTACAGCCATAAGGAATTCCACTGGGAGATGTATCTGTATTTGCTTATGAGAACCATCTTTGTAGGGGTAAATACGGGCTGTGGGTTAAAGTAAAAACCGAGCTAATGTAAATATCTCATATTAAGTATTATTTTTTTGTTAAATGGTAATCTGTTTTATTAGCTCTTCTGGCCTAGATGCTTTACCTTGCTTTCAGTGGTAATTTAACAGTAATAAGATACAATTTAATGTATTAATAACTGTAGACAGAATGTTACAATATCAATAAACATGCAAAATTTATATTTAGGTTTTCAGAAGAAAAATTCTATTGGTTTCTTTTAACTTTTACTTATGTTTCTGTTTGTGCATTTCACTTTTGTATTTATGTTTTGGAAACCATTATGTTTAAACTGACACATATTTTGAACTACTTATGTTGTCTCCTTTGGGTTAAAGGAATACACAATTTCAGAATCTGGCTCTGTTCTCAACATGAAATCAAGTCTGTCTGGCTCACTGGGTGGAGCAAATCTTTATGTAAGTCTGGGATTACAGATTAGGTCATTCTAATGAACCTAAGGGAGTAAGTGCCATACTTTATGTGGTGATGGAAGCATAATCAAGTACTGGAAATTTTTTCTGTACGTACAGCAAGATGGTGACAAAATTCCAACATATGTGTCAGTGTCATAGCACCCCCTTATCTCAGCTACCTTGGTTGTTTTCAGAATGGTTCCATTGTGGCCCCAGCATCCTTCTCCCCTCTGCTTGCATTGGCTGCATATGGGATGGGACATGGCGAAGCCATAGAAGGCAGCATGTCATTTCTTATGGGTCTGAGTTATCTGCGATATGGACTTGTGGCGATCACAGACTCTCTGTATGGACATAATCGTCCTCATTTGAGCTGCCTTGGAAGTGACTTTGAGTATTGTCATTACAAAGATCCTAACTTACTACTCAGAGATTTGGGTATGGCTGACACCACAACACTGGGACAGATTTTGGCACTATTTGCATTTGCTGTGCTCTACCGATTTGTGGCATACTTAGCTCTCCGATACCGGCTTACATCAGAGTTTTCTAATCAAGTGTTGAACTATATAGCTAAGATACTGAGACATAAGTGAAAGCTATTTTTTCATTAATCATAAAGTTGTATTTTAGTGTTTAAATAGTCAGATTTTGTCTAACTTTGTTGCAAGGAAATAATTGGCTATTAGTAGTGGAATGTATTTTTTATCATACTTTGATGCTAGAGAAGTCACAGATTTCCCAGCTTCATGTGCACAGTATTGTGTTCATACAATGGCTCAGATTTAAGAATGAGCACTTAGTAAGGTACATCATGCTGGGGGATGGGGTGAGTGAAAATAAAACACACACACACACACATCACTGCATGAGAAGACTGTTGAGTGTACTTTGACCTCCAATCTCAGCACAGCGGTTGTCATGGGACATTTATCACATACAAAGCCAGTAGTTTATAGTGTGTATTTCCCCTAAAGTTCAAGTTATCTTATTTCATATCAAGTCTCAAAATGCTGACTTACAGTTTTTAAGCAGGTCTCACACCTGCTGACAATATTTCATAAAACATGATGGAGCTGTTTCCTTCAAATACTGGCAATTTCTGTTTGAATGCTGCCACTCATTTCTTGCAATAAATGTGGGTTGTTCACATAAACAACTCTCTCTCAGTGCCCCCACAATAATAATCATGCATGTTTGAATCTGGAGATCTGGGAGGCCATAGTCTTCAAAAACATGCTATCAGAAATAGAAAAACGTAGAAGTAGGAACTATTTTTTCCTAAAAAGTGGGTGCTATGAATTTTCACATACTCATTCTAATCCATACTTTGACTTTAAGGTTATGCAAAGGAAAATCATAAACTGCACAGTGAATTTGAGAACACCAGTGCTGTTATTATGGCTGCTTATATTCTGATTGAATTTGGACCATGCCCAAGTCGAGGTAAATATGTATCTCACATTAAGGAATCCATCGGGTACTGGCGCCTGAAAACACCTGTATTACTGGCTTCTTGATTCCAGATCAGCTGGCAAGAATTTTTTTATGGCTATGATTTTATGTGGACATAATTTTAAAGCTTTTGTTGCCCTGTAAGCTGAGGATTTTGACATGCACTTTAATTTGAAATGTAACAGTTTTGTATTTTGTTTCTGTTCAGCACTGAACTTGTTTTACAGAATTTTTCCTCTGTTCTCTACACATTTCTTTTAAATGGCAATGCTGACATAGAATGTCTTTTACAAAACTTTTGGTTACATTTCTTCCATGATGCATACTTTGCAAAGTATTGTAAATGAACACTCCTGTTCAGTGGAATACATTTATCACATGCAATGAAGGCCGTCTACGAGACACACAACACAACTCTCATCTTGCAGTGTATGTATGTATGTATGAGTGAAAAGAACTGTGCCACATGCCACTAAATAACCTTGTGTTACTGAGTTCGTTTTTCACTCTTCTTGAAGTGGAATCCGAAAGTACACTGTATTGACTGCTGGATATCCACAACAGAATGTTAGATGTAATGCCTTCTATTGTGGTATAAAATCAAGGTGTGTATTAGGTGCCTATGTTAATATTGTCTGTAACTTCTGAAAGCTGGGAGGAGGGAAAAGCTGTATGTTTTCAATTTTCAGACCACTTCCTGGTCAGTAAAACCAGTTTTGATTATTGTTTCATAGTCATCTAATTTGTGTACTAGAAACAGTACTGTGCGACAGCCTATGTGTGTGCAAATATACACATACACATGTGTATAAATTTATATGTGTATATAGTAAGAGATTTTTACAAAAACATTTTTCCTGGCACTTTAAATAAAAGAGAGAGGATAATACACAATGCATGGGCAGATGTATGACTTTTGGCAAGTTTTCTGGTAAGCATATTGACTGAAAATTTTTACAGGTGTATACAGAGTGCACTGCAAAGTTTTTGCTGTTTTTCAAGTACTATGAGAGAGCAGACAAAAAAATGAAGGAAAACTTTAAGGGGTGCAAGCATAATCATTGCAGTTTAGTGTCTGTACTTCATTTTTTGAAGATTACCCTTTCTAGATGAGCTCCATGACTTTTAATACAGTGCTTTGATAATTGTCTGAGATTCTGCCTTACTCCCTGCAATAAAGCACAAATAACTTTTCAATTAATTTCTGTAATGGTGAATTTCAGTTCTTGGGTACAGTGGGGATGAGTGACGTACACTTGGATTTGAGATACCCTCAGAGAGAAGCGTCTCGAACTGTCAAGTCTGCAGAATGTACTGGCCAAGAAATATCTAATTGTGACAATTGGCATGGAAATATTTTGCTCTGAAATGTTATGTTTTGCTCTGCCAACTGGGTAATTGCACCATACATTGCTCATCCTGTACCTCATTCTTTGATGAAATATCATATTTTACTCCACGATAAGGTCATTGCACTATGTATTTCTCATCCATCAACTCATTCTTTGCAGCCTGATATCCAGAAATATTTTCAGTGTAGCGCAGCATCCACAGCAACATCCTGGTTGTTTCTTCAAATATGTAAAGCCCTTTCACATGTGCAAATGTCACATCACTTGATTACGTTTTCACCATGGAGAGGTAAATTTTCCGGTGTTATTGGAAATATTAATGGTGCTTTATTGCAGTGAATTATGCAGAACTTCACACACCAGCTACTGCAATGAATCCAATGTCATGGATGTCACCTGGAACAAGTAAACTTAAAATATTATGGTATGGATAGTAAATTACAGTCATTATGATAGTCATTCCTTAAAATATTTCACTTTTATTGTCCAGCCTCTTACAGTAGTCTACAGAAAATTTCCTCTCCTTGTCCCCTCTCCTATGTCGTTTGTAGGCTGGGGTGTCAGGATGTGATGATAGCAGTTGCCACCACAGGTCCAGATAACCAAGGCTTAGTTGCGTGTTGTTGTGATCAGTATGTGAGTTGTGCCTTTGTATTATTTAATTCAGTGTCATGTAGTTACAAGTGTAATTAAGTGGAAATTTGTATATGTTGTTTCAATAATTGTACTCTGTCAGACACAATACAGACATATTAACGTAAGCCACATGATTTTATACTTCTGGTTCTCAACCATTTTCACCTTTGAAAGCAAAGTAAGATATGCTTCATCATTCTCTTTAAAAAAGTGTCATATATTTCCTTCAATAAACTGGTATATTAAATGTTTATTATTTCAGTTACTTAATATGTATGTATGTGATAATCATTATTTGATAATGTTAATGACCAAGCAAGTTGGCTCATGTGATAATCTATTGACTTACGCTGACTTTCATTCACACAGATTATCCTGACTGAAGGTTTGTGAGATATTCTCAACCGCTGTAGGTAAATGCTAAGTAATATCTCAAATTAGGCCGTATTTAATACACAAAAACATTGCGTGTATATTGTGAATTTGTTGGAATAACGCAAGATTAATAAGAAGAAAATTAATTCTTTGAATTATGGAAACGTGAAACACACTGCTATGGCAGTTGTGTTTTCATTATTGCCTGTCAGTAGTTTTACCAACACTTTCCCTTCCTTCCTTCTGTGTATTTTGCCATTCCCATGGTCATGGATATTGTGTCTCCCACTGTAACCAAAAGAAGTAACGTGTTTATTTATTTATTTATTTGTTTATTTGTGAAATGTGTAATGATACTGTCAGTAACTAAGATTGTGTAACGTGAATTTTTAGGATAATTAGTGATTAATGCACTGGAAAGGATGTGGAAGGAAGCAGTCGTGACCATATTTGATATTCTGACTCAGCATAAGCCTGGAGCAACTGGTGAAAACAATGAAGACCCATAGTTGGGTTAGGCGATGTTGGGGCCTAATATCTGAATCATGCAACCCTGATTACAAGTCAGAACCCTTTCTTTCTTGGTAAGTTGTGTGTCTGTGTATACTTCCAGTTGTGTGGAAGGCTAAAAAAGTGAAATTTATCCTCCAGCATATTGGATTGCTTAACCCATTGTGCCATGTGGCTGAACCCACAAAGAATGTACGACTATTGTTTTTTTATTAGTTCGCTACAAATTTATAACAAAATTTAAATGTTGTCTGAAGCGACAATCTAAAATGCAGGAGAAGTTCTGGATTTTGCTGAAGTCATCACACTTGTTTATTCAGTGGTCTATGAATGGCTTACTGATGTCAGGGGTGGTACAAAAATCTGCCATTTTAATATTATTTGTTAGTAGAAACAAAGTAGAGCAGTGTGTTAAAACCATTTTTTTCCCACTCCAAATACCCCTTGGGTGTTAGTGGAAAGAAGCTACCATGTTGCTGCTTCGGCCATGTCATGGTCTACTACTTTGTCATTTCTAGCAATTGTTCGGAACACTAAGATGTCATGTCAGTGGTGAATACCTTCATAAATCACACTCACAAACGTTTCGTGTGTTTGGAAAGCGAGGTTTGAAGTGTTTGTGTTTGTGCGTGTGTTGGTACTTTGGAATGTTCTAGTACATTCGAGATGTTAAAAAGTTGTAGTGCTGCACATTAACAAAAATTATTAAAAGATACAGCCTAGCAGCCTAATCTTTGGTTCTGAATGTCTTTGTTGAGCAGTTTCAGGTATGCATCCAGAATTTTTCCTTGGGGGCGGGATGGATCCTGAGGCTATATAAAATTTATATTTGATTTTAAAATTTATGTTATAAAAATTATGTTGTAAGTACAAAATAACACTGCTTGTAACTGCATTTATATACATATGAATATAACTACATGTTCCATGACTCAATCGGTGTCCTATCTTCTTTTTTTTTAATCTTATTAATCCATTTTTCAAAATTCTAATGTACTAGTCATCAGCTGACTTCAGTGGCTGATTTCAGCTGAAGGGCAAATCTCATAAAACTTTTGATATCATATCTACAAAATCTGTGTTTTTCAAATTTTGGTTTGGGGGGTTAGGGGAGCTGCAGCCCGGCAACACCCCTCCCCTTGAATGCGCCCCTGACCAGTTTTATATCTTTCTTATTTTTCGTGACTTCATTCATGAATAGTTTGTAAACTAATGTATCAAGTATAATCTAGCCAATTCATGTATGTGTACACGTCCAACAATATCTGCATTAGAGAAGGTCATTAACGTATTTTCCGTTAGATTTAATATACTAATGGTACTGTTTTGTACACTTAAATATTCCCTCCCCACATTTCTAGCTCTGTGATAAGTGTACCAAGCGGGAGGAGGGCAGGGGAGTGTGTTGTAATCGGATAAATGTTCTGACACTGCTACATTCAAAGGCGCAGCCGGGGGGGGGGGGGACTCCAGGGCTGCAGTCCCAGACAAAACCCCGAAAACTGAAATTAAAAAAAATACAGATGCCGATATTATGATATCAGAAGTTTTATGTGATTAACCATTCAGCCGAAACCGGTCACTGAAATCGGCAGATGACTAGCACATTAGAATTTCGAAAAATAAATTAACAAAATTAAAAAAAAAACAAGAAAGTAGGACACTGTCATTGAGCCATGAAACGTGTAGTTATATTCGTATGTATATAAATTCAGTTGCAGACAGTGTTATGTTGTACGTACAACATGATTTTTATAACACAATTTTTAAGATCAAACATAAATTATATATCGCCTCAGGGTTAGCACCCCCCCCCCCCCCGGGCCAAGGAAAAATTCTGGGTGCACACCCGGCTACATTTGATACTTTTTCTTATCTACGTACGTCAGAACATATTCATCCGCAAATTGCACCCCCAATGATGGGTTCTTGCTTTAATTCGAGTACAAATTTGATTTTGAGCGTTCGTATATAAATGCATTGCGACTAATTGTTTAGCTTCAAAGAATTTCCTGAACTAGATCGAACTGTTACAAAATGAACTACTTTTCTTTGCGCCTATTGACCGTTTAGAAGATGGAGGCTTTGACTTAAACGTCTTTAGCGAAGGTCAGTTTGTCTTGTGCTTGGAATGCGTAGGAGTAAAGTTCTGTGGTCTACAATTTTTGCGAATGTTGCCTGTGGTCAAATATCCAATAAGCAGGCTTACTCTTTAAAACGGCATGTGATGAATGAACCCCATTCAACGGCCATACAGACAACTGCCGAGGAGTTCCAAGCAACTGGAGGGAAGCCAGTATGTTTCTCTTTATCTTGCAGGGCAGGAGGGAACGTGACCTAGTAGTAGGTTTCGTGTCTCTGTGAGAGCAGTGTTGTGTCTGCGTGCGTGTGATTTGTGTGGTTTGGTGTGTGTTGCAGTGATTCAGCTGCGACAGTATGTTACGTGATATGTTAGTGAGTCTGTTGTGATAAAGTTTGAAGACGATTGGCACACAGTTCAGCGTTTTTACGTCTGTACTTGCTGGGCACGAAGAAAAGCGTACCATTCCAGTTATGCAAGGTAAGACTTTACGGAAGCCCATGAGAATCTGCATTGTACTAGAAAATGACTATGTTATTTTTAAGTTCATGTCAAGTAGTTCTTTAGAACTGACATAACTGAACATAAACCATTCTAACATGTGATGTTTGAGGTTAACATGGCTGCGAAACCTAACCTAATGCAATAAGTCACTGCGATATAAAGACATTGTCGTCCATTCCGTGTTGCATTGCAATGTGCCTTACGATCCACCTAGCCTTGTCTCCAATGACAAAAACCTTGCGTCGGGAATGAAACAGTTGGAAGAAGAAGCTAGCAATTACTCTGTGGGTCTCAAGAGAAAGACTCTGTTTCGTTACTTGTGATATTTACTGACGAAATGGCATATTATTCTGGATGCTTCGCAACCTAATGACAGTTTGCTCAAACTGTGACTATGTGCTTTACTGCTCGAACCGGCTGGGACTTGCTGACGATGCAGAGCCCGCCGACAGCAGTTGTGTTACATGTCAAAAGCTTAATCAGAAAGGCACATCTAATGACTACAAGTGTGTCCCATAACTTGGCTGCTTCTTCTCGCGGAGGGCGGGTTTGATCCCAGGGTAGTTCATGTGGGATTTGTGGTAAAAAACTGGAGCGGGGACAGGTTTATTTCCGGGCGCTTAACTTTACCCCTGACAGTTATCATACTATTAGCGCTCCATAACCATTCTTGTATCGTCTTGGGCTGCTACAACGTGCCCATTAGCGGCCGTTGTACCAAGGTGCTCAGTCTGCCCCCGCCCCAGAAATAAGTCACGTAAATGTTTTCCAATTATAAAACCATGCAATGCTTATTAACCCTTTAAAGACGAAGCATATCTGTTTTATATAAGGACTCAGTGCGTACCGCGCTGTAAACACTCTCCACTTCGGTTATAAAAACCAGTCTCTTAATGTTTTATAAGGCAAAAGTTGCTGTTTGTTCTGAGATCCGTACAAAACACATAAACGCAATGTGGGCATCACGTAGAATTTTTTAATGTTGAACCTGGTGGTATGTAAAGTTACCGCTAAGCCTTAGAAGGTTAAGCTCGGTAATCTAATCTTGTATCTGAAATTCATCCAGTAACTGAATATGATCCACAACCAAAGCAGAAACTGTGGTAGAGAAAGTAAATACTAGGCTATAAAAGGGTAACAGGTGCTTCTCACGGATTCGACCGCACGTAGGAAGCAGATCACTTATAAAGCTTTGTAACCTGTATATGCATTTGTAACTGTGCTATTTTAACGACGTTGTGAACTGGTAAATTTCCATAGTGGTGGTACACACACGTGAAGGTTTACAAGCCACAGGTGAAATAACCCACGAGATGTTACAAGTTGCATGTTGTTTCATCTGACTTTCTTAACCTTTTAAAGCCTAGCGGTAACTTTACATACGACCAGGTTTGACACTAAAAAATTCTACGTGGTGCACACATTGCGTTTATGTGTTTTGTACGGATCTCAGAACAAACAACAACTTTTGCCTTATAAAACATTAACAGATTGGTATTTATAACCGAAGTGGAGAGTGTTTACAGCGCGGTACGCACTGAGTCCTTATATAAAACAGATACGCTTCGTCTTTAAAGGGTTAACAGGAATATGTTCTGTGCCAGACATGACTGTTACACTTGAATGTTTAAACTAGTTTGTTAGGAAACAGAATTTCTGTCTCAGAAATTGCAGTTTATTTTTTAAACTCACCCTTAAGTATCTCAACTTTAGTCTGATGTGTATTAGTCACATTTGATTTGTAACACTTCATATCCCATATTAGTAGGAAATCTCAGCTAGAATTGAGTCCTTATTTAGCAAACACTGTGTTATGAGTTCCGGATTAAATGCTCAGTATAACAGACAACGCGGTTCACCTAAGTGATTTTATACAACAACGAGAATTGTGCTATATAGTTAGAACCGGCCAGGTCATCATTAGTTTTACAAAAGTGTGCAAAAGAAGGTCAGTTGTATATAATTACACTCATCCTCCACCAGTGATATCAAAATTATGTCTATAAGTTTGTCTATTAGTTTGTAAAACTTGGTATTCTATTTTTCTTGACTGTAGAAATGTTTGTGATTATTATTTTTTACTAAGACAGTTTTGTTGGCTGTACGGAAAATTTGTTGTTTTTTGTACTAGAGTAGGCTGTTTATTTTGGAGCGTATTTTATATTGTGTTGATAATTTATGAAACGCAACTGGATATCTGCCTTTAAGATTAGTAACTGTTTAAAGCCCAGTGCTGTCTATATGTGTCATCTGCTGTAATAGTAAGAAGCTCTTCATTTTTACCATAATGTGTTCAGGAGTGTGTGTGTTTTTTTTCTTAGGTTAGTCATACTAAACACCAGTTGTTTTATCAATATTTTTCTGACAGTATATCAAAATACACCAACCGCTTCATAAACATTTGTCCAGTATTTAACGTCTAGCGTAAGTTGCGACTTGCCGACGATGTTTATCCGTTATCAGAAGGTAGAAACAAAGCTGCTTTTCTTCCCGTTTGATCTCCAAGGCACTGAAGATACCACGTGTGTTGAAGAATGGACGTGTTCCTAACCTCTTCACTAGACGAAAGTAAGATGACACCTTGCTATTCCGTCGCCGTATTCCTGGTGCCGGACCTTGCCATGGCTCAGGACTTAGTCGCCGCTTTTTATGGTGGACGCCCGATTTCGAAACCACGGTGTTCCCTGTGGTATATGTGTGTGACAGAGTGATTCTGCAGTCCATATGGTGTATGTCTAAAAAATTGCATTGGTACGGGTACTTTATTTCTTCGATTTTCCGTGTCAGTATTATTCCACCATTGCTCTTTACTCATATTCCACCATCGACTGTCGACGTTATAGGACCTCAGTAATTTTGACCGTCGCTAAATAAATAGAAAACTATCCTCGTTGTCTCTTGCTTAGGCAGGATGATTCAAAATTTTGGCAGTAGGAAAGACTTCTTTATAGGTTATGTGTTAGGCTGTCATGTCTCTGATTTTGTGAGATGTAAATATTCAAATAATGATATATACCTTCAGGGTAAGACAGGTCATCTAGGAAATTAGAAAATGTCGTGTTAAAATTTCAGCTGTCTTTCAATACATGGTACAGAATCGTAACTTTTCAGAAAATATATATTTTTCAGCGCGTTTTTCCCTGCGGTCAGGAAATTGTCAAGTTATTTTTACGCAGTCAGAATTGCCTGTAGCTGGAATATTTCGGATTTCAGTTATGTTTCAGGATAACAATGGCCGTACATGGCAGTGCGGCACAAAACCAAATACTGGAATATAGGCGTACTGGCTACTGCGAATATTCCCTGCTTCTGCCTATGTTTAACTTTACTACCAAGGGACGCTTTTGTTTGCGTGACTGCGGTGGTTTTTCACTTTTGTTTTAAATAAAGGGTCCTTTTTTCTTTTCCTTGCAGCATTGAGCTTCCGTATGAATTCTCGTATTCTAATATTTCGCTCCATACTGACTTAATAACTAGAACACACTTTAATTTGAGGGGGCTTTTAATGACCACATTGCGGTCGCAATCTGTGGGAATCTGAAACATTTCGATATAAAAATATCAATAATGTCTCTTCATGAGCACAATTTGAAAAAAATGCGAATCCAGAACCTTTTAATGAAATCAGAACAGCCTTAAGAATTAGCTGGTGAGACAGCGCGTCAAAATTAATCGCCTGTTGCGTCTTCTGTTCTTTCAGTGTTGTCGGAAGACGGGGATGTTTTCCATTTTTCAGGCAGTGTCCTATATTAATGAGTAAAATAGTCATGCGTTCAATTTTATTTGTATTTAATTACGTGCTCAAAGAGAATGTTTAAAAGCAAATATAAGTTACAACGGCTGCAGAATTATGCGCCTCCTTCGGGCAGTCCACATACTTTACTTTATTCTTGTGGGAAAATTAATCTCGAGTTATGTGAGGTCTTCAGGAACGCATCCCTCGCATAAAATGTAACCGTGCTGATAAAAACAGAGCTTCACTTTACATCATTACCACCGAGCAGCTTAGCGTAGCGGTAGCGCTCTCGACTTGCTTTCGGGAACTGTCTGATACGAATCCCTGCTTGCACTCGGCTATTCTGAGATTTTTACGGTTTCCTTTAGTCCCTACAGATAAATTCCGGGATAGTACTTAGATTAGGACACGACCGGACAGTTTTAAGTACTTCCCAATTCATTATTACCAATTATACTACCACCGACACCACATACCCATAGTCCGAGATACTGTGCGGGTTGTGAAACGAAACACAAATGCAGCAAGTACCGCTGTAATCTGCACTTTAGTCCATTCCTACTAGAAGTGCACTCTCCCGCCTGCTTTTAAGATATCTACGGTTCCACGATCAGTTGGTTTGTATGTGAATAGCGTTTGAGGATGCGTATTTCATTCCACCGATACTACACCTTCTTTACATGGCTATGGTTACGTACGAAGAGTGTCTAACGTTTTGCATCAAGAAACACGTGTTAATCGTGGAATTCGTTTCTCACATCCGTGTTTGTGAAGATACACATGTTTGGAACATTACACAATGTCTATTGTCAAATAGTCACGACGTTTCGGAGTAACTTGCTACGATCTTCTAAGGATATTAGCAGTCCAAAAACAGTTTTCTTATTCAGGAAAATATGTGATCAAAATTTGTTTGTAATTGGTTCTAGTTAGAATCAATTTCGGTAGGTCTACTGCTCTTAGAGATGAACTTGAACCTTCCTTATCTTATGTGATATAACATGATGCTGGGTCTATGGCGTTAGGCTGTTCGATTGATGTAGTTAGTTGATCTTTAGTTTCAAAAGAATTGCTATGAATTGCTATGAATATAGAACTGCAATCAAGCCAGGAACAAATATATATGTTGTACTTCAACCGTTTATGTTACACTGATTCCCGTGTGTTATATCCGTACAAGGAATTGCTTTTGCTCGGAGTCTGTTTATTCGCAGGCTTTTCGTAAGGTTCTCAGATAAAACAAATATTTCCCCAAACAGATCTAACTGGCTAGGCTATGGAATGGAGACTGTGTTTCCTTTGAGGTAGTAACTGAAATTTTATACGTATTTAGATCAGAGACTTTAGTAATAAGTGCATTAAAAATACCTCTCATGAAACGGCAATTTGTCATAACCCACACAATTCCTCACACTGAGATTCCGGCATTAGTAGACAGCTGGGCAGCAGACGCACCGTCTGTCAAAACGCTGTGTCCACAAGCAATTGCTTGTCCTTATACATTCGTAAAAACATAGCGTGCTGAAGAGTTTATCTGTTGAGGATCTGTCAAGTTCCTTGTGTCTCCCGTAAAATTATCTGTCAGTGGGTTACGACAAATTGCTGTTTCACGAGGAACATATTAATTTAGCATTTTGCGTAAAATGAGGGATTAGTGAACATAGCTCTAAACGTCTGAGTGATATGCAATAATAATGCTTGATAGCGGGAGTGTTGCAATCGTCAGGAAACTAACGGAAGGATACGCCGATAAACTGAAAGTTTTGAACCCTCGGATGACGGATTGCAATGTCGCTCGCTCTGTCGTGGAAGTTTTATCTTCACGCCACTTTAATTCCGGTAGGACAGCTGTCTGTCTATGGCTTGTGTGTGTGTGTGTGTGTTCAGAAGATAAACTTGCTCCATTTTCATAGAAAAGTTCTTAGACCTAACTTGCTTAGAGCGAAATTTCTCTACTTCAGGCTTGGTGTATTAGTGCTATAACAGTGTAGCGTCAGAAGTAGAAGCTGCAGCATTAGCGGCGGCGGTGGCGGCGGCGGTGGTGGTGGTGGTTATGGTGGTAGGCCTAAACATGGATTCGTCCCGTTGCACGCCATGAAGGCACAGGGAAGTGTGAAAGTATAGCCTCGTCACAACAGAGGCGAGTGGTTAGCTTTACGCTACGGTCGCTTTACCCGCGGGGAAGAGCTCCGATTACCCACTGAATTAGAGGCTAAATTGGCCACAGACCCGGTCTGGAATCTTTGGAGGAGAGAAAAATCTCGTGCCCCTGCTGGGAATAGAACCACCATTCTCGGTTGTCCTGCACGTAGCCCAGTCACTATACCGACTGAGCTGTAACGGCTGCAGTAGTAGTAGTAGTAATTTTCATATTTATGATCACTTAACGACGCTGTAAATAACTCTGTTTATATAGAGCAGAATGATAGAAGGATTAACGAATAAGGCAATGGAAATGATATGAAATTGTGTGATTGTGGTTATGATTTGTCTCCGAAGTTTGCTTGACGGAACTAAGTCAAAATACGAAAGTTTCATAACAACTAATCTTAATAATATTAAGATGGAACGAAATATGAGAGCAGTATAATGAAATAAATATCTTTGTTCTTTGTACAAAGGGCACAGGGGTTTCGCAAGTGCAGGGGGTTGTGTCCGTGTTTCTGCATGTTTCAATTCCGCAATAAGTTAAAGAACATATTTAAATTTATTATTCAATTCTCATATTCAACATTGCGTGGCGAACTTAATTTTGGTTCTATATATGTCCAATGTAGCGCCTTATTTTTTTCCCCGAAACGGGAACTGAAATTTACAGATTTTCGCAAAAGGCTCACTGTGCAGGAAGTTATGCATAATGTAAAAAAGTGAAGTTAAGTCTATAACCTGTCACGAAGGCGCAGAAGGGGAGCAGATGTATAGCTCTAATTTTTCTTTAACCTCAGCGCTAGAGGGGGGTTGGTGGTCAACGCAACACCCCAGCCATTTTACCCCGTGGAATGGCCTGGTACGCACTGTGTAGGAGCTGGGTGGGCCCTAGGGCCGGTCTGAACAGGTCAGGAAAATTTACATCCATCTCTAACGGTAGCCTTGAATTAAAAAAGGTAAACACCAATTTCAATAAACAAAGAATGAATATTCACTATACGTGTACGTGTACTTCTCGCGGTACTCCACATAAAAATAGACTATGCTTTAGCCGAAGTCTAAATAAAAAGTAAACCGATTTGAATTATTTAATACACTGTAATTAACGCCGACTTAAACGCTTGTAAGTAATTGTGGCCTAACTAACATCTCACCTCTGTTGAGAACCTTTTAATTGCTGTATCAGCTGCACGCAAATAATGGACCGGTCTGAACAATTAAAGTGCCTTTCTAAACCCTTGATCCGCTAACATTCTTTTAAAACGCATCGCGAATATGAAGGAATTGTATACATCTTAGTATTTATGCACTTTAATGAAGAATAATTGATGACGAGGCTATTTAACGACACTGTTTCCAGTAGTACCATGATTATACATCGTCTAAAGGGAAGAAGAAATTATCGTGAATAGTGAAGAGTAAGAATTTATAAGGTTGACACGTGGCTTGTTAGAAAGTTCTCTGCCGGTATGTGTGTGGACGGACTGAGGAAACCAGCTTAAAACTACCATCAGAATATTCTGTAACCAGACCGTTATTTGAACCAGCACTACCTACGTAAAGTGTAAAGTTTTACTGCTAAACCAACCTGAACAGTCATTTTAGGAATGCAAATTGTGTGGATATAATGAGTGAAGTCTCTCAGAATAGGATTCCCTGTCGATTGATGAAGAGTTACCTACATCTCGAAAGGGTTTCCTGCCTCAATATTTACGGCCTAAGCCAGTGTCTCCTAATCAGGATTCCACGGAACCCTATGATGCGGCAGAAATTTGTTAGGGTTTCGGAAAGAAATCGTGGAATAAACGCACAAAAATCTTAACTTTTAAAATACCACGAAATATCTCAAGCATCTTTCGAAAGACAGGAAAAATGCGTAAATTTTTTTCTTACAAATAAGGCCTCTTATATATATTCGTGTGTATAAATAAATAAATAAATAAATAAATAAATAAATATATATATATGGAACAGCTCTTTACACGCAATTGTGACGGGCATTAACAGTAACTGAAGTTCTCTTCCCGTTCTCAACTTTAACTGGCCTCTTTACTTTTTCGTAGCTTCGGGTTCTTCGGAATAAAATAATTATTTTAGGGGTTCCCCATGGAGGAAAGGTTGGGAGCACTGGTCTAAGCAATCAAAGACCATCCTTTTAATAGAGTTTAGGGAAATGGCCTGTATTTGTTTTCAGAACCTTGTGTGCAACATGTAATTAACAAAGTGCGAGGTCCAGTAATATTATGGCAGGTCTTACATGTACTTACCACTGTGCTTGAAAAGTTAAGAATAACAGGAAGAGAATAATGTAATGTTTGAAACTTGTAAGATTCAAACTTGAAAAAGCTGCCTTCTGTGGATAAATTTTAGAGTTAATTTCGTCATTAATTGAGACGCAACATGAAGGTGAGCGGAAGGAAGACCTAGACTTTCCTCCGTCGATTTCCTATTCTAGTTGTGTAGTAAGTATTCTTTTTATATCCATTTAAGGCATTAGAGTAACTATATATACCACCTGTTAGTGTTGAAAACACAAAGCGTTGTATCGTACAGTGTAGTTTCATTCCTGTGTCTTGTTTCTTTCGCACACTAAACGACGGTTATTTGCCTAAATAGCATTAAACGGTTCTTGTGTGTAATTCATACACACTATGTTTTCTATGCGGTAAAAATTGAATTTTTAAATAACACTTAGCTGAACTTGATGCTTGAAAGAAGACACATTCCTTTATTCACTGACACATTGAGTTGTATTTTGTAATGATTTCTTTCTAAAAATCACAGTTAAAACTTATGACCTAACGATACGGTGAACAATTTCACGCTCTTAAACTTTATATCCATATCCCTTTGGGCCTCCTTGTCATTGATTTTGATCACATAATGTTGCTGCTTTCCAAAAAAATAGGCAGCTTCAAACTACTGCTGAAGCACGGTGCAGAACATCTCGGGCTCTTTGTAAAACGCTTCTTTGTCACAGAGTCTTCCGTTATTTCTATAAAATTCTATGCCTTCATTAAAAAATGAAAGCCCCTGAATAACAAGGAACTTTTATATCAGAATGAGCAAATTACGTTTTGAAACTTGAAGCAGTTCCGTGATACAACATTATTTTGTGTAGGGAATAAATATTAGTTTTGCTTTGAATTAATTTGCTTTTGCGACCGTGTTACACACAGTGTACTCAGGCGCATGAACTTTGTGTCACTGGATAATGATCGTGGCTGCACTTTCAAAGCGAGGGTTTCATAAACAGGGGCACTGTAACTGCTGAAATGTTAAATTTTGCTTGTGCAGTTCAGGTTTCCTGCAATAGTCTATCTCATGTTGAGCATGATTAATAAGTAGGGTGTGAGAGAATTAGCAAATTAGAATGTCTGAACAACCATATTTACTAATGTAGAACAGTGAAAATTATTTGGTTCGCTTGACTCCAGAAAGAACACTGAAACTGGAAGCGTAAAAAATACTTTGAAGTATTTCAGGTAGCATACTGTTAGGTTTAAGATCACAATTTGTGAGTTTAAGATGTATGGCGACGCTATATCGAAATGAGCAATTACGAAACTTATAGTGGGAAGTAGCAGGATGAGTATGGAATATTACTTGAGAAGAATTGCATAATCTGCTATTTCTGGCATAGAGTTTTTCAAACAACAATTATCTAATAAAAATAAACCCTCCGTAAATGGAACTGTAGAAAGGGTATCAATTCTCATTACTTTAAGAGCCGACACACTCCTTTAAAATGCGAATATATCTCTTTTAAAGTTTAAAATAAAAGGCATCTTGAATTTTGCGGCAGGCATGCTAGAAGCAACAGGAAATTTCATTCACAGTGCTCGTGCCTCCTGTCAAGAATAAATACCGGTTTGAGAGAGTCACAGCTGTTAGAATGAGTTATTTCGTAAATATTTAGCAGAGAGAACACTGTTATCTTATTACTTAAAAAGCTTCTTCAGAGTGAGGGTTTCCCAGTACGGTCTGTCAGGGACAACAGCGCCGTATTACAGTGGCGCAGTATGGGAAACACTGACGGAATCTTGTGAATACCGTAAGGAAAATACGGGTTTAAAGCAGAATGAGAATTATTTACTACGTATGTAGCTGAAATATCGGTAGCGTCTCAAGAACACTATGCTTCATGAACTTATTTAAGTTAAAGTGGAGTAATAACAAAATAGTTCAAAATTTTTATTACGCATATTTTATATTTATGTCATACTTTGCAGTGTATTTGCGTATTATAACAATGACTGTTTAAAGACGAAACGTATATGTTTTATATAAGGACTCAGTGCGTACCGCGTAGTAAACACTCTGCACCTCGGTTATAAAAAACCGAACTCTCAATGCTGTATAAAGCAAAAGTTGCTTCTTGTTCTGAGATCCGTACACAACACCCAAAGGCAATGTGAGTACCATGCAGAATTTTTGAATATCAAACCCGGTGGTACACAAAGCAACCACTAGGCTTTAAAAGTTTAGGGCTAAGTGCTAAGAATCTTCAATTTATTTTACGTTAAAAATATTTTCTATTTGCCAGGCGCATATTATTTACAAATACTGAATAGTTTCCACATATTTTAATACACCCGTATGTTTCCACTTCCATTTTATTGCTTCTCTCATAATTCACAACAGTTGTTTGAACAAAGACAGTTCTCAGATTCTCATTGTTACGAATAACTTAACGTTTTTAAGTTAATGTAAAATTATGTTCAGATAAGAAATCGCATTTTGAATTCCAAAATAATTTATAATTTGATATACACTTGAAAATACCGGTAAATCGTAGGTTAATATTAAAAAGAGCAGAAACAGAAATGGAATGCAAGGATTGTTGTGGTGGTGTTTCTGGAGCATTCTATGTTGGCGCCGTTTGGTACGCTGAATTGTTGCAGGAAGTTGTGGTGCCTGTTTTTTTAGAACGTAAAAAAACAAGAAAGAATTAGTAGTGTATTTTAAGGATTTAAGGTTATTTATAGATATTTCCTTGCAAGTTAGTTTCCTAACTTGGATGGTAAAGAACCATTGCGAACCATAGCATCGACCATGACAATGATACACTGAATAATTTAGTCGATAAAATATGGTGTTTATTGGACTTCAGTAAATAACTTACCACCACATACAAATAAGGTACACAGAGTAGTGTCTGTTATTCACAAAAAATAATATCACTTATTTTAACAGAGAAAAACAGTAAATTTGACACTTACAGAGGGAAAACAGGAACCTGTGGTGTTCACAACGCAGCTGAGACCACAAGTTCGTCGCAAGTTGCTAAACTTCTATTTCCCCTCAACGATGTATATTGAAATGACATCAAACATAATGACCTCAAGCATAAAATGATTAATACTAATTAGATATCTGTTTCCAGTAATCCTAGTCATTGGCCTATACCACGAACGGAAGGATGGATCACTCGAATGAAGGATCTAATCTCAGTAAACAAAAAGAAGGATAGGGCTGGCTATAGTTAGCAATAACATATGGGTTGCATTCAGAAAGTACTATTTAAATAGTTAGCCTCACAAGTAAGAAGCAATTAACTTGCAATGACTTTCGACCTGATCTTAGAGAGAATTATCTTCACTATCAAATTAGATGAAACCAAAACACGAGGTAGGATGGACTAGTACATGTCAAGATAAGATTGGAAGTTCTTAAGTAACTGTGACAAATAATTAAATCGATAAGATTAGAAATTCTTAAGTAACTGTGAGAAATCATGAAATCGAGGAAAGTGAGAGGACCAGGGCATGTGGCACGTATGGGGGATAAGGGAACACATATAGGATTCTGGGTGGGAAATCGAAGGAAAGAGACAATTTGGAAGACCTAGGCTTCGAGCGGATGATAATTTTAAAATATATCTTTAAGGCATTGTATAGAAGGGCGTGAACTGGATTTATCTGGCTTTACTGGCGGGCTTTGGTAAACATGATAACAAACATTCGGTTTCTGTTAAAAGTGGGGAATTTATTGACTGTGTTCTGTAGAAGAACTGTGCTCCATGGAGTTACTGATTCGTGTAATTTAACTTACTGCTGAGTGACCTTTTGGTAATAAATTACAAGCCTGTGACACAGTGTTCGGTATCTGAACAGCGTAGTGACTGGCACCATAAAGGTACTGTAGGTGCAATATGTTGCTTAAGGCCGCCGACCACGTGTACCGAAAACTTTGTGTTATTTGAGTTTAATGAGCCCTATTTGTAGAGAACTGTCAGTTTTTATTTTAGGTTCTCATAGTCTCATTAGTTTTGAAAGGAAGTTTAAAAACACAGAAAATTTGTGGTGAAAATATTTTGCGTGACTTATGAAGCTGTGAATTATAACCGCACCGTATTGTAGTTTTTAAAGAGATGCTTCATGCTGCTTCGCGACCTTACTTGTCGGTAACTACAGGCACTTAAATTTCATGATAGCAGTGTTTCTCATTTACGAACTTATTAAAACGTTTCCCTAATAAAGTAACAACATACAGGCCATATTTTTTGTGATTTAATATATTTTTCTTTAAATATGAGAACTAATCGTCTGTGCTTTGAGTAAGCGAAATTTAGGAACACGTAAGCAAGGCGTTTTTTCAATGACATATAAGTTGCTCGGATGAGCCATTTCTAGGAGATTTTGGATTACCAGGTTTGGGGATGCTGTCTGTCGCCTAGTATTCAAAATATAACACTGCATTCTGAAACTGCGTCTGTTTCCGTCGGAGGCGTCTCGTGAAGGTGTACGACGAAAAGACCTCCCCTCCGTCTAAGGGCAATTGGTGGCTTCTGTGTATGGATCTGAGATCAGGGTGTTCGCCTGTGTAAGAGAAAACACAAAATACGAATTGCAGTACACACGAGGCCAAAAGGTAATAAAATGATAAAGAATGCAATAAAATAAGAAAGAAAGAGATGTAGAAGTTAGTATCACAAAACCAACAGAAATATTAACCCAACCCACAAGCATTGGTTCATGGCGAAATAGAACGTAGCGTGCTATACATAACTCACCTATCCAAACGGCACTTCCTGAGGAAGACAATTGGGGCTCCGTAGAGGAAATTACGGGAGACATATCTGAAGAACAAACAAGGCTGAAGCAAACAGTAGGGAGGCCTCTAGGATCTATTTGGTTATTCATGATTTAAGGCTAGCAGCAAACCACCACCACCACCACAACCACCACCACCACCACCACCACTGCTGCTGCTGCTACTACTACTACTACTACTACTACTACTACTACTACTGTGCTAACAGATTTTACAGTGATTGAGAATAGCTCTTTTCTATCAGACTGTACTTGCAGTCAGTACCTACCTCCAACACCTTCCCACCTGAGGAAGGAAACACATTCCTTCCCCGAAACTGAGTGCTTTTTTTTAAATATGAGAAGATAGACAAAGTTCATAAAAACCTAGTAATCCTATTTATAAGAATAAATGAATGTCACTGTGCGATTTTGCATTTACGTACCTTTCAGATTTCCGTGATTTCTACTTGCTGTATATGCAAGCAGGTGTCGAAAGTCGAAAATCTGTAAGTTTCTGCCATTGAAATTTCAGCAACCGATAATTATTCGTCGTAATTTTAAGGTATTGAGATCATCATATATTTGTACACTTTAAACCACGTATGAACAACTCCATCTTTCTCCTTACAAAAAAAAAAAAACGAATTGCATTAGCATATTAAGTCCTGGCGAGCAAGTAGATTATATTTTATGTGATAGCGTATGTTTATAAGAAACAGATAAAATAAAAACCAGAAACTAGCAACTTAATGTTACACATATTTTAGCTATAAGTAATTTGCAAGCCCCAGTAAGCTGGGTTAACTTCCAACACAACTACCAGTGTAATACCGCTTAGCTTCTAAAAGTATTCGGGTCATTAAATATGTAAGTAAGACTCACTAACAGTGAAGAAACGAATACGAGATAAACAATATGGCGAGAGAAAAAGATAAACTGTTAGAAATATAGTTATTTTGTTTGGAATTGGCTTAAGTATTAGATGCGGAGATGTGGCTTAATATTATGTATCGACAAAACGACATAAATTTACGTAAGAGCTGAATGAAGAATTGTATTGTTTAGGGATGACTAAAAATTTTCAGATTAAGAACTGCGTGGGATTTAGAGTGAAGGATATTTTGGGGTTACAGAAAGCGAAATTGAGAAATTGTGTTTTTGTGACAGGTTCTTGTGTAGGTGTTGTGCGAGTGTGTTTGGATTGAGTCTCCCTGTGGAGGGATTATGCATTTATGTCCAGATCTGTGCTCTTAAGCAACACAAATTTTCACAGACATTTCTGAAATGTTGTGTTACGTATTTACAACGCCATATTAGAATATAGGCTTATAAGCATATCGAATTAAGTTCAAGACAATTGATGTTTGCATTCTGCTGGCACTTATATTGTGCTTGCAGTGTCACTGCACCCGAAGATCGAAGGGAATTTTGTGTCATACAGTTGTAATTTCGTGGAGAACACGTTACTCACTCTATTAGTAAGTATCAATCTTCATTCGGAGCACAGACATGTGGCAGGTTGTGGAACGTTGCCCATTAGCATTAGACCCAACATAGTTTACAGCACCTGTCCTCTGCTAGAGAAAGCGAAGGAAAGGAAATTGGCCCTTTACTGTCATGGGTCACTTGAACACGTGTAATGATTCAACAACTTTTGGTTTTGGATACACAAAGAACCATGTAATATCTTAACGTTTTGTGTGTAGTTTTTGTCGTTTGATCAACTGATACACGTAGCTTATGGAGGATAAAGGAAAGCGCTAGTGTAGTTTCAAAACGTTTTTCCACTTCGTTTAACTCAATTCAGTGTTCTATATATAACGGTACGCGCGTCGACTCTTAGCTTAGATGTTTATGGAGCACTTGAGGTGACGACATAAGACAAGACCGAAGTATGCGTGATGACGACATGTAAAAACTTTTGTGGTTTATGCAGTGGTAAAATTTTTGTCGTCAGTTATGTTCAGTAAGGACGTGTGGGATATATATATAGCCCAAAGTGAACAAATGAAGGCATGTATTTTGTACATAATATGGGCTTAATTTAGTCGCGGATTAAAAAAAATTCTTTGAACCTCTGTTCTATACTCCCCATTTTTTCTATTATAATCCTGTACGAAAGTACATAACGTAGGAAGCCGCGTAACACAGTTTTAAAACGAACTTCTAGAGTTACGTGTGGGGGTTTTTAATCCAACAACAGTTGTGGAATTTTTATATAGTGAAGTGTCACCTAAATATAATATGAATGCTATTTTAAACCACTTAAGTGCTAATCCTGTTAAATACACTTTACTGAAAAACTGTAGACATTTCTTGAGAAGTCCCATCTGAACTGAAATTAACTTCAAATTTTCACTCGGATTTATGAATACGCGTACAAATTCATTCCTGACATTTAACCCTTTCTTCTGTGTGAAGGCTTTTTAAGTTTCTGATGGATTTGAGATTCGCTGGATCGAACCTCTTTGGGTTTACACCGTGGGTGCTTACGCGAACAGAAGCGAACAAATGTTAAGGAGGAAGGAGCAAGTGCGAATTAAATTTGGGCCCTGTGGTTTGTTCGTGTTTAATGAACAGTAATTAAAAATCTGTCAGGTTATTCAGGCGAGTATTTGACCTGCTGTTTGTCCCCACCATTATTCTTCTTCGCCAGTGGTTGTTCGCGTATAGCATTGGTCCGTAATCATTCGAGCTTTTCACACGCGGGTGAATAATGTGGACGTAAAATAAGAGAACAGAAAGAAATTTCATTGATTGGTATGCTTTCATAATTCAAGTATTCAATACTTTTTGCGTGATTTGAAATTACCTCAGTACTTTCCAGATTTTAGGTTCCCTTGTCGTTACATCTGAGGTTCAGGTATTCTGGAACATGCCTGTCTTTCCACCATTTCCATTTTTTCCACCATTTCGAATGAAAGTGGTGCCTCTATCTTCAAAGATCAAGAGGCCCTAGAAAGCCTGACTCGTCAGACTAATATTTGTTTAAAGAAATACGCGTACCAGGACAGAATTCCAATTGTTTCATGCGCTGTTGTTCACACTATTACTGAGATCAGTTACTTAAGGCCGTGTCTCACTAATCAAATGTAGCCGGATTAAGTTATAGAGGGTAACAGACAGCACATGCGGTCATCTGGTGCAGAGGTGTTATTACACGGGTCTTTTACGTCGCTCTGGATCGCTTTTCAAGCCAAAATGTAAGAATGAATGCCAATTAACACAAGCATAATTTTTAAAACCGAAAAGCTCTTTCCTTTAGCTATCTTCACCGTTGTGATATTCGCATCTTGTACATAGTCCTTATCCTTCCGCTGGGATTTGAAACCTTCTTTTTCATAACCGTTCACCATTATCTAAACATCGTTGTAAATTTTACTGTGCCAGCCTCTATTTGAAAAACATACAGGTACAATACGAAACGAATTCGCATCTGCATAAATTACGGTATATTCTGCTGCCTTAGGCTGGAGAGACTCCTCCGAGCAGCGCGCGTAACCCGTGGCGGCAAAGTCTGAACCCACCTGATAGTGCAAGGGAATAGGTTATGCGGGGAAGTCCCATAATGTGACCATTATTGTTGCGTGACTCTCAGTTTTAACGTACTATGTTAAGACTGAGAAGTTTTTCCTCCCGATAGCTAAGTGATGCCAACCCATGGATTAACAGCTTCTTTATTTCTTTTGCGTCAAATGTCCACAAACACATGTCTATATCAACATCACATGCTTTGAGTTACGGTGGGATCTTCAAACCAGTAACTATTATGATGGAAAAGCTGTAGGCTTATTTTAACTTATTCCATTACTTTCTTACGGTAAGAGATCGATCAGTGTTCTAATTACAGGTTGGATTAAGAAGGAATCGTGCTTCGATTTCCGGCAGATACAAGCAGTTATTTCTTCTTCATATCATCCAAGCCTGCCTCTGGTGTCCACCTGGCGTCCTGTACAGTGGTTAACGGAGGCTGTGGCTTACAGATGAATATTTTCGTTTAGTACCGGCATGAGAGTTGAGTGGGACTAAACCTACTCTTCCACACAGCTTGTCATTGTGTGGTGCTTAAATACAGGGCTGTGCAGTCGGAGTCGTGGAGTCTGATTCGGAGTTGGAAGGAGTTTTAGGTGGAGTTGGGAGTCGGTAAAAATATACCGACTCCGACTTCGACCTCAATTTAAAATCTTATCTAGATACTCCAAATTCAGAGCCCTGATAGCTATAATAACCATTTGGCTTATACTTAAAAATAAGTTATAAGTCTAAAAAGTAGCCTAATGGTTCACGTGGTGGCGATGAAATTTCTTATAGGTTTACCATTATTAATACATATTGAGATTTTTCGAAGGAGTCGGAGTCAGAATTTTAAAAATTGAGGAGTCGGAGTCGGAGTCGGAGTGGGAACTTTTGCGTACCGACTCCACACCTCTGCTTAAATTAATCATGGGTAAGTTTACCTCTTATTTTCTGGCGTCGCTTTTTATGCTTGATTTGTCTTACGTATCGGACTAGTAGGTAAACGGATGACATTTATCACACTAGTTTACATATATTTATAGACATGTCCGTACATAACACACAGTTTCATTGTGCGAAATATGACATGTTGCAAGTTTTCAAGTTATCGTTTGTGTCAGGGTTGAGATTGTTGTCTTCTGGGTTGTGACAGCGTGAAGATGCGTACCGTCCTTTCGGAGGAACGTGGCGTCTCCGACCTCAGGGTCAAAGTGATTAGGTCCACATTGCAGCCAGGTTATACAGTTGGCGATTATGTTCATCCGCCTTGTACAATTTTACCGCATCCTTATCCTGTTCGCTTCGACATTGAAGATGAAGGCGATATGTTCATCTGAAGTGATGGTTTTACCGTCCAACAATGTATGGCATCACAGCGCAGAATACACGAGCTGAGGACTTGTTACTTAATCTCCTTTTGTTCTGAAGATGGAGGTAACATATCCCTCTGAAACACCATTATTCACATCCAAGTCCATACGGTGTCACAAATCATACAACCACAATGTGAGAACTTCGTTCTTTTGTTTCATTTCTCTTTGTTGGCTGTACACATGAGATGGCGGAAGAAAGTTTGTAATATCACATATAATAAAGTTATATTTTATATGCTCCTATACGTTGTAGATGTCTGTCTACATATATATATATATATATATATCTTTTATAGAATGGAAGGGTTGAAGGGTGCCAGGAGTGAGGTAATGTGCGTGGGTATCAGGTTATTTATTGAATTGCTTTCCCACCGCTTTCCCTGTTATTTCTTTGTTGTCGTCTTCGGATGTTCTTAGCCGTCTTGTCTTATGCTTGAGAGTTGTTTTTACGGTTGTTTATGGTGAGGGAGGACTTCTGTCTCAGGTTCATCTGACGGTAAACAGGAGCAGAATGAGCGCCAGTGGGGAACGAGGAACGACAGAGTCCTTTGTTCCTATCGTGGTCTTGCAACTCCCAGACGCTGTGACGTCATCTGGAATCAAATTAACAAAGGCAACATTACTAAACCTAGTGGATAGAAATTTAAATCCTGAACGGACTCTTTAAAGTTTAACCTGAAAATGACAATTGTTAAAACAGTGAGAAGCATCTATAAAATTTGCGACGGGTACAGAATTTTTATTTTTAGATTAATTTACAATGGATGTATTTCGTGGTTAATCGGTCAGTTATTTGCTTATTTTCGACCCTGTATGAATTACTGAAGTTATGTAGTTTGGAATAAGATACGATATTTGTGATCTATACAAGATGGGCGGAAACCTACTTAACAGATTTAGTAAAATATTGTTAAAGTACAACAAGGTCACAATGACACGAAGCGGTTAAACGTGGGAGGAAGCACTGAGCTCTTGTGATTACATTACAGCTGTCCCGACGATAGCCTAATTCTTCCCTTATTCGCGGCCATTTTTATTACCTCTGTGGCCGACGCCAGTTCATGGACGTATCAGAGGAGCGTACAACACATCATTTCACGAACATTAGTGTCACGTCTGGGGAAAGCGGGAACTGTGTAATGCGGTGGTTATCGTCCCTTTTGACACGAGGACAAAGTCAAGAGAAAAAATTGTTTGAGAGCCACATTATAAATACTAAATGTATTTTTTTTTGAACTTACGTATTACAATCGATAACGCCGCCATCTGGAGTGCCCGTATTCGGGCCGTGAAATTTAAAAATTTGAATTAATCATTCAAAATTTGAAAATAATCTCACCTGATAAGTACTTACTTGTGCCACTTTTGTAAGAAATCACAAGTGAAATTAATTGAGCAAACAGAAATAATTTTATTTGCGTTCTATTTGCCAAGTAGCGCAATATTTGCTTTTATGTGAGACGGAAATTGTGTTTATATCTTGGTGTGAAAAATTTATGTCTTATTGTCCATAATGAAACTTACTTATGAATAATACTGTTTCGTGAATGCGGATACACTAATCATTTGTTGAATTACTTATCTTTTGAAATTTGATTTTGGGCCTCCTTGTGAATATAGAAGGGCTGCACGCGGCCCGCGGGACGCGATTTGTGCATCGCTGATGGAATGGATCCAACACATTCCGTCCGTTTGCCAGGAAACGTTGCTGTGATATGGGCACTAGTATCTGCATGGACAGGTGTCAGTGCACCATCTTTTTGGGACAGTCATGTCACAATCTGTGTGATACTGTAGCTGTGACATCAGGTAATTTTACTTCATGAGAGAGACAATAAATAATGTGGACTTGGAAGTAAACAGCTAAGTTCATATTGAACACTTGCGAAAGAACTTGCGTTTTCTCATATATTGTAACTGGTTTCATGATATGACGGCATTGATAATGAGGAGGCCCTGGAGCATTTAGGGGCTTCTGCACCATGGAAATATATGACCTTCCTGCCTCTATATTCAGGGCTATCCAAGAACCATTCTAGTAAGTGTATTGAATTTCTCCCAAGCTTGGGCTCCTATATATCAGTCTGTACAGCGTCACGGTCTACAAGGCTGGAATCTTCATCAAGCGTAGCGGTATTTAAATGACTTTATGATGTACAAGACGAAATTATTCATATGAAGACTATCAGCCGTATCCGGCAGACTACATCAAAACGTGCGACATGTCATGCGAAGTGAATACTTATTATCTCGTATACACGGCAGTTTCTCATCGCTTAAGCGGCTTGTAATGTAGAAACATATATTACTCCTTTGTAAATCACTACGCTTGTGCGCCGGTGTGAGTTGTTCACACACAAAGAGTAAATATTCACGTCTGGCAGTGCAGTGATTGTTAACTTGTTTAAAACGGCAGTACTTGGATGGAGTAGCAGTAAAGGTATTCACTCACAGCGGATGTCGTGTCGGAACTTGGAATTCTAAATTGACATTTCGGTATTATCAGTTGTTCTGGATCTCCGGGTGAAGGAATGTGGTGGCCAACAGTTGTGGTTTGTTTGAGATAATATTAAGCTTTCTGCTGGAAGTACTGAGGAATATCACGAAAACTTTAGTCTTAGGGGTAATTTGCAGCTTGACAATCGAGCTGATGGTCGCTTGAATCGTAAATAGGATTTATCATTGGTGTAGAACAAATTATGGTGTTTATTTTCCCGTGCAATTTTCGGGTTTTACACAACAGTGTTGCTGAAGACGAAAGTTGCATGGAATGTGACACTGTGTCGTTGGGCAAGTGGCTCCTCACCCATTCTAGAGCACCACATTTTCTTCGGAACGTCGGTAGATTTCTCGCCGAAGACACGGCTTCGTATGACAGAAAACTTAACGCCGTCGTTTAGGTGTGGCGTATCATTTTTCTGTAAGAATTCCTCTCCTACTAATACT
This sequence comes from Coptotermes formosanus, assembly GCA_013340265.1. Classification (NCBI taxonomy): domain Eukaryota; kingdom Metazoa; phylum Arthropoda; class Insecta; order Blattodea; family Rhinotermitidae; genus Coptotermes; species Coptotermes formosanus. Next base: position 743,224 of record BLKM01000887.1, on the reverse strand, counting down.
GACACTTTAAGAATTATTTATGAGCTAAAGCACATTGGCTGTAACATGTCATGGAATAACATTTACTAAACATGTTATTTTTGTGTCACACAACAGTTAATTACGTACCATAAATGAAAATTTCAGCGCAAAATTTATAAATTTATACTTATTAATTACAACTAACTGTACGATTCAATTTAAAGCACTGTAGGATGTTCCCGTGGACTTAACGGAAGAGTATAACGTATTGTCTGTAAACAACGTTACACGCATTTCATAAATACCTGTTTAAACAAGTTTAGAAACAAAAAATTGGCTGATCATACAGACTGCATATAAACTATAAAAGAAAGACACATCCATCGTTCATTGTAGGTTAATTAATGACGCTGTTTGAGCTTTGTAAATGATCCTATGCAGCCAAAACAAAGATAGGAGATTGTTTTGAATTATGTGTCAATAAGGATTTGTAAGGAGGCGTGTGTTATTTATTTAAAGTTGCTTTCCATGCACTTTTCATAACAGATTTGAACAGATTTTTCCTAGCACAGTTGTATAGCGTTGCCATCACAGCAGTTTGCTCTGTAAGAATGGTAGGAGGCAGAGAAACAGCCTGAAAGTGTAAAAACGTCTGATTTGTAAAAATGTTACCTTTTTTGATGACCGTGTCTTGGTCAAATAAATGTCCTGATGGAGGCAGGTCTGTGGCCGGAATTGGAGAGTGTACATACGGGACGCCTCCGCCAATGGTGCCCGTTGAGTGTAGCAGTCTCTTAGGTCGTTCTTCTTCCACACTTTTCTCTGTGCTCTGGTAGTACACGTCGTGGATAGAAGCAGAACATCGGATTTTGAGGCGGCCGTGTAGGAAGTGGTGAGGTTTTACCAACATGTTGAGACCTAGGTATGAGGTCTCTCTCTCGCCGTCTGTCTCTTTGGTTATGGGGTGTAACACCAGGTCATTCGTCGGTGGCTGCAATGAGACAGAGAGGTCACTCGACGCGTAAAGTACGTTTGCCACACTAAAGTGCACGTGGCTTCTATTTTACATACTAGCAGAAAGCCTGTAGAAATTTCAACAGGCAGTTGTTACGGTTGTAAAATATTGAATTTGGGGCGTAAAGCCTATTAAGAAAATAATTTTTGTACACTTGTAAAACATTTTGCATATAAAAATTTCTTTCAATCTGCGTAAACTTCTGGTAGACTAAATGATGTGTGACACGTAGTATCAATAAGGTATAAGTAGGTTATTCCAGTGTTTTCATATTGTGATCGATTGCTATGAACGCCATTCTTCAAAAGAGAGTCAAGTGTGGTATACATCTGACTGAAGATAGAATAGAAAGAGGTTTGTGATGTTTAGTTGATCCTCTTTGACTGGGGATTAGCTAGGTTACGAGCTTTTGCGTCCGCTAGCAATAAGTATGCAGAAGCGTCGATTGTGAATCGGTATTAACTTCTTTGTGGTGTAAGGTGGATTTGCTTTACATAAATTGAGTTTCTCTTATCATGATTCTATTGTATTTTGATGTGTAGTGGTTAATGACCGTTAATCGAGCGGGGAGAGGCAAAATAGGAACAACACAGGTGCACTTGAGCCATACAGGAAATAGAGGACGTGGCTTGTTTATATGATTTTGTTAGTAGTAGAGTGAATTTTTAACTAACTCGAAGTAGCAGAGCTTGTCATTCAGAAACAAATAATTTCTTTGCTAGTCAAGAAATTTCCTGCGAAGCCGGAAGTTCATTACCACATTCACAAGAGCCCTCCTCTTGCCCTATTCTGAACTACTCAGTCTGGTCTATGCTGCCCTTCTGTTTCTTGAAGATTTTTTTCTATACGTAGGTCATCCAAGTGGTTCCTTTCCCCTCAGAGAGCAAATTTGTAATTTTTAAAAAGACTGTCATAGAACGTGCTGTGCTTCTCTGTACAGTTCTGTTTAAACTAGGTCTTTGTTTCGAACTTTGCTCCTAGACCTTTCATTCCTAATGATGTCGCAGCTTTGCCATCTTCAGACAAATGCCACAAGAGTGTCTTCCAATCAGGCTTCTCCACTTTATATTATGCAGTAACTGTGTGGTGCGTCATTCAGTCACGTGTGTGAGCCACCGTTTAATACAGCAACAGAACAGGAAATAACCAAAGTTTTAACTATAAAAATGTGTTCCAACGTAAATATATAAATAATGCAATTTTTTGCGCTGCTTTCTTATTTTTTTACCCTAAATTTGACGCAGGACATCAAAAGATGTTATGAAATTTGTTGCGTTGATGCCACAACGTCGGCTAGCCACGGTTGTTATACGGGTAGTGCACGTAGTATGTAAGTATCGCGGCAGATTTTTGGAAGCTATTTTAATCTTCGTTTACTGTCTACTACTACGCGAACAGATTTTAATTTTCAAAAGTGATGTTTGTTTATTTAAAAGATAAGATTTATGTTATGATACCGTCAAAGAAAGAAACTGTATTCTGAAGGAAGGAAGTGAACTTCTGCTTAATATGAATAAAAAGTTTCAAATATAATTCTTGCAGAAGTTATAATCCAAGCTGTCAGGTTATATCCTTAAACCAGTCTAAGAAAGGACACTTCACAACCTGCTGAAATTTTTTCAAACGTGGCACTAAAGATCACAAGCTGTGATTGTAGAAAGGGAAAGAGGAATGAAGAGGGCCTAAAAGGAAGGGCGATGATTTGGGTTGATGAAATTCTGTGGCCGTGAAAGTAATGGATAGGGGCTTAAGCAGTGGGGAAGTAGATGAGCGCGTCAATTGCAATGAAGATGGCAGAACTGGATAAAATGTGACAGTCAGGCGGTGAAACGTGACACATATATCTTGTGACTGTAGATCTGGCGAGAATAAATTATAGAAACGTGTACGAAAACGCAAGCGGATTGATTAACTCAATGAGCAATTGATTCAGGGCGCTAGCCGGTTGCAGCTACACAGTTTTAATACGTTCGACTGGTCACCGAAGCCGGAAAATTTGGAGCTTACTTGTAGTAATAGCCCAGTACTGTAATTTAATTGACATCCCCGTCATAAAATATTACAACTCGGCCATTCTTGTCTGAAAAAGTTAGACAAAATTGTATGTTATTTATTCCGTTCCTAGATAATAACTAATTTATAATACTTAACCAACGAATGCACAGTGTTTGTATACACAATTGTATTACGTTAAAACATTGGAAACATCTGCATTTTTTCGATCCGTGTGGGTTCATCATCAGAGGGAATGTACATCAAGTGATCTTGTATAAAACATTAACTCACTAATCTAAACGCTTTTAAGTCCTGATATCTTGTATATATTGTAGGAGAATTGAGAAGTAAGTTGTAGGTTACTCCGTGCAGAACAGGTACAAATAAAATAATACGAAACTATGATACCGCAGGTCCATATTCTTTGTATACATCTGCTCTACACCGAGCAACCTACAAATTGCTTCTCATTCTCCTACATGATGTAAAAGATATCAGAATTAAAAATTTATTAATTAGTGACTTAATTTTACGCAAGATAATTTGTTGTACATACTGATGTTGATGCTAGAGGGATCGAAACATGTAGTAGTTTTCAAAGCTTTGTTGTAATATAACTGTATGTATAAATATTGTGCGTTTGTTGATTAATTATTATAAATACGTCACAGACAATTAACTACAGTTTTAGGCACATCATTTAAGTGACTAAGACGAAAAATCGTTTAGTATGAGATGAGAGGGCCATGTAGCAGGAATGACAAGAGTTGAGGAACGTGTAGCTTGAAAAATTTTGTTGAAGTACCTGAAGGCATTATATGTGAATGTAGATGGGAGGACAATTTTGACATCAAAAGCACGGGGTGGAGTATGTGGTAAGGGTTTTGTTGCATTGCAGAGAGGTCAGCGCCGTTTGTTTTGCATAGAGTAGAATGTGTTGGATTTGCTTCCATGACGACGGTGGCTAAGAAGACCGCTGTACTGCGCCATATGATGCCGTTAATTTGACAGGTTTCTGTCTAGTAGGTGCAGGTAGAAGGTTTTTATGAAAGGTTGGAGTTTGTATGCGTTACCAGGATAGGCGGAGTCACATTTCAGGAGAATATTAATCTCCATGAAAATTAATCTTATTTTTATTGCCGTATTATTATAGTATAAAACTTATTGATTTACTGAAAGGATGGGTGGATATCGTCCCTACAAGGTATATGGTGCACTGCATGGTGTCAAGTTCCACAAAATTTGGACGTCAGTCAATAAGGATAGAGGCTGTGGTACGAGGAATTGGACTGATCCTGATTGGCATTAGCAGACATTTTTCATTGCCTGAGACACGTATATTCTGTGTGTCAGATACGTGGAATTTTCCTCCCGGAATTCAGCAGCATATTTTCAAAGTCCTTATTAAAAATCATAATGTTAGTAGGTTGCCATTTTATTCCGATAAAAATCAATAAAATTGAAGTCCGTTACATTCGCAGTACGATATTGTATTTTAATGGTGAAGAGTTTTCTTTTTATGTAAGTTTATTTAGTATCTATTGAGGATTAATATATATCAACCAACTACTGCACAATTAATTTATAATCTCCGAAGTGTTTCGGCCGCAACTATTCGGCCATCATCAGGGAGAATGCTTTTCATATACGACAAGCAGCGTATGATTCATTAGTGAAAGATTAATTATTATCACATGTCGGAGATTATAGATTAATTTTGCAGCAGTTGGTTGATTAATAAATTTGTATAATAAACAACTGCACGGAAGATGTACAAAAATAAATTGTAATCAGGTATTTGAATCTGATTATAATTCATTTCGTGCTGTTTATTCTTCCCACTCACGTAATTAAAATCTTAATAAAATATTTATTAATACAATATGTGCAGACTTGATAACTTTTTAAAAACGTGTTATAAATTATTTTCTGAACCCCTCATTTTCTTGACAGAAACATGTAGAGTAGACGAAGTCGCAAGTGAAGTAGTCGTGTGCCTAAACGCCAAGACATTAAAGTGCTTGTGACAAGTGCAGTTTCAACCATTGTAGGTTCTTGGCGCTAGACTGAGCTGAAATTCCGATTTACTGCAAGACTTATTTGTATAGCAAGCAGGCTAGGCGAATTGGGAACGAGAAGATGTGCAGCAAAAAGATAGAGATTCTTGCATAAAACGTTGGCCACCCAGCCTGTGTGGATAACAGCACCACTTAACGTTATTTCATGTCATTGCACGGAATGCCTTCTCTCTTAAATTTCAAAGCATAAAAAAGCAACCATGATAAATACGTATCAGCTGTCTAGAAGAAAGGCCTAACCAAGCTCTTGATAGTCTGTAGATTTCATAACGCTGACTATGCGGATACCATACGGATAGGATTTCACATTCGCCGGCCACTGCCAGATGAAGGATGTTTAAATCTGCATTTGGATAGCTAAGCGGATGTCAGTATGTAATTTCAGTGAGCTGTGCTGTAATCGTATAATTGCTAATTACGGTTAATGCTGCGTCATTTGTAGAGCATACGGATTGTACCATATCCCCAGTAATGCAGTAATGCGTCCGCAGTTCCTCCGAGACTTGCCGTTGTGACAGAAAATGCTTGGTCTCCTCCATCATGCAAACATTAAAACGGACAGAAAATTCCGCCTTCATGTAGGCTATATAAACTGCAGCAGAGGCACGTACCTGAGTCAGATACGAATGTAAGAGGCTTAGACTTGTGGACGGTCAAGCGTACCTCAGTTCAAATGAAAGCTGTACATGGAGCAAAAACTAAGTACAGTCGAACTCGGTTGTAACGTCACGAATGGGACGCAATATTTTGTGTCGTTATAAACGAGTGTTGTTACAACCGAACAGTGTAACTTTATGGTTAGTGGTGAAGAATTAATTGGTACCACAGAATATCTGACGCTATAAACGAGATGTCTTATAGACCGATGTCGTTATAACCGGGTTCGACTGTAATCGAAGACGTTATCTGCCGCACATTGCATGGACTGACAGAAGGCCTGTACCTACTGCGTAAACATGTACATTTTTATGTTTAACGCATTTAACTGTACATATTGGGAACATACGTAGAGATGGCGTAGACCGGTGTTGCCAAATTGCGTTGCGTGTAACCTCGGGGTTGCGGAAAGTGTAAATAAAGGGAAAGGAAGGTAACGGTAAAGGTAAAGGTAAATTTAAGGCTAGAATAGCCAATGAAGTCCGACAGGGGGAGTGGAGGAATAGCTGTATTCTTTAACCCCGGTGCTAGATAGGGTTGGTGGCCAAGGCCACGCCCCGGCCGCTTTATCCCCGGGTTGCCAAGGGAAATCAGCAAAAAATTCCAATACAGCTTAAAAATATTTTTTAAGATTATAGGAATTTTATTTTTTAAGCCAAGTAAAGGAAGAAACTTGTCTGGCTCTAAATACATATTTGTGATTAAACGATACATCAATTGCATGCTATAGCTTAACACCGGTCTACTTTATTCTTATATTTTTGTGGTAGGATTTTGTCTTCATCTATAGCAAACTTTGTTAGATGTTCCTCAAACAAATTTCACGGACGGAAAGTGTTCCGTGCACAAATGAAATTTTGGAACACTTGCATATACGAAGGCGTCTGACGTCGAACATTCTCATCTTCTCGTCGTAAAGGACGCCTGAACTAATGAAAACGATATGAGATTAAGGGCTGGTCGTGGTGTTTGACGCGAAGATGGACCGACGGATGGCTAGCTGGCTGGCTGACTGAGTTGACTGGCGGTCAGGTGTGAACTGACTTTGCATTGGTAGCAGGGCTGTGGAGTCGGAGTCGGAGTCGTGGAGTCGGAGTCGGAGTCGGAGTCGGAGTCGTGGAGTCGGAGTCGGAGTCTGAAGGAATTTTAGGTGGAGTCGGTAAAAATGTACCGATAGCCACGGATTTATTTTGTGAACCAGATTTATCCACACCATATATAGTTGCCCCTTATGTAAGGTGTTGCGGTTTGTTTTTTGCACGTCAGCTTTTCCGACCAAAATGTTGTACATATTTCTGATTTCGTGCGCGATTCGTGTCCCTCCGGTATGGTTTGTCATATGATATAATTATTATAGTCATTTAAAAGAAGCTTTTGGGGTAGCTGTATTTACTGACTACAGTTTGTTCGTGTGACGAAGGATCGACGTCTTTGGAAATACTGATGAATAATTAGTGCACCCTTGATATAAAACTCTTCAAAATTAAAACTGGGTACCGGCTGTAATTCCGAAAACATGAAGGGGACAGACTTGATGAATTCGAACGAAGACAGTGTCCACTGGTGGCCTGTTTTCAACACAGTAAAGATCCTCACTGCAGGTTTTGTAGAATGCAAGTAACTTACTGTGTAGGTGAGCTGCTACTTGTGCTGTGTGTTAACAAAGCATCTGCACCATGGAGCCAGTTTTATTTAGTTAGAATAAAAACTAAATCCCCGCAAAATATGGACTATCGATGACATATTGAAAGTTACACCACATGAAACCAGATAAGGGATTTGTAAGTAAGAAAAAAGCCTTCATATTCTTCTGTTCTTCCTCACTTACTTGCGGTAACATTACACATGATGTGTTAAACGGGGACACAAAGCCTGCCTTCCAAGTTGCTCCATCAATTTACAGTTCCTTGGTCTATGTTTTCTGACAAAACACAGTCAAAAACCACAAGAACAAAGTTTAAAAAAGAATCTTTTCACAGACCCTAACCACTTTGCAAGGGGTAAAAAGAAAGACTGTAGTTTTTTTACACAGTCAAAATTTGATATAGCACCACTGGGTGTTCACCGCAGTTTGTGGCAGTATATCTAGATTGGCGATAAGCCGAAATACTGTATGACAGAGGAATTTCTGTTTAAAGATTTTTATGGGCGGTAAGTGAGGGTGGCATTATATCGAGGGTTGTACTTCTGTTTGCTGAGTGTGAGCTATACCAAAATGAAAGGCTTAATAATGGTTTGCATTTTATTTACTTTACCACGAAATTATTCACTCTACGTGTGTAAATTCTACGGAAACAAATCTACTCCGTGTTGTGGTTTCTGGGCAGAGACATCTCACTTGTCAGTCCAACCACTATTCAACCTATAGCACGACGGCCTCTATAATCGTACCATTCTGTGTTCTGTTGCCTTTACACTTAACAACCATTTTATCCCTTTAAGGAGAAAATAAATGTGTTTTACTTACAGACCTAGCTTGTACAGCGCAGTAAACACTCTCCGTCCCAGTTATAAACAACCAGTCATTTAATGTTACATGGAGCAATATACGCTATTTCTTCTGAGATACACACCGACAACGTAAATACGCTGTGAGTAGAGCCCAGTATTTCAGAATATCAAACTTGACAGTACATAAACAAACCACTGAGCTTTGAAAGGTTAATTAACGGGAGATGCAGTTTAAATTGTGTTGCATATTACTTTGTCTTTATAATAAGGTAGGCGGGTTTTAACGTAAGAGATGTAGTGTTGGCACGATCCTTGTGGTCGCGCGGTCTAAGGCGTGGGTCTACGGCCGCTCGCTTGCTGGGATTGCGGATTCAAATCCCGCCCGGTGCGCGGATGTTTGTCTCTTACGTGTGTTGTGTGTTATCAGGTAGAGGTCTCTGCGACGGTCTGGTCGCTCGTCCAGAGGAGTCCTACCGAGTGTGGTGTGCCTAAAAAAGGGAAGGCCATGACCCGAATATGCCCCGAAGCGCCACAGGAAAAAGAAAACGAATTAGTTTTGGAGCCAGTTATTTTAGTCATGATATGAAAGATCACCAAATACCGGAACATGTTGTAAAACGCAGTGAAAGGAGGGAAATGGGAGAAGAATGCATGAAACACACTTTTGCGAACGGAAATTTTATACGTTTCTTGTGTGACAGTGTGTTTCTTCGCATTTAGCATTGTGTGGGTGGCAACATCGCTGTGATCAATGGACAAGTATTTCAGATAGTAACTACTGTATCAGAACTGCAGCCAGCTCTAGAAAATGTCAGCTTCTGCAGCTGACGCATTTCCGTTTATAATGAAATCTAGCATGGTTACATAGAAGTGACAATTTTGATCCGGATTTGCCACTCTCCTGCCTACATTATGTTACTGCAGGGTGGTCCAGCACTGCGCAACCGATTTTTCACTAGCTAATTTCTTCTGTGTTTGTTCGCGTACGCAATTATTACAATATCACGTAGGTCCAAATGTTAAAACTCTGTGTCACCGATACAGAATATTGTTTGTTAAATCAAACTTGCAGGATTTCATTCATACTGGTTTTTTTGTGACTAAGGTACCATGAAGTACTTACTGCGCAAAAATCTATTTGTAGACAAAAGGCATTTCGGTCAAAATCGTATGTGAGTTTTCGACCGAACTTCGGGAAGAATATCCTGATATTCCAGTACCAAATAAATCGACAGCTTCGTGACCAGTAACGGGTAGTATCTGTGACAAAAAGACAACTGGATATTTATCACTACTAACCGAAAAAGAACTTAAAAATACTAATGAGCGTTTGTTGCAGTCGCCAAAAAGTCCCTGAAAAGACTCGCGTCTTGAACGGGTGCGTCTTATTCAAGCACATAAATGGCTGTTCGGAATTTCGGTCTAAATTCGTAGAGTGTATATAATGTATGTATAATGCAAGTATCAGGAGAACGTCATAGAAAAAGGTAGGCAATGTGCTGTACGTACGTATAAGGTAACATTATGGCACTTTCGCCTAATGTTTAAACCTTCGTCGCTATCGTGACAGACCGCACCATTTCACAAGAAGAAAGCGCTTTTATGGCGATTTAATGCCGCCGGAAACACTAAAACCTACTTAGGTATTCGCGTAAAGCGCCAGATATTTTTGCTGGATTTTAGCAAAATTGAAGTGTTCTCGACAGATTTTCCTAAAAATCCACTTTATCAAATTTCACGGAAGTCCGTGCAGTGGGAGTGGAACTAATACATACAGAGGGAAGGACAGACAGACGGACATGACGAAACTAATAGACACTTTCCTCAACTATGTGAACGCGCCTAAATTTGCGCTATGTTGCAAAGAAGATAGCCAAAACAGCAGAATATGTTGTAACATAAACAGACAAACAGCAGGATATGTTGCAACGCAAATAGCCAGAAGATATAAAGAGAATCATCTTCTTTTAATAAAACGCAATTTCAGCCTCACAAAATTGGTGTCTGTTGTGCTGTTTCCGGTTACCATGTGATTGAAAATATATTCTGCGGGAACACAATTGATGAAAAAATATACTGGTATTTAATGCATAAGTTTATTACACTACTGGACAGAATGAGCTTTATTGTTAATTTCGGCAAGAACTGGTTTGCGCGAATTTTGAATCATTCTGCATTAAGAGTGGTTTTTCTAGAGTCCATGGAATTATTACATGTAGAAATGCGCGAAAGCCGTACGTGTTTGTAATTGTAAGTCTCTTGCTTGGTAATCCGTATCAGTAAATCGTCATATACTTGTAAACCCCCACAACCACATTACCCATTAGGTTTATGGCCGTCATCGTGGAGTGTATATAGAAATGTCAAAGGATATGAATTGAGAGTGTATTTTGAATAGCTAAGGGTCGCTCAGCTATTTCTGACTCACAAGTTATACATTCGTCCAGCGCTAGGTCCACCAAGTACAGACTTCTTTTCAGTTTTCAGACTTAATTTGCTACACACGTGTCCGATATCCAGTGCGCATTTTAGGTCATTCCAGCCTGACTTTCCTTCATTTAGTAAACCTAATATGATACGGTGATATGGTGGTCGCGCGGGCTGGGGCATGGAGAAGCGCGCGTATATTATGTGACGTTCAAGTGGCCAGTAATAATAATATAAAGTAATACGTAGTAATATCCGCCGATACTAGTGGCCGCGCGGTCTAAGGCGTGTGTCTACCGCCGCTGTTTTGCTGGGATTGTGGTTTCGAATTTCGCTGGGGCATGGGTGTCTGTCTCTTGTAAATGCTATTTGTTGTTAGGCGGATGTCTCGGCGACCGGCCGATCCTTCGTCCAGAGGAGTCCTACATGTGTGTATGTATGTGTGTGACCAGGTGCAACAATGAACTTTTACACCTAAAATAAGTACATAAGAAGTTCAGAATATGCAAGGCAGAAAGGAAGGAAGGAAGGAAGGAAGGAAGGAAGGCAGGAAGGAAGGAAGGAAGGAAGGAAGGAAGGAAGGAAGGAAGGAAGGAAGGAAGGAAGGAAGAAAGAAAGAAAGAAAGAAAGAAAGAAAGAAAGAAAGAACGATAGAACAGTTATGACATGGAAGCTTCTCATTACGTATGCCAAGCCATAATAAAAACGTAAATAATCGTCGAAACAGAGGAATTCAGGGTGCTGAACTTCACTAAACCTTAGATCATGACGCCGGAAATTTGAATCAGCAGTAACGTAAAATTACGTCAACAGATAATAAGCCACATGATTATGCATCATGACTGCAAAAAACAAGTAACTTGAATGTGGAATTAACTGAAAAACACCATCTAAGAATAAATTTTGTTACTTAAATAATATGTTTTTCCGTCAGTCTCAAAACACCTAGTGTTTTTAGGCCTCTACACACGAGACCCCTACAATCTTTCGGAATTTCGTATACGACTTCTGACAGTCGAGCAACTGCACTGTTTCTGCAAAAATACGAATAAAAACCTTGTTAGGTTTATAACCGACTTTTACGAGTGTACTCTACAAAATTATCTTATGTCTTTTTACGTATGTTCCAAAGCCTCTGCAGTCTATAACGGACTTTCACCAGTGCACTCTACAAAATTACCTTATGTCTTTTTACGTGTGTTCCAAAGTCTCTGCGGTCAGAGTACACATGCGGTCCAACATTTCTTCCTTGCCTGAGAAAATGGCTAGAAATAATTTCATAAGAATTCTTTCATTACTGTCATAATATTCACTTGAAAGTATTCAAGTGGTTAAGAATGAGAGTTATCAACGAGGTTTTAGCTTTAGGAAAAATAAAAAGTCACGTAGGAGAAACTGGGCAAGGGCGATGGATATTCCAGCATACTGTGTAGTATTTGCTAACTAGACAAAAATGTCTTTAGTAAACGGCGATGTGAGAAGGCTACTTGTCTTGGTGCCTACAACACTTGTCCGCGAAAAAGTTGTCTTGTGGAGAATTTGATTTTACAAACTTTACAAAACATGAAGGTTGACAATTTGACAGAAATAAGTTACAAGTACCTCTTTCTTTGATATAGAAATAAGTGGATCAAATTGGGATCGAACATTGATTTAAATGGTCGCTTTTCTTTCATTCTTCAGGTCTATGTGATTTTCAGTTGGAGGTTTCGGCGTTCATTTCCGAAACTTGTGAACTCACGAACGACTTCACATTCTTTTCCTTTCTTGTAAGTTCAGTCTCCTGAAGGCCGCGCCGACAAATCCGGAAAGTTTTTATTCCTTGTATGCTCGTCGCTAAGAATTTTGAGTCCACTTGACAGAGATTTATTTCATGCTTAGATCTTTGGCCAAAGACAGTCTCACAGACTTCTACATTTATTTTAAATTCGTCAGATGTCTTCCAACTGACAGATGATTATCAAAATTTCACTAATTTTCCAAAATTTTCGTCAGCTCTTGATCTGATCATATTGCCGAATTTTGGCAGCTTTTACTACCTTGTCTTTCGCCTTAGCGTCACGCAACACAAATGTCGTCTACCTTCCACTCATTGTAATTTCGAATAAATTTGTTGTTACGTTTTGTGAATGTAACATTTATGTTTGTGCAACTTTTGACAGTTTATTTGCTGTTAATTCTTTATTGTAACAACGTACGCTGCGAGTAATGTTTTTCTTAATATACAGTTTTTTATAAACTTCTTATTTCAAATATAAAACTGGCTGCGAACTTTTAACACGAACTTGCTGAGTTAAGTAATTACGTCATAAAACACGAACCAAGTCAAAGTTTTGCGATTCCTGCACAGCGTATCAGACGGATTACTTGTCAGATCTGATGTGTGTGCGTGGCTGTTTCCTTCACTGTGTGGTGCTTAGGCACAGGAAGGGTACCTTCATTGCTTATAATAAACTACTTCTAGCTTTCATTTTATGACGTGAGTAGAAGGGTTTGAAGATAATAAGCTAACTTTTTATACCAGATAGATATAGACTAAGTGGAGAGGAGAAAATTACATGAGGCTGAACTTCGTAGATTATCAAATTACAGACGATATGTCATGGACAACCAAGTGAAAGATTACACGTTTAGAAACTCCGTATGAAGTATATTTCATGCCCCTGTTATTTCATTTCTGTTAAGTCAGGATACTGTCGTCAGCACTTTTTCCTCGACGCTTTTCATTTAATCTTTCTGTTCCCTCAGGGAGGAAGAATACACGTTTCAGGCTTATATGTAATGCAGGTTAAGTTATACGAGTATATTCGTGAATTTTAATTTGTGTTTATTTTTAGAAACTAAAACTAGAATAAGAGAAATCTTAACTTGAAGCAATAGATTTTTCCTTTGTGTTGATACGAGAAATTTGTACTTAATGTACGTAAGGCCGTCGGTTTTCTGACGTCTGATATGTAGCTTAGATTTACCGGATTCGAATGCCTATTCTGTTTGAAGCCCTTACCGCCTTTCCCCCCGTATTACTTAACATTATTTCAATAGTATTAGGCACGCTGAGCAAATTCTGACCAGCTTGAAGACTACCGGGGATAACGGACAATGACTGATTTCTCACAAAATATTCCATCGTAGGTAACACTACTCCTCCTTCACGTAACGATAAGTAAATTTTGTATCTCGAATGACTTTGTTAAATTACATAAAAATGAACCTCATTCAGTGTCTTTACATATCTATAGTACTGTTTTTCCCCTCGGTGATTATATTTGTATTATTTTCACATTTGAATTAATGTCACTGAATATCCGGGCAAAAAATTTTTTTGGTTCGACAGCCCTGGAGGGTAAAGGCCTCCTCATTGTTGAGTTTCCGCGATCACACTCAGACACACCTCACTCGTTAGGACTACTCTGGACGAGTGATCAGACCGACGCAGAGACCTCTACCTGACAATATACAACACTCACAAGAGATTGATTTCCATGCCCCGGTGGGATTCGAACCCCCCAGTCCCAACAAGCGAGCTGCCGCAGACCCACGCCTTAGAACGCGCGGACACTGGAACTGGCTGGCAAAGAGTTATTTTCTTCTATTATGACTGCAGTGATATATAACTCCATACTGGCTCATACTTTGAGAACAGCGTTTAGGATTTATTCTCCCTTTTACGATTTTACGAGAATACTTGTTATTCGAAATTTTAAGGCTGAACAGCAGCAGAGACATTGTTCAAGCATCAATGTGTTAGTTTTGGTTTACTTAAGAATGCTGTAACGACTGCAAATACATAACATAGAATGCTTTGTGATGTATGATTTGGATACGGTGTTGACGAATGTGGTTCTGGCGTAGTTTGAGGCACAGGCATCTGCCTGAAAGGACTGAAAAAGAACACGAAAACTCAGAATAATCCATGTCGCTGGCTAGATTCAATCCAGGTACCTATTATTAGTAGGAAGCTTTTCCTTTCCAGCCAGCGTTTTCAGTTAAGCTGTGAAGTTCATGTAAGTTGTAAAATTATAGCTACGTGTCTTGGAAGTAATACAGATACTTTTAATGGCATGCCCAAGGGAATTCATTCCAGTGTTGCTGATATTACTGATACCCGTTTTTGAGCTGTCTGAAACATGTGATTAAGCTGTCCATAGGTGAATATATGTGAGTTCGGCCCAAACCGAGTTGTTTATGTGAACTTTTCTAAAATATTCAGTGTTGACCGCATTTGAGGTAAATAACCACTCCAGTCACCACTTGAACAGCAGCAGCCTATCCACAGCACAACCAGATTTAATTAAACTCTTGTTCTGGCATTACACACGAAATGGATCCAGTTTGTGCTACTGATTGACGTATGTTTATTTGTTCGTTCATTTATTGTTTAATTGGTGACGTCAGTCCCTGGAAGTCCGTGCTATTGTTCAGGCGGTTAGTCAACATCCTGCCTGCCACAAAGGAGCGCCGTGTTTGATCTCCGGCCAGTCTATATGAGATTTTGTGGCACTAGGACAGATTTTCTCAGAGTACTGCAGTTGTTTACTGTCATCATTCAATGAATGCTCCATTGTCATATTTCATTCACCTACCGCCGACGCTGTATAATCTAAGCAATTGATATATTCTTCTTATATAAACAAATTTTCGTCTCAAAATCTATATTATATGGCGTCGAATGACAGGGAAATTAATGAATAATAAACTCAAAAGTAGTAAAAAGAAGTGATATTTTCCTAATTTGAGTAACAATTTAGGCATTTGTCTGTAAGGAATAAGGAAGAACTCGATGAATTCCAATCAGGATAATCAGCCTGCGGTAGGAGATCTGAAAGCAGGACCTCCCAAATAGGAAGCCGGGACATATTTCCGGCTATTGGGTTGTAACTTTCTATTTTCTCGGCTGGAATTAAAAATTGACGGTTTTCTAAATTTCTTTTCTAAGTTTTCCAACTTATACATGATGTCGAACAAAAATATAAGCCGATATTAAAACAGATAAAAAATAAGGGAAAGAAATTCGTGCACTCGGCACGAGGACACGGTTGTTGGTTATATAATCTAGACCCGTGAAACAGAGTCCTTATTGCAAAACAAACGGTCGCTCAGTTAGTCAGGTCGTTTTGATGCCATTTATGATACCGGAAGGTTCATTGTCATCTTCACAAGATCCTGTCACTGGAGTATCTCTTGAGAACTGTTAATTATAGAATAATTATTTGTCACTCTTTCTCTTACGCATTGCAGTGATGAATTTCATTGTTTTACAAAAACCAGCCACTGGTAGTCCTGGTAATCGTGCTGCATGCAAAATAACACAGATATTATCTAGATTAAATGGGATAGTGTAAGAGTAAGTCTCCAGAACTGTAATTGGCAGGTACCGAATTTGAATGTCGGCTGGTTCCACCTGTTGTTTTTACGGATATTATTATAATTTTCCTGTTTCTGTAGGAAAATGCCTGGATTGTACGTAGATTGGACTAAGCGAGGTTTCCTTCCGAACTGTTTTCAATTCACCATTAACAGTGTTGCCAATCAACACTATATAGACTGACACTAGCCGTCCAGAAAATCAGTCTCTTTTCTGATGATGTTATTATAAATATTATCTGCTGTAATTTTGTATTGTAGTACTTGCAATAATGATATTGCCTCTAAAATTAATGGAAATATTTGATGCTGAATTTATTGAAAATAAATAGGTGGATAATAAGGGAATCATTCTAGACTAGTTAATTTTTGTCTGTATGGGGTGTTGCTTATAAACGAGGCACCTGTTGAGTGGTTTGGTAAAAGCACAGTAAAGGGATTTAAAATAATTTTTCTGTTAGTTACTGAAAACAAATTAAGCCCTGGTGCGTTGGTGTGTGTGTGTGTGCGCGCGTGCGTGCGTGCGCGCGCACGCGCATGTGTTCTGTCACATCATTCATTTCCAGATGTAGTGTCAGTGACGTGGAATAGTGCTTTCGACGTTGGGTGTTAACCGTAAACACCTGAATCGTATCTGGTCTTTCAAGGCTGAAAGTAATACTGGCAGTATAAAGATTACTTCTCAATTATCAGGCAATGGCACTGCCATATAATATGCTTATTACTGTGAAATATTACAACGTGGTGGAAGGTAGATTCGAAGTCTATTTGAAGCATGGAAGTGTGGCATATTTCTCTCTGTGTTCTGTGTAAGCAGGACCGTGAGATGATACGATCCTCGTCTAAGGAGTTATACCGAATGGGAGTATTTAAAAATGTGTCTCATTTTCAGAAATTAGTGGTGTGTTGGAGCAGTTTAGAGGCCCTAACCCGTGCATCTGAAAGAGACTAATTATTATTTAGGAATTTACTAAGTAACTTAATGGGATTCTTCATTATAAATGAAGCGTGATAGTGTGAGTGTAGATGATAGAGATGCAGGTTTCTTCGAAACGCTGTCAACCATCTGTCAGACAAATAAGTCCTAACGCAGAAGACAAGAATCAAAACATGTACCATCGTGAAAATCACATACTTTCTAAGCAGTTGTTGCTTAAGTGCATTTAGAACCTCTGTTACGTTGTCATAAAAGGACATGAATTTAATTAATTTGTTACAGTGGACCCATGAAAACTATTAACACATTTCGCAGGTTTTATTATATTTTAAAAAATGACTATTACCTTCCAGGAGAAACTCTCAATATAATCTATGATTTTTAAAGTAATTGTATTTATACAGTAAAATATTTTATTTATTGCGACAGTGCAGCGTGTAGCCTATATATTTCTGCTGAAAAGAGATATTGAATTTGGAGTAGATTCCTTGATTGGCCGACATATAATCAGCTTCTGAAATGGACTTCATTCCACGGACATGTTTTTCTATGAGCGTATTTACGTTATTTAAAGATACACTTAAAGGCAGAGATCAGCGTTAATTTAATGAAATGGACGTAATGTAGCCCCGCATGAAATTGTCATTCATGCTGCTTTTAGAGTGAAATAACAAAACAGAATGTAATACATTTTATTACACGTTTAAAAACACAGTATCATGCAAAAGGGTCATACATTGCTCACAGTTGTTGAGAAGAAAATGTTCTGTACAAAGTGAATTCTTCATTTTGAAGTAATAATTTCTGATTTTCAGAAATAAATAAGTTGGTCTGTATAGTTACAAATAAGTGAGGGTTTTATAAAGTGAAAGGGCACGTTGAAATAATGCAAATATTTTAAGAAAAAAGGTAAAAAATTTATTTACAAAAGAAATGTTGTTTTAAATTTTATTTGCCATCTTATCTAATTCCTCGTAAGTTGGTCTCTTTTCTGTTAAAAACACATCGGAAATTTTCACAAATATTATTGTAATCCAGTTCTCATCCTTCAACTAAGTTTCTAGAAGAATTAATATCCAGCAACCTTCCAGAACAAGGAGCATATTTAATATGGTCAATTGTCCTAATGCTTGGTTATTTGAAATTCGTACGACAAAAATTTCACGACATCGCCGCTGGGATGCGGACAATATATTCGACTTGCTAGCGGTGATTCCGCCGCACGTAGGCTTTCATAACCTTATTTCTGGGTTTCGACGTGAATGTGCTGGCCGTTTGAACCATTTTTCTTTCGTTATAGACGCGGACGAGTACAAAGCTAGTAGCACTGTTAATGCGCAATGGGCTGTGCCTACGTCATACAGCGATCAGTTTATCATGAATTCAATTTAACACACACACACACACACACACACACACACACACACACACACACACACACACACACACACACACACACACACACACACGTATGTTCTTGTGTCTTTCACACACACAAAATTCTGTAAGTTTTCTTTGAATTGTGGTGTTCCATATCCGCTTTTTCTAATCTATTTATTACTGTCATTATTATTATTGTTGTTATTACCATTTTGTATATCCTTTTCAGACGTCGACTGAACTGCAGTTGCACGTCCTTTATACGCTTAGCCCTTTATACATCTCTGTTCTATACCTTTTGTGCCTAAAACTTTATACATCTCTGTTCTATGATTTTATAAGGCTAATATTTCAAATTATTTTATTAGTACAGCTTTTATACGTCGTATTCAGAACATTACTTTCCGGGTATGATTTTATTAAAAGTGCTGATCCACGTCCTAGGAAGTTTTTTGCATATTCTGCTGATGTCTCATTGCAGTACATCTTCGCTTGGGCTTATGTTCTGACCGGATACCATAGCATTTCAACTCAGTGCGCTTAAATTTAAAACTGTGACATTTGTTGTCGTGTAGTCGGCTTGAATAGCCTGCAACGTTGTGCCTAGACTACACGCCGTACCTTGCAGTAAGAGCAGTTGCTCACTGTGATGGCGATCTCCTTCTGCGAGTCCTGGCCTTCAGAAAAAGAAAAGAAGCCAGTTGATATTCAGAAGGGAAATTTTCTGTCTTTCGGTAAAGAAATTATTACACTGTAATGTCCACAAGGATGTGACTCTATGTGAGTATAGACACTCGTACATATACACACTTGTGCACATATTTACGTACAATTAACTGTCAGCAAGCGGAGACAATGCCAGCATAATTTCGTTTTATTTGTAGGTACTTACTGGCTTGACAGTTTACTGGCACGGTAATAGATGAGCTTGTTTCTACTCTGTGAAACGTTTCGAATTAATGTTATCAGTAGGCCTACAAACCTCTGAAGGAAGTTTGTGTAGTGAAAGTTTTCATCCACTTCTTATTATCACCTGCCACGTTATTCACTCTCATTTGTAACTTTGCATTTATAGTAGCGGCGTGCCTGTTGATACGTTGCCACATGTAACTTGACATGGACTGTCACTGGTGTGAAAGTGAAAGTTGCCACAGATTTTGTTGTCATATATTACGTCTTCGTCCGCTATATTTACCTTATTTATTCTTTATTTTCCGCTTCTACTCATTTTCCCCTTACTTTTTTGTTTTCATCTTATACTGTCACACTTGTTTATTTGCTGCTGCTTGTGTTTTGTCTGCCAGTCATCCGTATTAATTCTCTCTCTATTCAGACAGCGTTGTCTTTCTAATGTTGAATAGTGGTCTACGTAGGAATGTCTAGCGGTTCCCCCGATCGGACTTCGCTAAGTACGTGGAAGACCACATATTGCCGAGTGACTATGTGTCATAGTATAACGTACTGCGGCTTATTCTATCATTTTATCTTTGTAGTCAAATGCTTACAGCCACAAGCTTATGTATAATTATCGTACAGCAAAATGTCCACCATTGTTACCATCCATTTGAAACTTCCCGGCTCACGGTTACAAATTTGCAATATTCGCATCGTTTACATGAGGCTTATCTCAAGGAATCTTTGTCGGGGAATGTGAAGCCAACGTTGGTCGCCACAAATTTAACTGTATAGTAATCACACAGCTTTGCTTTAATTTAGTCGAATGATAAAACTATGACCTTTGTCTGAAGTAATTTCAATAATTAGTTACAAAAAATAAGGAAACACTGTTCGACGAAAATCAGTGCCATATATTTAGTTTAATACGTAAGATGACAAAGTGTTTATAACAGACTAGAGCGAACCGTACTGCTACGTGTATCTGTCAGTAACAGCCATGTGTGTTATATTCAAGAATTGTTCCCGAATATTTACTTCTCCCTTCTAAGAAACAGCCAGCATGCAAGCGAGCTTGTTCGTGGAAATGAGATTTGAAAAAACCCTGTCCATATTATCATGTCTTCTGTGCAGACAGAAATTAGAAGTTTAGACTGCGAAACGTCCTCGCACATCCTGCATTTTAAATAGTACAATCTTGGATGAGTTTCGAAATTACTATATAATTCGGATAACAGTCAAATAACCGGTTTACCGCATCACTTTGGAATCTCGTTTAGAGACTTGAACTACGGACCCTGGCCGGTTACACCTTTAACACTACCTAATTTTGAATAATATCATACAGAAAAATATTTTTGTGGCTTATTCTAGTTTCGTCATAATTAGTGTCTTATTTGTTGTCGAATTTCCTCTCATTCTAGAAGAGAAAAAGGCTTTTAAGAACGATATGCTCTCTGTGTGAATGCGTGTGTCTCCCAAAGTTTGAAGCAATTGGCCATTTTACACGAGATCCGGTGTGAATTTTATTCGATTGAAGCCACTGGAATATTGCCGACACAAGTTTGAACTTCATACTCTCAGTAGCAATAGGATTATTGAGCCGCGAACTTTTGAGTTAGGAGTGACAGTAGCTTTAGTTATTGTGTGATTATAAAGCGACATATTACGGTAATACAGCTTCAAATACTAAGCAACATTGGATGAGGTTTATTTTGTGTAACTCAAGTAAAAAAGTATGAAACCTAGAATGAAGTTTCTGCTTGGTAACTTTAACCAATGAATCAATGGAATGTAAAAATTGGTGTGGAGTTAAGGATTGGTCACATAAGTTACGTATAAATCCTGCCTGAAATGTTACTTAAAATTCACGGATTACAGAATGGCGACTGTGATTTTACATGTGATGTGGTTAAATTTGTTAAGCACAGAAATAAAGTAAGAAGGAGAGTTTGGCAAATTTTTAAGTGACTTAAAAGTGACAGATTGTGTGAAGAAAGACATAGTAATCGTGTTTGACAGTTGATACGAGAAGATAAGAAAAACGAAATAAATATGGAAAAGGAATTACATGAGGAACATTTATTCTGCTCGTCTTAAAGGAAATAAATCAGTGGGAATACAACGGGCTAGTCGCATACTTCCGATCTAAGGAGCAGGATGTGCATATAGAACTTCAGTGGAAAACGTTTTTGAAGGACATCCATTTGGAAGAACGGAAAAATATTGGCGTATTGGATTGTAAATATCGTAGGGAAATAGTTTGTAAAAATGATAAATGGATTTGATTTACGCCGTACTCGTTAAAGTGAGATGTTAAAATTTTTGGTAATTTTGAGATATATTTAATAATAATAATAATAAAGATAATAATTTTCTGACTAAAAATCCTAAAAGAAGGCCTTCTATTGTGGGAAATCAGGCCTTTTCCACGGATTATGTTCTTCGTATCTGGTGGTGAAATTCTACATACGAGCTCCGTGGTGCTATTTCTTATTGGCAATAAACTTATAATACATAATATAATATCCATATTACTTAGAATTCCTTATACATTTTAAAAAATTTTTTTAGTAATCGGCACACCGAAGCGTTTACCGTGCATGTTAAAGATATGCTATGTGTATACTGAACACTCTGAACGTGTATTCTGTAGTGAAGGCAGATTTTTAGTTAAAAGCGATTGATACGCTTTCTGAATCTCTGTAGAAGCCCCTGTAATTTATGCGAAACCTCAAGTGAACAGTTAGACATACAGTATTTTGTTTTATGAACTTGGTGATTGAATGTCACTTTAATTTTTTCGGGAAGGTCAGTGGTAGAAATTAATTAAATACCTTTCTTTTTTATCTAGGAAAATTGCAGTCTCATTAAAAACTAGAAACATTTTGTAAATCTCGCTGCATTCTGCTAGCAAAAGTCACAGCATTTCTCTTCGGTGCAGTTTAGCTGATTAGTTTAAATCTTACGTAGAAGGCGTTACATGGTTGTTTTAACAAACTAACACGAAAAGTTTTGTTTCTTGGTATAAAATCTTTGATCCTAATGCTGGCCCAGAATATTTTTTGCAAATTATATTTACCGGAGTACAAAATAAACCTGTAGGCCTAGTGTTATGAATATGGACGAGTTAATTATCACTGCTACCACAAAGCCCGCTCTGGAACGCTTTATATGGTCGTTGATGTATCGGCCTCCCAAGCGATCACTTGACGCAACTATTCAAAAATTTCCCTCATATTTCCTACATATACTACCAATGCCATTCTGCTAACGTTAGGTGAAAAATTAGGCGGTGAATGCAAAATGTTTGATCGCGGTTACGCAGTGTTGTTTGCTTCAGTGAATTTCGTCTTTTTTGGGTTTACATATTCCCAGCGTAGAAGCGAGGAGAACATATCGATAATAGCTGCATATCAGTGGAAAGAGGAAAGCTAGAAATCCCACCCAAACATTTCCCACAATTACTGCTGAGAGGCTCAATAAGGTGGCAACACGCACAGCTGCGAGTAATATGTTGGCCTTGTTAGAACCACCAAACGGTCTGAAACAGGACATTGTAACGTAGGGTGCGCAGTTTGCTTCTCTTTAATAACACTGAAATAGACTTAAATTAATTTTACCTTCGGATTCACCATCACGGGTCGGTGACTTCGTGTTTCGCTGTGTCGTACCTGATACAAAGTCAAAATGTTCTTGCAAGTTGTTCGGGGGGGGGGGGGGGTGGAGGTGGAAGTTTTAGGGAGGTGCAGTTGAAATTTCCGTCTTTCTGGGATGCGATGCCGCGACTTTGGGTAAATATTTCCCCAACTTTACATAAGTATTTTGTCGTACCTTCAAGGGTTTAATTGTCCAAGATACTTAGGCCTTCGAATACGAGACCAATACATTAATTGTAACGTCGGGAAACATTTACCTCTCGAAGCGGCGCCATGTATATACAGATAACACTTTTGCTTCAGTCACAATTAAGGAAACAATAAAATATGCTATTGCTGGGAAAACATTTAAATGATTTAATATTTCGCCAATATGTTTAGCCCCAGATGGGGCTTTATCAGGGAAATTCAATTTGCATTTAGCGAATACGAAATACACAGTTGGCAAGATAAATTGTAAAACGTTAAGGACTCTTTCGTCAAGAGTTCCATTATATTGCAGAGTATGCACTAAAAGATAATGTAAAGTGTAAATGTAGCTTTTGTTACGGCTGAATTAGAGGTATTTATTTACCGTATAACAAAATATTATACGATCTTGAAAAAGCCTTTTTTAATTTATTTAAGGGGCTTAAGAAATTTCTAGTAGATGCGTGTACGTTTGATGCGTTCAGATGCTGCTTGACTCAAACAAGCAAGTCTTAAAAATATTCCTGTCCTGTGCCGGATTTTCCCTGTCCAAATTCTCACAGTAGGTTTAGGATTTGTTTTTCTTTCGGAAAATCCTTTTGAATTAATTAAAATTTAATGCAGACTGTCGTTTAAAGTTGTAGTGTATATTCTCCTATGCCGATCAAATGTCTATTTAATACTATGTTCTTTTTAGGATTAGGTGTTAAATTTAGTAAAATGTCGTTACTAGATCGCGTCCTTAATAAGGCACACAACGACAAATGTGTGATTTACACCCATGTATTGTTTTGCAATTAGCCTGAAGCTGACGAATTTTAGTGCCTTTCAAATTAGAAATTTAAGTCAACAGTCAAATTTTCTACTCGTTAGAAAGATATAAACTCAACAGAAGCGTTACTGGGGCCTTGAAAATGAACGTGATTGCACGACATGTTGTGAAATGTCTGAAATTCCTCTGCTGAGGCCGTATAGTCTTTCGATGCGTAATGAAATTTATTTCTGCAATATTGAGCTAGGCGGTTGATGTAGTCTGGTAAGGTCCTTGTGGGGTATTAACTTGTTCTTCACTAGGAGGCTGGAAATGTGAATTTGTGGCGGGCAATAGTAGGTAGCATCTAAAGTATTCTGGGAACTTCCATTATGAATCCCAAATAAAGCACTTCATTAAAAGTTTAGAATTTGAAAGACCTTTCCGTCTCCATAGTAATGTGTTTCCAAGGGAGTTTACTGTACACAGAGATTCAAATCAAAGTGCCTTTTTTGATGAAAATTATTTAAAAAGCACTGAAATTGAAAGAGGAACACGTTTACAATTTATGTATGGAAATATGTAGGGGCTGAGTGTTAACTACTTAGGCGACATATTTTTACATTGCCTCTTTTCCATTTCATTACAAATCGTGAAAAAATGAACAGATGCATTCACTTGGTTATCAACTAGTTTGTCTGCTTGTCCCCAAGATAAGAAATGAATGGTCTCTTTTATCACAATTGTCGTATTTCTGCGTTTCGTCATAGTACGTTATAAATTTTAATCGCTTTTAAATGTACTGTAATGATGATATTTTATTCAGGAATACTGTGGTGTCGCTGATTGATTAATAAAGTGATAAATAGATACATAAATATATAAGTAGAAGTACATTCTGGCAGGAGAATTGTAGGTGTTTATTATTATGATTAAGAAAAGGCTTTTTGATTGATGTAATTGTAATGCCATTTGTTAGTTAAATGTTTTGAGGAATATAGTTGAAAAATACGAAGTCACTAATACGATGCGCTACCAGAGTTTATAGGAAGTATAGTAACGAAATGAGTGTCACAGTTATACGATGTGAACTGAATTAATGTATTTCAGGGTACTTAATAAGGCCCGTGTTAATTACGTTTGTCATAACAACTTTTTCAAATTTCTTTCGCCTCTGTTAAAGATACTGAGACACGTGAATTGTAATACAAACCCTGGGTTAAATATCTGAGTGGAATTTGGTATGTCAGCTTTTTGTTTTTATTGTCAAATACTATAACGGTAAACATAACAGTTTTATTGCTGTTGGACCCAGGAAAAAAATTGGAGTAAATTGAAAAAAAAACAGGATTAGTTTAGTATTTGGTAATAATGTAGATTAAAACTCATATAATACTGTACAGAAGTATAGTTAGCTTTGATGCAGCAGTGCAATATGTAGTGCAGGACAAGAGCTCTCCTTATTGGCGCTTTCTGATTTTCTTGATGTCTTACAAGAATAATACAGTGAAGGATACTTCGCCACTTCCAGCTTACATCACCAGAACTGTACGCTGTGTAAGGCGTGTGACTCATAAAGCTTCGTTAAATAAAACTGAAACATGAAAATCCTAATTCGGGTATGTTTAAAGGGACAAAGGAACATCGTTTCACGGCTTGATTGGAACCCATTCCTGCCAGATACAGGTCTGATGCCATCATCTTGTAACAGCGGCAGGAAGAACGCAAGGCACCTTCACATGTATGAAGCTTTCAAGCACGGTGCAACGAGTGTATGGGCCCCAGAATATCGGTAGGAATAACATACGTCTACTGGACCATAAGGTGCATTTAGCAGAACTGCCTTGAAAGGGCGTGGCATGATTCTGAACGGAAGTACCTTTTTATAGACTAAATGCTGTAAAATTTCCGCACATGTGACACATATATTACTCAGTTATTTACTTGCATGCTCTTTTAAATGTCCCCCCCTCCCCCAATTATTTAATACGTATGAACACTGCAAGTCTCACATTCTTGTCTGCACTCATGTTGTCATCTAATGTAGTAGCTAGAGTCTGTAAGAGGCTCTATGGAATAACGTGGCGTCTGCATCAAAACGAATTTAATTTCCGAAATCCCGATAAATTTTGACACAGATCATTCTACGTTGCGCCATATGGACAAACTGAATTTGTGTCTGTGTACTTCATCGGATCCTTCTGAAGTGTCAATCGTGACGTAATGTTAGCAAAGTTTACTCTGAAATCAAACTGGTGATAGCTTTGGCAGCGTTTAGTTATGTGAATTTAGCGCAGTACGCAAACACTTGGGCGGTAGAATGTAATTATTTGCTTCTCACCGGGTTGTCATTAATGAACCAGTTCAACTTGGCGGCAGGCTTAGACCATGGCGAGGAACAGTTTCCATGGAGAGTTTCGTTGATACGGTACCGGTGACGTATGCCAGATATCACTGGTCTGCCACGCGGTGTCTCTGTAACAATTACACAGCACGTTAGCATAAGTACTGGAGGTCACGTCTGTAGTAGAACTCTGTTGAACTCTGTTGTGTGCATAGTTCAGCTTCAAGTATTTAATCCATTACCATACCATTCATTGCTGTGGTCGCACTTGGTAAGTCAAACAAGTGTCGGAAATTAAATAATCGCTATTATTTACCTATTTATTATATAAATGTTTGTAAATTAGAAATCTGCTGTGGGTTTTGTAGACTGAATCGCACTAGAAAAAATAGACCAAGACGTATGTGCTAGATAAGTATGTGCTAGATAAGTAGGAATAAGAACTCAGTTACATAAAATTGCTGCCATTACACAAACAGACTGGCTGGCGTCAATGAGAATGTTACCGTGAATATAATCAGTTGCCCGTGACTGCACTTAATTAAATAAATTGAGTAGAGTTTTTCTTCGGAATTTATAGTTTTAGTCTGGTCAATAAATTCCGCATCTTTTGTGAAAGGCAAAGTTTCCTTACCATATAGATAAGAGCTTGTAACTGGCATGATCTTGATAAGTTTATTTTACACCATGAAATATTATTAACATAACTTTTCCCAAGTGTTCTTTTCCCATAAGATTTTCTAAATAAAATAGTCTGTGGTAATCCTGTCTTCCTTAAGCGTCCCACATATTTCTGTCACCCCCCCCGCTCTATAGAAGATTTATCAGGGTTCTAATGCCGCTACTTAAGAAACATATTTGTTGAAACATTTTTAAATATGCAAGGTCCATATTTTCATACAGATCAGTAAATATTTTTATGTAAACAACACACATCTTTACATGCACACATCAAAATTTGCTAGATATAAAATTTACACATCCAGTCTCCAGACCGCAAATTAATGAAATGCATGACGGAGTTTTGAGGCTTTAGTAAACCACATTATTCGAATAGGACAGGCGTCCATGTATTTTCTCACCTGTCACAGCGTCGCTTTATGTGTAATGACAGGGAAATTCGCTCCATGTAGGTGACACTATTACATTATACAGTTTGGTATAATTCCGCTGTTCTCTTCGTAATTATTGAAATGGTTTCCTCCGGCTGTCTGCCATTTTACAGCTACAAGAGGGGCTAAGCGTCACGGTGGAAGTGGTGTACTCTTGTAGCATACGAGACATGTGTCACACACGGATTGACACGTATCACTTTTTGTTACGTAAAGTGAAAAAATTTAACAATCTAGCAAACCAATCAACAAACGTGTTATTCGTGAGAAGCTAATAGTGGCTTAGCGGTCAACACTTTCACTGTCACTGAACTGTGTTCTGAACAAGGTTAATTCATTTTACATCCGCTCTGTAATTTTTCACTTACGATCCTATACCATCTTAATATTAGCCTCCCATATACGTCTCTCTCTCCTTCCTCTTATATAGCGCTTCAGCCCTTTCTCGACGCATGGCTTTCCTGTTGTTGGAGATTCTACACTATTGAGTTTTTATTAGGTGAGGATGTCAGCCCTGCGCCCAGCCTCCAACCCTGAGGAAGAGAGTGTCTCTATTCGTCCAGCACCTTTCTCAAAACCTGTCCGGTATGGTAAATCTACTAACAGCTAGACTGCCGCTGTTGTAGCCCACCTACCTCTTGATCCCCAAATGGCTTTTTGCTTGGAGCTTTTGCGGCTAATATGTTCTAAGCACTTCTCTCATGTGACGTACGTGCTACATGACAAGCACGGATTATGGCCCTGAATGGATGCCATTAACAGCATTTTGTAAATAACGTGGGTTGGGTCATTTTTTCACATTTATTCTCCTTGGCAAATACATTTTCATCACCTTGTATATTATCATAGTATATCATTTGAACTTCATCCATCATACGATATAAAGCATTACATTAACCTTTTAAAGCCTAGCAGTAATTTTACATACCACCAGGTTTAGCATTAAAAAATTCTACGTGGTGCCCACATTGCGTTTATGTGTTTTGTACGGATCTCAGAACAAACAGCAACTTTTGCCTTATAAAACATTAAGAGACTGGTTTTTATAACCGAAGTGGACAGTGTTCACAGCGCGGTACGCACTGAGTCCTTACATAAAACAGATACGCTTCGTCTTTAAAGGCTTAAAACGCTATTACATTTCGGCGACCGGTTTTGCTTCCTTTATCGGGTTAAACACAGAAACCTAAGCCTACTCTGTACACCCTCTTAATATCTCATTATGGTGAAAAGTCAAGTTTTACACTGACATAAAGCGACAGATAAATGATAGTCCTTTATAAACAAGGATTACTTCTTCTTTTCGTCGTCGTCCTCCTCCTCCTCCTCCTCCTCCTCACCCTTCCTCTCACTTCTTATTTCATGACTCTTCTTCCCGTTTTCGGGCCATGGCTTCCGCACAACCGTTGCGTACGTACAGCATATCCATCATAAAGTACAGATATTTCATTACGTACATGATAGTAAGTCTGTCGGCTCTACAAAATTGGGGGTTTTTGAGCAACTGAGTGACTAGCAGCTTCTAAGAAAGGACTTTGCTCCATGGACTCAGGTCTTTTGCTAGCTGTGTTACAATACTTCGACAATTGTCGTTGCATTAGCAACGCTGAGACTTCAGTTTCTGTTAACTGTGCTCTTAGTACAGAGTTTTATATGTATTCTTTATCAGCAGTGCACACTTGCAGTGAGGATAAGACTGAGGAATACGTAGATGTGTATTTTGCGTGATAATTCTGTGCTTACCATTCGCTAGTGGAGAGAGCTGGAATCTAATAGGCTTACATAAAATGTTCATATGCGCCCAAAGTGAATTGCCCATTATCATGCACATAATGGCGATAATGCGTAATACCACTCACTACTTAATGGAAATACATTCATTGCGTCGAACAATGTAACTTCCACCCACATGAATTGGCTTTCATCAGCCTCTGCCTAATTATTCTGTGAATAATCATACACAGAAATTTTACGAACATACGCAGGATGATTCAGGAGCAAAGGTTATACGTTGGGGGCTGAATCAGACTGTATGAGCTATTAGAATATTTTCAAGAAACAAATTTTAATTCGACTCTCGAACCGCGGAATAATCGCACTTATTGAGGGGCTGGTGGTAGCCCGTATAGCGCTTATCCTTACGGGAGCTGAAGTTGATTGCAATTAGAATAAGCGGACTTAATATATTAATTGATGTAACAGATAATAGTAGCCTCATTAAAAATAAAAATTTATTTTTAAAGTAATAGTTATGACTAATTAACAAGTGATGTATTTAGGTTGAGATGCCATCTTCAAATAAACGTTGACACTTAAGTAAACGTTCATTACCATGAGCCCACCACTGGTCCCTAAGCTGAGTTGAATGAATCCAACCTTAAATCGTCATGTAGCATAACTTAAATGCATTTTCTATTATCTTTATATCTACTTCCTGGTTCCTAAACACTTAGAAGTAAAACTTTCTATGCAAATGTTCTTCTTCTATCACCATACACCTTTTTCATTTAATAATTTTTGACTTACGAAGTCTCCGTTTAAACATACAAATGATATTGTTAATTCGTATTTCGTAGTCCTTACCTCTTCTGCCTACTCACACTAGGTGTCGAGGTTGTTTATTTTCACTTGATCACACTCAGACACACACCACATTAGGTAGGACTCCTCTGGACGAGGGATCGGCCCGTCGCAGAGACCTCTACCTGACAACACACAAACACTGTACAAGAGACAAACATCCATGCCCCCGGTGGGATTCGAACCCACGATCCCAGCAAGCACTCGGCCGCAGACCTACGCCTTAGACCGGGCGGCCACTGGGATTGGCTTGTACTATTAATGCTAATAATAAGTTCTGTTGAATAAATAATTTAATTTATCAAAGTCTAAAATAAAGGCGTATGTACAAAAGTCGTCAAGGAACGCCAGAAATTCCATAGCCGCCAAAAGGACAAGTCTAAGATTGCGACACTCCAATTAATATTTCATACACGTGGTTTAATAGGTTTATGCACTTTCATACACATTTTAAATGTTGTCATTTGTTTTGCTGACTATAACTTACTTGTGTTTTTAAAAAGGCATATTTAAAAATACAATGAAAAATATCTCATATCGAATTTATAGTTATAAGTGTATAAATCCTGCATGGTGTTTACGCACTTAATTATTACAAGTTGCCTGAAAAAAGCTAAATCAAGGTTGTTAGCACAAACAAGGTGTCAATAACATTATTAGATACTTGTCAGTTGTAAAAAGGACATTCTATTACAGAATGCAACAATGAAAACTCTAAATTTAAATTAAACTAGAAGTTATTAGAATAAATCACGACAACTACCGTCCTATATAAATGCTTTACTTAGTGTGGACTTAAGAGTAATTACAAATTAAAGTTATTCACTTTAGAAATATGTCTATATGCATGATTTGAGAAAAATATATCTTGTTTGGCCAGATGTTTAATACTCTCATTGTGTACTGTGTCCATCTTAGTGACCCCTTGTACCTAAGATGTTTCGTAGGAAATTTTTGAGTGGAAGGATATGAAAAAGTTGTTACATAACATGTGGGTATATATTAAAATTTTTGCGTGCCTCATTACTTTCAGTTGTCTAGAACTACCACTACATGTAAATTTCACGTGACTTGAGTGTAACTCTGAATTCCGCGAGACTCTGGCCAGTTGTGAAACTCACCTACAATGTCCATATCCCCTGAGACCAACGCCGTGTGGAAGGATGGAGCGTCAGCAGACACCTCGCAACTATAGCGGCCTGACAGAGACAACTGCAGGTGTCGTAAAGTCAGCTGCGTTGCGTTAGATTTCCCCTGCTGCAAGAGAACAGCGACATTTACAATAGACATGACAAGATTTCACGATTAGTTCTCTGAATATAATGAAGGTGTTTTATTGGAGAGAGCAACTGACATTGCAGAGATCTCGCACTATATGACCTGCTGTCTGCCTCTCTTTCACCTTCTCACTCTGCGTCTCTATCTAACGGTTGGCCAACCAGCATAACTGTGATTTATGGAAACGTACGATAATTTGTGATATGCTATATGGAGGTAATAAATTAATATGTCATTTAGATTGCCAATCACATTTAGGGTTACGGACTTGTTTTGTGCCATAAATCTGATATAAAATGATTTTGCAGATAATTATTCACACTATTTGATGCTAATCGTGGTCTTCACATCTGTCTTTACTAACACCTACAGCACCCTACTATCCCCTACAGCACTTTACTAACATCTACAGCACTTTACTAACACCTGCAGCGACCTACTATCCCCTACAGCACTTTACTAACACCTACAGCGCCCTACTATCCCCTACAGCACTTTACTATCCCCTACAGCACTTTACTATCCCCTACAGCACTTTACTAACACCTACAGCACTTTACGAACACCTACAGCACTTTACTAACACCTACACTTACAGCACGTTACGGGTTTTAATCACTGTTCAATAAAATGGTGTCACAAGTGTCTCTGTAGTCAAGGCATTTACGCTTATATACGAAGATAAAATTAAATACGAACATCTCCCCCCTCACACTTGTCTCACCCGTGCTGACGGTAGTTAGAGAAGGTATACGAGGGCGATCTGATCTGGTAAATATTTGGAGACATGCCTTTGTCGAAATGAAGTCTTCTGATTTGCTTTCCAGACAAATCTACTGTTTTAATTGCATATAATTATTTTTGCTCTATCTTCATGTAAATATTTTCATTTTTTACACTGAAATATGTTTAATAGTCTTTTATTTAAATGATTGTGTTAAAAGAAGTACGCATTCATTTTTTATTTCTGCTTGCCGATAAGTGGTTGCTAATTCTCTGATATAATCCATTTCATTACCCACTGAGTTCCTGTAATATTTTTCCTGATGCTAATTGTGCTTTTCATACCATCCCTATATGGGAACAAATATGTAACTGAATATTGATGATGCAAATTTAGAGTGCAATTGTTATCATGCCGCTGGTACCACGAAATCTTTGTTGCGTAATTATGCCCATAGATCAAGAGTAATGCGTTACAATTGAAGTAATCTGCACTCCTCTTGACCTGAAAACTTGTCAGCCTGTAAAGAGTGCTAGTTCAGATGATGTGTTCAGATATTTTTTCTCTTGTTTGCCTCTGCCCATTTATTAAAATTAGCGTCATTCATAACTAGTATTATGAATTAAGTTGTTAAATAATCTAAAGTGCGTGAAAATGCTTGAACAATTCAATGAAACAGGGGGGTTCTTTCAGCTTACGAAGATATTATTTTTATGGAAAACGACTTTTTACGCCATAATGACTGAACACATTTACGGCGGTTGGAACCTGTTCTGGCTCGCTTCTCTGTGGTGCGTAATGATAAAATGTTTTTATGTAGATCTATTTTTATGGAATCCTCCCATCTACTTCTGCTTCAACATAGTGCCATTTTACCCTGAGGCTTCGCAACCAGTGATGTACCAATAATTCTGTTGCGTCCTTCTGCCTTATGTGCCGCTACTCATCGCATAAAACAAGCAAAATAACAAGTTGAACCTCGTTTTAAATAATCGATTCCGTCAGCTTCTGGTTCCATGTGATTGCTACCACAGTGGAAAGCTGCAATCGTTAAAACCTCTCGTGTTGTGTGCCGGCCATCTCTGTGCAAAGCTGGGGCATGGAACTTATACGTATCATTCCAACATCCCTGAACCGAGTTGCAAGCAGTAGGCCTATATTTGTGGCCGTAGCATGTTAACTGTTATGTTTAACTGAGTTTAGAATTGAAACGATTTGTGCAGGAACCTTGTTGATATTAGTTTCACAAGAAGTGGATAATATAGCGATGACATTCGACGATACGGAATGAAATTTTAGTCAAAAGTAAACACTTTGCACTGTAATCTTTACGATACGCAGAACAAAACTCTTAAAACTAAATATAAGTCATGTGGGGGTTAGATATTAATTTTGTATCAAAGACGAAACTGATGAGGAATTGAAGTACTTCTTACATGAATTAATGTTGTTATTCATAACGACATCGCAACCTAATTCGAAATATTTTCGTAATTTGAAGTCTATTACAGTAGCTGGGCTCAAACCCAGGGTACCTTCAAAAGTATTTTCTTTCTGTATCCACGAGAGCACCGTGATGGCGAAGGGAGACGAAGATATAGCCATTATTATAAAATTAACTGTCAGTACAATGGCAAGCAGGCGCCTGAAGGCTGGTGCAATGTATCCCATGTGACACAAGGGAACAGTGGACAGTGGCTAATATAATATTTGTATAATGAATTATCTGTGTCACAGATGTCTAGGGAATTTGCTTACCTGTCCATACCTGCACAAAACCCAAATAATCTGAATGACAAGTGATTAAACTAATTGTAACTCAAATTTGTGCCCCTTTCCACGCTGTTACTTCCAAAATTCATTATTGAGGGAAAAACGAGGTAGAATATGAGATTATTTGAAAGGCTGCTGTACTGGGATGAGGAAAGAAAATGGAAAAACTAGCGCGCTGCTACTTTTCCAGGGTGGTCTCT
Organism: Coptotermes formosanus; assembly: GCA_013340265.1. Classification (NCBI taxonomy): domain Eukaryota; kingdom Metazoa; phylum Arthropoda; class Insecta; order Blattodea; family Rhinotermitidae; genus Coptotermes; species Coptotermes formosanus. Next base: position 709,455 of record BLKM01000887.1, on the reverse strand, counting down.
TTGCAAGAACTTAGACAAATCTGATATGCTTTCCCTGAAGACCAAACAGTCTGGAAGAATGGAGAAAACCAGTTGGACCCCACGTGTGAAATATGAAGAATTATTACATAGAGTTGAGGAGGACAGGAATATCCTACATAAAATAAAAAAAGGAAGAATAACTGGATTAGTCTCATCTTACGTCGGAAGAGCCTCCTAAAACACGTTATTGAAGATAAGGATGGAAGGTTAGTGGTGAGGCGAAGACGAGACGACGAGAAAAAGGCGTAAGATACTACGGGATGACCCTAAGGAAGGGAGAGGATGCTGGGAATTAAAAGAGGAAGCACTAGATCGCACTCTGTGGAGAACTGGCTTTGGAAAAGGCTATGGACATATGGTGGGACAGACAAGGAAATGAATGCGAGTATGAGATAAAAATATCTGCGCTACTTACCGAAGAGAATACCTCTGACAGCATGACATTTGCGACCCAATAAAGGAAGGCAGACGAGCAGATGCCCTTCTAAACACATATTAGAAATCTTTGTGGCAACACTGACCCACTGACAAAGACGTCTCGGGGAGTCTCACACCTCGACCTTCCCGCACAGTGAAAGCGAAGAGTAAATGAAAAAGTCACAGGCCGCTTCCAATTTTTTGTATATGAAATGCGATGTCCAAGATTTCTAGTCCAAAAGGTCTGTTTCTGAGTTTTACAGTGTCAGTTGTTGCATCACATTCTTAAAGAGTAGCTGGTAAAATCACAGGAAACACTTGCTAATTAAGGCCGAATTTTATTATGCGCTCAACCACACCAAGGTTAAGCGAGACCCTGGCAATTGTAGTTTTAACATGACAATACACTGACCGGTATAAACACTTGCTCGTCAACGTTCCCTATATTGTAGGCGCTGCCACAGGCAGGAACTGCGAGATTCGTTGTAGAGGCCTGCCAGTGAAAGGAAACGTGAAGTATAGGATTAAGTGTAAAGGAATATTGAGGTCCTTATATGATTTTAAGCTGTGAGCAACCCTTACATGCCTGGCATGGACATACCGTACTTCCTCGACGCTTAACATTTAAAAAGTTATATTTTTCTTACGTATTATTTACTGTGTACAAAACAATGCGCACATTCAACAGAGATCTTTTCATTACAGAGCCTAAACCAGCTGGTCTTTTGAAGGATAAGCAAAATAGTTAAAAACTGAAGCAACATTCTCTCCAAGATTTTGGTGACTATGCAAGTCTACACAAGGCATCATATCCTACAGGGCTTGAATCTGAATTTTGATCAGTTTTACTCCTAAACAGTGAATGCATTGCTACTTCAATTTGTGAAAACTCAAATTTATTTCTTGGCAAATTTGAATGTGTGTTTTTGTATTTATCTTAGGAGAACGTTTTTGCTAGACAGTCTACTGTCTAGTGGAATCGAAGGTACACCAGACAGCAGCATATATGAAAACTGAAAGTAATATGCGATGTTTATTGACTTCTGTTTACCTCAACATAAACTTTAAGGTATACAAACTGGAAAGCGGAAATTCAAATGACATTTTTCGGCTTCGATACTCCATAATCAGACCATCGAACACATATAGATGTGAAAAGGTTATTCTGCCAATAAAGTGTGTTCTTACGGTATCAGTTTGTCTCAGTGCTTATATACGTATTGACCGGCAGTAATGGTACGTAACGGAGATATGCCCGCAGCACTGGACATAAGTTAGGCATTAGCTTAAGGCTCCATAACCTCGATTGCAGGGTAAAGAGTCAAAGTTACGGAATGGATAAAAAGTTAATTGTGTCAGCGACGCTATAGAAAAAGTGACGATGACAGAAGTACCCTGCCTTCACAGGCATCACACCTCTTTCTTCCGACTTGTAGACAGAATTTGTACCTGTCGTTTTTTAAATATTCTTGCTTCATCCTCTGAGTAAATTGAAAGAGAGTTTAAAGGCAGTGTTACAAACAAAATATCGTATTTCTCAGAAATATTACTTCAGTACCTACATAAGACGCGGGCTGTACAACCGAGCAAAAGTGGTTACGTTTCAAGAAGAGACAAGAAATTTATTCCTAAAGAGGCTAGGCCATCTCTGGGGGCCAGCCAGCCTCCGAATTAACTGGTAGGTGGGGCAACGTACCCGGGAATAAAGAGCTCGGCACGTGAAAATGACTGCGTTGCTTGGCTGAAAATAGAATTGGACTCTATATAATTAAAATAATGGTGACGTCGTTACGTAATCCGTAAATAAATAAAAATAAATAAATAAAATAAAATGTCAAATGACTCTGTGCACTCTCTCAGTATTGAGAGATAGTAGCAATAATTGCAAAATAAACAGAATGGTGGTTTGTGTTGTAAAATTTATTCATGGCTTTCGGATCGGCATTTAACATCGATGGCACGGTGTAGGAGAGCTATAAATAGAGCAGAGCATTACAACTGTCATGTGTCAATCCTGTTCACGCGTTTTACATGATAAGGCCTCTGTTTTTTAACCGTTTACAATTTCCGGTACACGTGTCAGGTAAAACCAATAAAATTACGTGATGAAAGATTGCAAGTGATTTCTCTTTTGAAAAATTCTCCGGTTCATGCAACCATTTCCGTTAGGCGCCTATGATGGGATTTTCCCCCTAAACATTTTGTTCTGCTGAAATACATTTAAATTAAGATATTTCGTATGTTTTTCTACTGCCTGAAATTTTCGGATATGAAACTGAAACCACACTGCCGCGATATTTTTTTTTCAACGTAAAATATTTTAATAATTCTGTCTTCTGGAATATACCAGTTTTCAGCCTGGTGCAGATGGACTAAAGGTCGAGAGGGACAAACAGCCACAAGTCTTTACTCCAAAGATGGATGAAGTAGGTTCCTCCGGAATTTCGGTACAAAGCGTTGTCGCTTTATATAAAACAGTGCTTTTCGCAGTCAACGCCGGGTGGATTCCAAATTTCTGAATATGTTTGTGGCGAATTACTATCCATTGCCTTGACACATAATCATACAAACGGCGACTTACCTAGCTGCAGCATTTAATCATGTATCTCATTGAAACCAAAGGGTGTGAAAAACCTTCGCTAAGGTTTCAATTTGTTACTTCACTTACGTAAAAATGACCAGCAGGGTCGTAATTTTGCTCCCATTTCTAAACATAAAAACATTATAATGGATATGCCTAGATCCACATAGTGAAATAGGGTCTTGCTTTGACTGAAATCACAGGGATATAAGCGGTTACAATATTGTTATTACTTAGGCAGAGAACAGCTGCAAAAGCGTTGGTTAGGTTCTTACAAACTCTACGTTACGAACACCGCGCAGTGTGATCAAAAGTATGTGAGGGAAAAACGCTTTCTCCATGCACAACACTGATCTAATGCCATAAGCGTAAGTCCACTGTGACACTAGAAGCATGAGCTGAAGTAGTGCCACTTCGCTCTACACAGACAGGTTAGGTGGCAGTTAAATTATACAAGCAATGAAGGTTGCTATGGTCTCGACAACTCTAACATTGACCGAATTCCAATCTGAGAGTTCATTAATTCTGTGGTTTTTTGATGTCTGCATTTTTACTTCTTTAATTTTTTAATGTAGAGCGTAGCTTAATCGTTGCATGTGTATCCATGGGCTTGGCTTGATGTAGGTTCGAACCCCTTCCGACAGGACAGTTGGCCTCAGTAATGAGCTGCCACATCTTTAGTTATCATCGGTAGTACAAAGCGTAAAACCTGGGAACTAAGAAAATTTTAAGTAAACCTTACATTATTTAATTAATAACCATATTAAAATTACCCTACGTAAGAATATTTGATAAAGTATTATAGCATTAATATTGTTGCAGGACGTTATAAAGAGGAAGTAAGAAGTGGAGACTAAACATATAAGCACGCAAATCCTTGGCAATACATCTATCAAACCAAGCTCATAGATACACACGCAACAATTAACCTGCGCTGCACATTAAACAATAAAGAAGTAAAAAGGTAAAAAATTACAATAAAACAATAAGGTAAGTTTCCAGCTGGTTACTCTGCTCAGTGTGTGGACTTTTAACAACAACAACAATTTTTAACTGTTACCTTTTGACAATTAGTATAGGAAGCAGCATCCGAAAAATCCCCAAAATACTGCATTGATGATATTATCATACCATTTATACGAAATATTATCAGTATTTGAATTTTAGTTTAATAATACATATTTTTTTAAATATTCGACGGCTCTCCCAAATCACAATATTTTGCCTTGGTTTTGAGTTTTTGTAGAGCAGGCCTGATTATGACTTGATACCGGTCGAAACATGTAGCGTTAAAATAAATAAATAAATAAATAAATAAATAAATAAATAAATAAAACGTGTTGTGTTGGACGGAACAGTGTATACTTGTATGATCGCTAGAACACAAAGGGATAGATAGCATTAAGCCCATACGTTTTTACTGCGGACGAAAAATTTTATTTTTGGGTGAAGCAATTTTCGTTTCCTTGAAACATTTTTGTTTGCCTTTCATTTCGGTTTTGATTGCCTAAACGTCTTTGACAAGGATTAAAAGTGTCACTATTGTGTTCCATATTGAACATTTTCTATGTAAGGTAGGAACTATGTGCCTAATTGCATACCTGATAATAAATCCGGTTAAGGTAGCCTTATAGCGCTGGCCTTCATTCGGGAAGAACATGATAAGAACTTCGAAAGCAAGACCGGCTATTTGTACTGAGTTTCCTCGTGATATTCCTCAGTTTCTGCAGACAAATTTTGTGATAGTAACTAGATTAGACAAAAATTGTTTTTGTTAAAAGCTCCTTACACTTTACCTTCCCACCAGTCATTTTTTTGTCAACACTGCGTGATGTGAGGTACTAGCTGCGACGTAAAATAAACTATACGAGGATTTCGTGTCTCAATTCAACACTTGGTACGCTGTTGCTTACTTTTCTAACCTGATGTTTGTATTACTGCAGTACTATGGTCTGTTATTTTTTATTTTGTAGTTGTGAATAACATGTTACGAAAATACATAGAACATTAAGGTTTCTTACATAAACACACAAGTTCTTGTCGTCGCCATATTTGTCACTGGTGACTCACGGATTATTGTTGCTTAATATATACGACCTGTGGAGGTGCGTATAAGATGTATCTCCGTGCCAAAATATACTGCCTTTCTACGATGTGCTAAATGTATGTTTCTTTCAAGTATTACGAGAGATGCATCGTGTTGTTTCATAGCCATTTATGAGCGGGTAATTATGATTATTCTACGTAGTTGTACCAACACATAAAACAAATAACAAGATCAACATTACTGTGCTAAAGTTATGCATCTTCCAAAAACTCTTTTCACTGGAAAAACAGTGAATCCAGTTGTGTAGGTAGGTATTTTCCAGGCACATCTGTTAATTTAGGAGTATTATCAGAATGTAGTCCTCCCTTGTTAAACGTACGAACGTGCATATATCACTAGGCCTTTAATGCATTTGGAGTTTGCGGTTGGCAAAAAGGGAACCATATTTTATTGAAGCTGGACTGTGGAGAATTTTTGGTACAGTTAATATCGTGATATCCATTATTTTATTTCATTTTTTTATGAGTTTTGGTGAATATTTAGTGCAGGTCCTACGCCCATGACTTCCGCGTACATTATTACAGACTACATTTATTGAAGTATTTTGCAGCGTGAATTTAATGAACATTTAAATAACGGACAAAGAATTTCGGCCATTAACCGCATATCACATTTTTTGTTTCTACGGAATTGTTTTGAAAAGTTGTCTGCCTGTACTAGAAAAATTATTAGACATATCCTTGTTTGACATCTACAGAAGAAATTCTGTTGTTAGCCTACTTTCTTTCGGGGAAAAACGGTAGGTGTCTAAGACATCTACGCGGATTTCTGTGCGCGCGTACACTCAGGTATGCTTAGAAAAAAATAAGGAAGCCAAAAGGTTTAGAGTTGAATGCTTTGTTAAAATTCTGAGATTTCACATTTTCATGGTCACGTACTAAAATAACTAAATAAATAAACATCATGGCCAGTGAAGTTTACTTACTGTCTAATTCTGAGGACCTGCTTACTATTCGGAAGTCTCCGGCTTCTTTTTTCCCTCTTGAGATCAGGTTTTGTGAATAACTTCCCAGTGATTATTCTCAACCAACAGAGGCAAATAAGGGAAAATTACATCAAACTAGGCTATTACCGCTTCCTGCCACATCTTCTTGAATTTATTTTTCCAATATTTGACGCTGTATGAGGAGAGCTAAAGATATTGCCTTTAAAGAAAAACTGAAATGACTAAGTGTTACTGCTTGTAAGTTTACATCAGGGTCCTTACAGTCTCGGTTATTAATATTTTATTCTTGAGAAATACAAAGATTGTTGTTTGATGTCAGGTTGATGGGATTACTTCGTAAACTTAAAGCTATAGTTTTATAATTCTTATTTTAAAGCTTTAAATTTTCGCTGGAACCAGAACGCATGTTAACGAAAGTATAATTCTGAGGGAATATCGATTTGTCTGTCGTCTACTAGGCAGTGATATCTTATTCGTGTACTTATTAAAGTTTTCAAGCGTCCATCCGTAATATTGAACCCGTATTACATATCATCTCTTTCCTCTACACATTAGTCTCATTTTGCATACTTTTCATCACATTTTGGTCATTGTACGGATTGTTATTATGTGAAAGCGGTAACTTCTGAAGTAGGCCTAATGGTAATGATGGTGATGGGGTAATAGTGGTAGTTACAGTGGTTGTAATTTGGGGTGTTGTGGCAGTAAAAGTGTTAAAAATATTTAAGGAACGTATTATAACAGGAACTATCGTGATCCAATGGTGTTAACGGTGTTGAATTTGGCGTAGGAAAGAAAGCAGTAGTAACTGAGTTTGCTGACTGAAATTGTGTGTGGGTGATAACACAGATGTCACTTTAGAAGGAATATTTACCACCCTCCCCCTCCCAACAAAAGCGTCGAGAGGATAGATATATCCAATACATAGTGCATGATCCTGCCGGAAAAATTAATGTAGCGTGGAGCTCAATTTGATTTTACAAAGAAGAAGGTGTAAGTGAGAATTTTGTGGCTTTGGTTAGTGAAAAGTGCGGAAGAACACGTCACACAAAAATGGTTGGAAGGCGTAGTGGGCGGCCACCATATGGGAAAAATGAAGCAATATTGCAATAACCTTTTGTAAATCATGTCGTAAAAGGTGCGAACTGAATTTCTTTGGATCTTAAGGGAATGTAGTGCTAGGTTTTTGTGATAACAGTGATAATTTTTTGTTTCCCACGAATTGCAAATGTCTTGAATGCCCTGCGAAAGTATTTTTGTTGGCGCTCCCTACTGACAGAACGTATGCTACTGACAGAACGTATGCTACTGAGAACAGAGATGCTGTTCGTGGTGATTACGTTGCTGGTGGGAATAACATCAATGGTGCCGCTCTTAGTGTGCTGAGAGAACTACTGCACAGAATGTTTGTATGTAACAAAATTGTGGGATAAAGTAGCACAATGAATACTTTTATCATCAACAGAAGCAACAAGTCTTTCCAGGCTCGTTCATATTCATGGACCGTAGTCTGTCCGTATTTTGCTTGTTCGATTCACATTTCTTCTGCAGCTTGAAATGTGTTCATACACAAATACCGAATGCATATATAATTTGTCCTTGATAAATATTGTGTCCAGTTCCACATATAATCGAAAAATTTTTTATTTAAATTGTGTATATTTGCCTTCTTTCTTTTCTTGTTTTTTTATCATGTAATGTATATCCTGCAAGTGACTTCAAAATTTATCTCCCTTGTTTTAATTCCCATTTCTTGCTGTTTTATTAAAGCCCAAGTTTTGCAAACATGACGGATGCTACAGCTACTACCTTATAGAATTTTTAAGTTGTTTCCCTGTTGCATGTTTTCATTGTGCCTTGAAACATGTGCAGAGTGTTAGGTGTGAATACTAATACACGTCGTTGTTTATATAGGAAAAGTGTATACACAAATTGTGCTCCGAACGACGGAGGGAGAATTATGTGGATGCAATAAGTAGCATGTGATAGGGAGACAGAGGGTGGACAAGAGCATAAGTTGGAAGATACCATTGGGTAAACTAAAATATGTAAGGTGAGTGCCATGTTATGGACTGAAATTATCCGCCTGGGGGTGGGGTCCATTGGAGTGGTTTTTATGTAAACGGTAACGAATATTTGTGTGTCATAAGGGGCGCCGAAATTGTTGTGTAGTGCAGAGCAAATTATCTTGCCACCAAAAACTGGTAATTTACCGTTAATGCTAGTGGAGATGGGGATGATCGTATTAGTACTAATTTTGGTGCTCTTAACGGCATTGTTTGTGCCAATTAGGAGCAGGGATTTGTCTGATTACAACAGTGATGTCCAGATGGCGAAACTCCTGATTGTATGGTTATTTCAAGCGTACAAGTTTGCGATTGACATGATAATGTGTGACACTGGTAAAGCGTAGACTGGCTGCTGCAAATGTCTGCCAAACTTGGTTCTTATCCGGCAGAAATTGTTACAGGCCACGTTAGGGAAAAAGCACAAGAATTTTAAAGGTTAGTTACATAATATCACTAAGCCCAAGGCCTATTAAGTCGAACCAATCCAGATAAGCTATATAAAATTACACAAGATGAGAAGGCAATAGTCGCCAGTCACAAATAGATTCTTTTAATGTGTGGTATGGTTTTAATGCAACATATTTCGGATCATGCAGTAGTAGGCATCATCAGACAGACAAAACACCAAAACAATGTTATAAACATAAAATATTATAAAATTATATTATAAAATTAAGTTATTGTTGAGGTATAAATGTGATGGTTCTTCCACATGATGTCCAAAAAGGCCTAAACGCAGGATGAATTAGGAGGATACCATAAAGCTTAAAGTTTGTGCAACGAGTTTTAAAATATAAACCACACTACAGCATAGTTACAATTTTTACTTTTTCCTTAAGTAAGAATAAATTAACGTGAAATATGTATAAAGGTACGTATGATCCTCATCACGACATTATACAAACTGCGAATTAGCTTAATATTAGGCTTGGAAGAACTGATGCAGACACGAATTCAATAAAAGAGTGCTTAATGAGTTGAACGTGACAGGAATTTCACAGTGAAATATCATGACTGCAGGACCCATAGCTCAGATTTTCAAACATTTTACAATTTTGTAATATTTCTGTGTGTAAATTTTTATTTAACACGGAAAACCACTCTGCAATTGGATTTGTTATCATTATTTACGGGCTAAGCTACACAGAAATTACATTATTTTATAAGCTTGACTCTGGCAGCCAAGTTAGCAGCTCTGTTATTTAACGTCGAAATATCAAAATTAGATTGATCGTATTATGTTCCTATGAATGAGGCTTCTTCTGTGATTTTGTACCTAAATTGAAAGCACAGCATTAATAGGTACTAGCTGTATATATACACCTATACACTACGTACATGTAATCGACGTATCTCGGAGTAAATGTCCGCAAATTCAGAGATAGAAATGACTACAGTTATTCTAGTTTTATTTTTGGTTTTGTGTGATAAAAATGAGAAACATCTGAAAAAGTAACTTATCGATGTTTTAACCATATAATTAATACATTCTGAATTTTTATTTTCTACACCGTATTTCTGGCTAAGCTGATAAAAATCTTTTGTCCTGTGCACGGCAGAACTTTTAACGAGGAAAGTATTTGAAATGACGTAAACATGTTTACGCATTTTCCATAACATTTTGAATAACTGATTTTTCAGAGATTTTTTTCATTTTTTACCTTCCTATTTGGTTAAAATGAGACAAATGGAAGTTTAACTTTATATGAAGACCTACAAACATTTATGATTGCTTTGTTTACTAACATTATCATGGTTATATTTGTTACCAACGTTACCAAATTTTCTACTGTTGCCTTTGTTACTATGACGGCCATGGTTACTGATGTCAGAGTTGATTTTATGTTTACCATTTCTATATTGGTTACCAAGGTTAAAAATATTTTTGTGTTTACTTTTGTTATTGTGGTTACTGAGCGTACCAATTTTCTTTGGTTTCTGTGGTTACACAAAGGCGCCCGAAGTGTCGCTGAGCAGACTCTTCCTGACTTGTTAAACAGGTAGGAATATTATCATTTTGAGATATAAGGAAGATAGAACATTAGAGACAGGCATACACAGGCACGTTTGCTTCTTAATTCATTTAGTCCTATGAAGAAATAAAGTCACAGCCTGCATGAAGGCGTGTTCGTGGGAACAGCAGAAGGCATCACAAGTTAAAGTTCAGAATGTTAACATGTTCAACTGCGAACAGATGTTCCCTTTCCCGTCAGTATGCGGCAGTTGCTCCACTGCCAGAATAGTATCCTGGGATTAATCAAGTCTCATTTTGCGCGCAGTTATGATCCGATGGTGCACGAAAATGTGTGATTCAGGATCCTTTCTATTGCTAGGCATTATAATAGAACAAAACTGAGGTTACTGAAACTGCAAGTTGAAATTTGTGTGGAGAAACTCTTTGTTACAGTCAAGCATTCAACTGAATCTTTTCTACAATATGTTTTGTTTTAGGACCATCTTGGTTTCGCTAAGAAGTGCCTTGTCGTTCTGCAGGACTTTTCAAATATTTCACTTAATTTTAATGATCTAACTGTATTAAATTATTTTTCATAATGTCTTTGCTTCGAAAATGAGATGTATTTGTCTTTGTCTTTTGCAGTAAAGTGAAAAGGGGTTTCAAACAAAAGTATTCGACGCGATAAGAACGTTATATAAAAAGAGGGATGAAATTTGAGAAGAATTAAAGAGTTATGTGATTATTTATATCGTCATAGAAATCTTAGTTCGAGTAGGAGTGTTTAACTGTAAGGTGGCAGGTGGGCGTTTGGGGTTTAATTTCTTCATCACAGTTCCGAATCCCGCTCTGGGGTTAAATATTCTGCGACACCTTCAAGACAAATGGTAAAACGGGAAAAAATGCGCAGTTAACTAATTAAACTTGAATGGTTACTTTACTAATGGTGAATTACTCGTATATACGTGCACCCAATATGTAATTAACTGAAGAAGCCATATCTTTCCCTCCACTACGGAAAGATGGATAAAAAGCTGAGAGATTATAGGTTTTCGCAGCGCTATAAGTGAGGTTTCCGTTTTCTGGCTTGTAATTCCACGTCACTGAATAATCAGAACCAGATGTTTCGAAATAGGGTAATCATCTTTTCTTCAAGGACAGAAATTTTCTTCGAAAGTGCACCGATATATAATTAAGACCTGAGTAAACTGGGCACCTCTCAGCATGAAACCTGCGACTTTTCCAGAAAAAATCTTTAAGATGTGACGTGTGGCCGCAACTTGCTACAGATTTGACATTTAACGTTTCATAGACTTTTTTCATAATTAAACTTCAACTTCGATACCAAGAACCATTTTACTCTACTAGATCATCCTTGACGTCTTCACTCTTCTGTGTTGTTACGCAGGGTAAGAACGCAGAAGAGCGAAGACCTCATCTAAACAGCATTGGAAGCCTAAAATCCCACATAGATTATCCCCCTTTTCGGCGTAGAGTAAACAAAAGAGAAATTGTGAATATTGGGAAATTTATATATATATTGGCAATATACGAGTATTTATATTAAACTGTACACTATAACAGGTTAATTGACAAAATGTACAACGTAATAAATTGCTATTTTGTTTTTTACGTTCATCCTGACGATTTCCCAGCCTGATCGAAATATTTAACACTAAAACTAAACTTTTTTCGTTACCAATAGTGCGTTGTGTACCGAGTTGTTTTTATTTTAGAGTTACTACATTTTCCATTTAATATCGAGGTTAAGAATACATAAAACTTGGCTGAATTCAACCATTCATCTTCACGGCCTAGTATATAGAAGCAGAGAGAGAGAGAGAGAGAGAGAGACCTTTATTTTTGCAGTTTCTTTGAGGTTCATTAAATTCTCATTTGATGGTGTGAAAGTCTCCTTTTTAGAAAAAGAGAGAGTGACACGGTTTTTATTTAACAACGCTATTAATTGATGATATAGCGTTGGCGGCAGATGATTCAATATGGTGATGAACCGAATTACTCGGCGAGAAGAGTGTCCCAATGCCATTATATCCACTAGCAGTTTATCACTTGACTGCCCTGGGAAACATGAAACACTTAGGCCTAATGATATTAATTTAAGAAATGATTAAATATTTACTGATCTGAAACACAATTATTTGTTTAAAATGCTATTCTTGACCTAAATTCAAAGAAATTTCGCGACATACTTCAGGCTGTTAGAACGTCATATTTGACCCCAGAAGGCTGAGTTTAAACCTGGGTGATTTATATGAGATTTGTGGTGGGCAAAGAGGTAGTGGCGCAGGTTATCTCGGAGAACATCAGTTTCTCTGTACCATTTTTTATTCCAATAATGCCATATCCGTACTTACTATCCTGAGCTGGCACAAAGTTTCTGTTACGGGGCTGCCGTACTTCATCCCTACAGCTAAAATGAAAGTTCAAGGAAATAGGTGAAATGTATGTATCCAATTATGTGACTTAGGTATATGAATTCAGAATACTCCAAGGTCATGATAAACACTAAAGTAATCCAGTATTGAATGATTCTACGGATAGTATAATTCAATAAGCTTGTAGAATTTTGGACATGTCATTCGCGCCCTTTGTGAAGACTGCTGTTTAAATGGCTACAGCACATTAGGAACTTGTGTTCGTCCTTTGTCTCTCCGAAATTAGAAAAAAACTCTCCTTTCAGAAAGTTGTGGTGTAAAATGCCTAAGAAGATAGGCAACGTCCAAAACATGAGTCGTAAGAATTACAGTAAAAGAAAGTTCACTATAAATTCCAATGTCTCATAACTTTGGATTCCACAGCTACTCACTTGATGATATTTGTTTTATTTCTCGTCATACAAAGTTAAATACAGAGATTTTAGAGCCTGCCATAAATTCGCTAAGTAAGTTTTAACAGAAAATATTTAGACATTTTAAGGCAGTTTTTTCTATGCTCTGTAAAGCACTGTCACTTGTGTAGCCTCACGTCGTTACAGACTGCCATTAACCTTGTAAAGATAGCGGTAACTTTACGTACCACCAGGTTTAACATTCAAAAATTCTACATGGTGCCCACGTTGTGTTTACGCTTCCTGTTTGCATCTCATAACAAACAGCGACTTTTGCCTTATACAGCACAAACAGATTGGTTTTGTATAACCGAGGTGGAGATTGTTTACTGTGCGGTACGCACTAAGTCGTTACGTAAAACAAACACGCTTCGTCTTTAAAGGGTTAAAAGGCCTGCTATGGCTGATTATTTTGCTGCTGCCGACCGAGTAATAAACCGATCCCTGTATATTAAAATTCATGTTCTGCCGCATGAATAACCATCTAGGATTTCAAAAGCCACAGCACAAGTTGCTTCCTCGTAGCAAAACTTTTTTATGAAGAGCGGTTACAAATGGAAATAAACACTAAAGCTTCATGTGCTAAATATTAACATTCGGAAGTAAAGGGTCCATAACATCCGAGGTTATCAATATATTCAATTTATTACGCGAACAAATGCACAGTGTTATTTACATAAGATTATTAAACGCACAGCTTCGACATGTTTCGGTACAAGTGTACCATCTTCAGGGACGACAATATGCCAGGTTTTAAAACCAACTACCATGCTGCATTGTTGATATAATTTATTTCAAGAAAATCCGAGGATATATAACTTTTTCTCAGTATGATATGCTCGAGGGTCTGAAAATTTTCAACAGTAACGTATTAATTTATTTTATATTTATTTATGTGTCTTAAGACAATGTTTACCCTCGTCATCAACACATTGTAATATGTATTTGATTCTGCTTTATAGAGTGTCCTCTTGATTTAATAAGGTCGTAACATGTACAATGGATTGAACCAGTATAGAACAAGACGAATTTTGGATTTATTTTTTGATGCTGGATAAAATTCCTCTACTGGGAAAGAGGAAGTTCTTTTAACACTTGAACATATATTGAACATACAGCATTAACTTCATCCCACACTACTGATTTGGTATAAATAAAATTGGAACGGTGCTGTAATTCTGCTACAGGAGTTCAATTCTCTGCAGAGCGGAGGACTTTTCTCCTCCACTTTGTTTAGACAGGCTTGTCAAGGCGCTAAATCTCCTATGCTATGAGAAGCTTCGGGCCTTCACTTGCCAAAGAGACGGGGTTCTGAAACTGACCGCTGACCTAGCTGTAATACCGGAATCAGGAAGCTTTGTGCTACACCCCCACACCCCAAGGAGTAGACTTTGTTATCCTCGTGATTTATTAAGTACAGAGGCAGTTTACTTGTGCCTTAAATGATCAGAAATACCAGAAATGTGACATACGCTATAGGTAAATACTGGAGGCGGCTGCATGCGTGAACAATGTAGTAGCGAGTAAAGGCCCTGGGAGATGCTCTACTGAGGATGTAACTAATACGTCTTGGGTTTTAACACCTATCAGAAATGGGTAATACTTTTATTGAACCGCGGATACATGGATTTTTAACAAAGAAAGATGGATGTTTTTAAAGAAACGATACACTGAATATTATGTGTGTATGTTTGAATTCGGGGGCACTTCATTACACCCAAGAATATGTGAAAATATGGCACTTCGTCCATTCCCTTTTGCAGAAGCTGTTGTTTGTTTCAGCGCAGTGACAATGTTAACTTTATTTTGCGCATAAAATAAGAATATTAAACATCTTGACAACAAATCAGGTAATGTATTGAAATAACACAATACAAAGATCCGTGTGTAGTGTAAAAAACTCATAATGATATAATGTGGATCTGCTTATGTAAGAGTGAATTTTAGAGTCCTGATCAGTTTCTTCGTCCTTTCGTATTTTCAATGCCTAAGTGTCAAATCCAACAAGAGTTAGAAATCATTATGTAGAAACTACACAAAAAGAATTCCGTATCTAATTTCAAATCCTGAAGACTTGAAATTTCTCGTGACTCGATGTTTTATTTTACGCATAATTATCTGTTAATGAAACGACCAAAAGGGGAAGTTTAAAATGTAAAATTAAGTACGGTAAAGTTGTCATTGGAAATCGGATATCAATAGAAATGCCGATATTTGCTGGGCTGGTAACAGGTTAATTACCTGTTTGGAAGGAAAACCGCCAGTCGTTGTGAAGTATGCGTGTTAGGTTTACTGTTTTATCATATTACGCAACACAAAGAAGGATACGTTTAAATTCTATAGGGCAATAGTAAGAGATAAAGCTATACAGGCTGCAAAACGGAGGCGTAAGAAACTTAACTGAGGACAGAAATGCTGACGCTGAGGAGTACAAAATGAAATTAAAATATCATCTTCACGGAATTATCAACATAAAAACCAGATACCTCAAAACAGACTGCAACGCATCACAAAATATTCACAAACTGGAAGAATATATTATAGATGTCAGATGATGACAATAAAGAAAAAGACATATCGTAAGTGGGCAATTAAAATCATATCTCGGATGAATCTTTTGGTCTTTTGGGGTATGACGCTCTGCTGATAAAATCATATCTCGGATGAATCTTTTGGTCTTTTGGGGTATGACGCTCTGCTGATTGGTAAATTGGTACCGACGTTTTGGAGAATCTTGTCGCCGCTGTCCTCTTAGTCTAAGAGGTGAAGAAGATTTTATACTCTTCATCCCCATTGTGCATTTGGTTGGTTCTCATTTCTGAAGGTGAAGAAGACTTTGAAGATAGAGAAGGCAAGCTGCCTCCGACACTTTTGTAATTATTCACCAAACGACGAGGCGTCCTAACCCACAGCACTTGAAGCTTTATCAGCACTGCTGTATGGAACTCAAATCTTGAATGTCTGGATTGCTGTCGGCGCAAAGACCTGCAGCTTCGACAGAAGAATTTCGTGGTTTCTCCGACTCCCTCCCAGCTAAGCACCTTGATAATGCCTCAAACTACGGCGACCGTCTTTCAGTTCCCTGCTAATTAATCGTCCTGTCAATCAATGCTGTTTAATCTGAGCTACTGACTGTGCAATTAAATACTTAATAAGTAAATAAATAAATTTAAGAAAAGACGTCTGTATGAGCAGCAACTTTATGTTCTTTGCGGCCTATTTAGAAGACAGAGTTTTGTTAGCAAAACTTCTTCTGTAACCCACATGGACGTGTGTCGTATGAATGTGTGCTTAGGTGCGAAATTAACCAAGCAGTCACAAACCCAGAAATCTAAGGGCGAAAATTTGCGCCGGGCTCAAATACAAGTAGACGTCCATTCATCCGCCATCCCTGTACTTGTAATGCATTGCTGGGCTTTAAATCGGAGACCTTACAGATATAATTGGGATTGTGCTGACGGTAACGGATTTTCCATCTTGGATGAGGGCCTTGATGTGGTTATACAGAGGACTTTTGCTACACAAGGCATTACTTCCTTTTAGTGGGGAATTACTGGTTGAAGGCCTTTGCACGCTGGTTGGAGGGAGACATACTGGTCGAAAATTTCGGACTGTTACACTCGAGTGTGCACTGAACAATGAACCCCAAACATTACACGTACCTTATATTCAAGGATTGTTGTATTTTATAATGGCAAAGTATCTGCAATATGTTCATAGTTAAGTTTAGGATGTGAGGTATGAATTATTAGAAGGAACTTAAGGTAGAGAAAATCCGATTAATTTTGTTACTGAGAATTAACATTTCCTAAGGCACAACTCTTCTGACACTATTTATCCTTAGTCTACCGTCCTAGTAATTGGGAAAGATGTAATGGCTGTCATTTAAATGTCTTTTCAGGTTAGAACCTTGAACCCTTCCGATACTGCGCTCAGGAATAGGAAATGTTATGAATTTGTGTGCATACTGAGTACACGTTCAGCAAACAAGGAATAAAGTAAAAAACATAAAAGTTGTTTAAAATAAGAAAGGAACTATTAAGTTACTAAGTACCTAATTACCCGACTGACTGACCCTCAGATTGACTGACTGACTGACTAACTAAGAGAACGAATATGTTTAACATATTCCCTTTCTATGTAACTTAAAGAAGATTCTTCTTCAGGTCCTCTTAGTTCTCAGCTTGTCAATAAATATTCCAATATATACGGTACCCTGAAGTTCATAACGGTGTTCATAATCGCCCACCTGTGAAAACAGTCCATAGCCAGTTGAATCAACTTCGCACCGTTACACAATATTTAAACATCCACGTTAATGACCAGGGCAGAGTCTGCAAAGTGGTCTCTTCGCTGAGAGTTTCGGACTAAAATTTTGTAAGCATTTAATGTCTTGTGTTTGCATGCGATATGGCCCATGCTTCTGAATTTTCATGGTTTTATCACCCTCATGATTGTAATGAATAACAACATATTGTAATCTTTCAGTATAATTTAGCACAAATTCACAGGTCTCTAAACGTAACCAAAGATAATGTGTAATATGTTGGTATAATCATATTATTGCTATAAATATTACCTACCAAGGAATGGAAGAAACTATATATTGCTTATGAAAAAATACGTATTTTTATTAATTCACGTACTGATGCCGCGACCGGTGACTCTCAAGCTTTTGATAGGGATGGTGTCTCCCATCATGAAGTTATTTTCTTCTATGCTTGGACCTCTGCAATACATTTATGTAGTTTATATTTAGACCATTAGTACCAGCACTAGAATTCTAATTATTTTCTTTGCTGTAGCATAATGGCTGACCGAAAAATTTCGCTCAAGCGATGGTGCGTCTGCGTTGCAGTCACATGGTGCCCCTGTCGATTGTAGGCCGAAAAAGCGAACATTCCCTATGTTGATATTTTCCTCATTCCTGCCAAGCAAACGCAGAGTTGTTGCCACAAGAAGGCCGAAACCGCTTGCTGTCGCAGACTTTCCAATTTGTGTAGAATAATTTGGATTATCGATTTCATGTCTACAGACTGACTTACTGGCAGCATGGTCAAAGTACAAATAAATGTAAAAAAGTATTAGGATTGCCTGAATGTAACATTGCACTTTTGTTTGGGTATGCCTATAGGTCTTTCATCATTTTATGTTTTTCTCTTCACCTTGTTCGTGGTCAGATGCATGTTCCAGTATTGTGAAAGAAGCCGAAATGAAGAGCAACAAATTCGAGGAAAAACATAAGAGAATATAAAAAATGTTATTAAGACTTATATTTCTGGGAACCACTATTCAGTAATTGGCAGACATTGATATTTTTACCGATTTGCTTTCGTCAACCAACTTTGCAACATACATGAAAATGGAACATGTCTAATATTCTATGCAGTGAAAGCCGAGGGTTTTACTCTTACCTGTGTTTCGAAAAAATTGGAGTCCATGACTTGCTTTCATTTCAGTTATAATATTTGTTCCCAAGGATTTGTCCCGTTTTAAAAAGAAGTTATCCAGTTCTAAGTAAAACTGTGGAGTTAATTGTGGCATTCTCTGTATTTAAAATTATGAAGGCTGCAAAGTGTTAGTCTTAAAAGTGCGAGAGTTGTTGTGTACAAATCCCCTGCTGCTGGACGTTGTTCGGACAGCTGTCATCCCGGTTCGTCTAAACATGCTTTTCTTTCTCATCCTCTTAAACCATAGCAGCGAAATTTAGTTACAGCAAAAACAAACTGTATCTGATTCGAGCAGCGCTCTTGTGTGTAACGTTGCGACTTATTGTTCTCCGGTTTTTGTTTTCTTAGTTAATTTATTCCGCACTGAGTGTGGGACTTTTAAACTTTAGCAACATAAATCTAGATGTTTTTATAGCGTGTTCTAAATCAGTGATACGCTGAAGTCTTAAAACGGAGAAGTGTTCCCTTGCTGTGGCTTTTTGAGCACCATCAACTTGGTGTTTTACGGGGTAACTGTGTTGTGATATAAAACTCTATACAAAAATGACACCAACGTACATGTTCCAAAGAGACCTGTAGCCGCAAAAACCGCAAAGATCTCTCATAACGTACATGGCTACCATGCCGGGATCTCTAAGTGAGATGGGACTGATGTGATCTGAAAGTAAAAGTATTCCCACCCACCTTCCTAAAAATCTGTAAATTTCATCTGCAGGTCTTAACAAGAGAGATACAGACAGGGTCAAATACATAAGAAGTGACGAAAAAAGACGATGTTACTTTCGGAAAGTAACATTAAAATTTTGATCTGATGTTTATATATTATGGTCATATTTTCTAAAATCTTATTAAAAAAGGTAGCAAATATCCGCGGACGTAACGCTTCCGAAGCTTTCGGCGCTTTAGTTTTCTTGGGTGCTATGTTTTAAGAACTTTACAGAAAACCAGGGAGTATTTTAATAAAATCTGTAAGGCTTTTCTGTGTGTAAGCAAAGGGTTTACAACTCATCATCGATGTGTCTTATGCGGAAAGATTTATCTCATAAAAACATGGATACTTACTTAACGTGCACAGCGGATCATGGACAATGGTAGATGCTCCCTTGTTTCTTCAGTCTGAACTTGTATCTCGCAGAGAAAACTCTATATTCACGAACACAGAAAGCTCTTCTTAGGCCTCATTGCGTGCCTTATGGAAAATACAGTCCTTAGCAAGTATCAAAAAGTATGGCAATATGTAATAAAGGTACTAGGTTTTAAAAAAATAGTCTACTTTTATCGGTTTTAACCAAAACCGTCATATGATCGACTAATTTTATAAAAAATACCAAGTAAAACTGGACGAAATCTTTCGGGTGGGGGCCGCTCTGATTGGTGCGGACGGAAGGCAACGATGATGCTAATAATTATTTTCGCATGAAAACGCGCGTGAAAACCGTATCTGTAGTGAATAAATTTGTACGGCCGCGTCTATGTGAGGATGACGGTGCTATACCGTCATTGCCCGGCTCTCGCATCGGGTACCCTCAACAGACCGGTATATTTTTTGCGCCCTCCACTACACTTCCGGAGTTCCGGGCTGTCTGTTTGTCAAACCGGAATCGGGATGCGAGCTGCGCACAGCGTTGGTAGAGCTGCCGCTACCTACGAATGGGGGTCTGATTGTGAACGAAAGGAATTCCTCTTCGTGATGCTGGTGCCCGATCAACTTCTAGACAAATTTCTTACTTCTGGGGAACGTTGAATATTTCACGCTACGCGAGCTTAGCATGAGGCCATACCTTGATCTGCGTGAACGCAGTTCAGATCGTGACTTCCCATTTGTTTAAGAGCTATATTAATATAAAGCTATGTCATTCCTTAAAGCCGACCTCTCATCAAGGGGCACCCCCTTCCTGATTACCCGGCTGAAGTGTGTATCTATTTCTCATCTTCCTCATGTGGGATAAATTCCGTGGTATTCTCAGCGTTTACAAACAAACAGACAGACAGACAGACAGACAGACAGACAGACAGACAAACCAAACAAACAAACAAACAAACAAACACACACACACACATACATGCACGTATGCAAGGGATTCTGGAAGTTACTCCAAATGAAATCCGATATTTCACTTTTGCCCGTCATTTTGTAACTGCGTTGTGGTAACAGAGACTGTGAATACAGTCAGGAGTGGCATTCCGAGAGGAGGAGATTTGTATTCCTGTCGTTCATACCGTAAAGAACAAACACGGCACCACGACACGCACACACAAAATATAATTTCATGTCGGTAGATTAAGAGGCACTTTTGTTATATAGATTATATCCTGAATTCGGCTTTTAGGCGCGTAAGAAATTTCAGAAAAACGACTGTTAGATTCAACATGTCTGTCTGGTTGCCAATCTGTCCGTCCGTATGGAACAACTCGGGTCTCACTAAACGAATTTTAATAAAATTTGATACGTGCGCATTTTTCGAAAATCTGTCGAGGAAATTCAAGTTTGATTAAAATCTGACAAGAATAACGGGTACTTTACGTAGCGACCTATGAACGTTTATCATAGTACCTCTCTGAATTCTTCTTAGAATAAGAAAAGTTTCAGGCAAATCTTGTACAGAAAATCAAAAGGCATAGTTTATGTTGAATAACCTTTTTTTCGAAAATCGTGCCAGTAATGAGACACTGTGGAGAAATATGGTACAGCCTGACAGGTCACAGATGACCATACGGCGCATGCGCGTTAGGATGGCCAACTGTGGCTACGGACACAGCCAGATACTTACTGTTTTCCACGGCAGTAATGGTCAGGCATACGCACCACAATGCTGTGTTACGTGAATTGCGGGCCTCGTATTCCCTGCAATTCGTCCTATTATCCTTCTCTTCAAAAGACACCAAGTTTTGAGTATAGACGTAAATTTGGAAGGAGAAATTCTTGTGTTTCTGGGAGGCCATTGTCTATAATACGAGACTTCGGTGATTATCCGTATAAAACCAAGAAGTTATTGTATTTTCGAATTTATTTATTATTAAATAAATCTGCATTTGACCATATATTTAATTGACATGTGTTGTACGTTTATCACAAAAATAGCGATTGTTTCCTTATATAGCAGTAATAGGGGATTTATTCTCTCAGCAGCGGGCTGTATTTCGCCTTTTTTAATTCATTATTGCCGGTTTGAAGTCGGTATGGATGCACAATTTCTTGCGACCGGCCAAGCCGTTCAGCATCTTCGGGCCTACAGTACATGCTGTGTTGTTACACAGATTGCTCGTTGCAACATATGTTCTTATGCAGCGCTTCCAAACTTAACTTCAAAGTTTCTAGCCAAATGCTGCAGCCCCAACTTTACCAAAATTTCGCCAAAAGACAAACCTCCAAACATAGAATTCACAATTCTGCCACAATTCTCAACTTCTTTCCTCAATGGCATACTGAACCTTCCGCTTCGATCACCTTATCTTCTTCACTTTCTGTCTGTCTACCGCGTCTTCAGCCCACATTGGCTAGAAGCGTAGGGGCGAAATCCCTTAGAACCTTCAGATTTCTACACTTTTTTTCTTCTCTGTGATAACTGCAGTGTATTCTCACAACTGTCTTTACTCCTATGTGTATATTTCCTCTTCATCTTTCAAAGGGTTAAACGCGCATTTTTCTCTCTACCATAATTCATCTTTCATCGCAGTCTGTCTTACGACAGGTCCATAGTCTGTTCCAAAGCAAGATCTCCACAGAGTGCGATCCAGTGCTTCCGTTTTCAATTTCCAATATCGTCCTGTTTCCTTAAGGTCATCCTGTGGCAGCTTATGCTTCTTCCATTTCTTCCCTGTTGTTCTATCCGTCCTTCTAACTTGTCTTCAATAACACGTTTCATAAGGCATTTCGTACGCCAGATGTGGCCAGTCCTGTTAGCTTTCTTTTTGTTTCAGAACACATTACCATTGTTGCAAACTGAAGCCAACTGAATCCTGTGGTTGTCGAAAATCAGTGCTATAATTTTGAAAACTTGTTTGGTATTTATTTACGTTTGTATGGTAGCTCAGTGTGCTTTAGGGTGTAATAAACATTTGGGAAGAGGTAGATTTCTATCACTTCGTATTTATGTATAACATTATTCTTGAGCTTTTTTTTTTGCATTTTGCTTTACTCCTGTATTAATTATTTTTCAAGAGAAGTCCTTCATTAACACTTCAGTGAAGATATTTATTCATTTATTTAATGTTGTAAGTAGCTTGGACTGTATGTTAGTAATTTGGAAATAACGTGAAGGGAAAATACGTGACATAGTGCGATATACTCTCTCATCATTTTCGTGAAAAGCGAGGAAAACCACAGAAACCTTAGTCACGCAAATCTGTGTTGTGTTCGCAATAAGAAATTGTCGCTCCGCAGTACAAGTTGTAAGAGATACGCTTGATTCATCGTGCTATTAATGAAGGCAACAGTAACAGCTTAGGTATGAATTTGGAGGAAGTTACCCTTAAACTGGAAAATGTTTATTGATTATATGTAATCGTTCTTCATACAGCCACTACTTTGTTCTTAAACGACATTCAGAGGATGACAGTGTGCTGTAAATAAGCCCTTACTTGCTGTAAACTACGTATTCTGTTAATGAGCTGACATTTCTAATACTGATACTAAGAATGTAGTTCAGTACTCTTATTTAACTAATTAAGAAATTAAAGGAATATATTTGGTAACGCAAAGCGTATTGTAAAATGTGTAATGCAAATTTTACTCTAGTTCGTTAAACAAATTCGCTTACATCCATGGATAGTGTCTTTCTTCAGAAGCCAATAAATTTTTTCAGCTATTTACGGAGTTCCATTTGTCATGCAAACCAATCCGTTGATAATCACATTAAAACCACCCAGGTTCTGCTGTCTTAACGTCAGTGTTGTAGCCTCTTACGTTACCGAATTTCCAGAAACATTATTTTCCCCACACCCAAGCTGGACAACCACCGCTTGCCGGCCCTCAGCAACGGCCAAATTCAACACAATCGCAGCTGTTCATAGGCTGCCTCTTCCATTCACAACCTGAGGACATGCCATGGCGTTATGTGAGGGGACAGAGCAACTATAATATAATACACTCTGTATTAAGTATAGGTAAAGAACACGTTTTCCGTGTTGCTTAATTAGGCGCCACGCCATGAAGGTGTATGGTGTGTAGAATGATAGCTGCACACCTACTGAACTTCGGCATTAGGTAGAGGTGGGTGATTACCTCCAGATTCCCGTCGCTCTGCCCACAGAAAAGAGAAGGCAGTACATTTTGAAAATTAAATAAAGTCTGCAAAAAAGTCTCAAACTTACAATTGGCTAACACATTATATGTAGTGTAATATAAGAGTACACATTTTGGTGCTGTAGAGTAAATGTGAACAAATAGTCTGGACTCCAGATTAGAGATGGGACAGCGGAAGTAGGATATTAACGTTCAGATTAAATTCATTGTTAACTTTGCATTCTTTGTCTACTGCCTTTTGTCCAGTTACAAAAGGGCGATACACCGGACGAGGCCCCACTTGCAGAGAGAATAAAAACTTTCTAAAGTATTTTGTTATAAACCAGACAGTTGGACGTATAATTTTAAACAGGATCGGAGGAGAATGGCCAAAATGTTTGGTTTTTTCTATCTTCCAAGGGTACAGGATTAGATTTAGCATAATGAGGACTGGTATTTCACAGTGGACCTTCTTTTAACCTGAAAAACAAACCCTGTTGTTAAAATCTCTGTGAGACGCCATGTAGAAGTACGGGTATTAAAGTATAATATGAAAGAAGAGATTAAAACAAGGCCTCAAAGAATGTTTCTGACTGAACGGCGAAACGTTCCACTGAGGCTTAAAGCATACAAGAATGAAAGAGCGGCTTATGACTGAAATTATTTTAAAGTAGTTAATGAAAGGACAAATCATTTGATATTTTCATTGTAATGACATTGAAGTTCTGACGACTGGCTCAAAAAGTGTCATAGAATTCTTTGTTCTGCCACGAAATATTTTTATATTGTAGACTAGAATTTATTGTATTAAGGTTTGTAAACCAGGAAAAACAAGAAATTCAATCATAGAAATAACAGGTTTCGCTTTGTGAATTTAAACCTAAAGTTTGCACTGTTATTGATATGTTCAGCTTGTATTTGAGGCGTCTATCGATTGAGATATTAAAAAGCGCAGAACGTAACTTAACTTTTACAGAATTCAATGTAGTAATGAGAGCTTTAAAGTATTCCTACAATTTTTCTATAAATGTGATTTATTCTATATATTACATTAACCCTTTAAAGACGAAAGGTAATCTGCTTTATATAAAGACTCTGTGCGTACCGCGCAGTAAACACTTTCAACCTCGGTTATAAAAAACAAATGAGTTGCTGATGTTTACGGTAAAAGTTGCAGTTTGTTCCGAGATATGTACAAAATACATAAACGCTATTTGAGCACTATGGGGAATTATTGATTGCTGAACCTGCTGGTACGTAAAGTTACCGCTAGGCTTTAAAAGGTTAATAAACCCCTCGCATGGTTTTAGGGTATCTGAAGCGTAAATTGAATTAAACAGTATACAAAACGCAGTTACTACCATGTATAAAGCATTCTGCCTCTTTTTTACGAAGATCAGTCGTTTAATGGGGTGTAGCGAAATAACGAAAGCTTTACTCTGAGAGTCATACGAAACAAACAAGCAGCTCTGTGTTCATAATTCATAGATTCTGTATGTTAAGGGAGGTGGTATATGTAGTAACCATTTTGCTCTTAAATGATGTAAATATTTTATGGAAATTTTGTCGGAGAATTTACGACGAAAAACGCATCCAATTTTACAAATATGACTTCGAGATATGTGGTATTTTCCTGCACAGAAAATAGATATTGGTTTCTTAACTAGAATAATATTGTTTCTCAGAAGTCTCATTTACATGGAGGACAGCCGGCAGTGTTTCCTTTATTTCCAGTGAAAAGTGGTTAGTATGTGGGCGAGACAGCTAGCTTTGTGATACTTAAAGTAGTCGACTTCTGATCTCTTTTTATCATACGGTAGGAGTTTTTGTTCAGGCAAACGGAGGGTGCTGTACCAATGAAAGTACTGAGTAAGTGGTTTAGCAGGTGATGATTGTCTAGTAATAAGTAAAAGGTTTGGCAAAATAATAAACCTATTAAAGAATTACATCAATTATTATGTATTTCTCATACCTTTGTTTGTTTGTTTGTTTGTTTGTTTGTTTGTTTCTTCCTTTCTTTCTGTCTTTCTTTCTTTCTTTCTTTCTTTCTTTCTTTCTTTCTTTCTTTCTGTCTGTCTTTCTTTCTTTCTTTCTTTCTTTCTTTCTTTCTTTCTTGGGATACATTATATTTTGTCTCTCTATCCTCAACACCGTGTATCTCCCTGTGGAAAAAAGCCTTGTGTGCGAAGAATTTGCCATGCTTGGTGCGTCGATAAAATAAATACATTTTATTACATAACCCTGAAGCACAAGTGTAATAAGTGACTGGGTCACAAAAATGTTAAATTGGATTAATAATTACTAAGCAAGCATTTGTGGCAGAGTTTGAGAAGAAATCAAAATCTGCGTCACATTTTACATGCCGTCTGTCACTTGAAAGAGAGAAATAACCATATTTAATATAACTAAAGAAATATTGGATGGAGACTGCGATAGGCAGGACATTTAAAATCCCTAAGGAAGAGAACAGTTGTTAAAGTATTTTAGTCTTAAACAGTGAGGCCACTAGAAACATGGAGGCATACGCATTTATATGGTATTAAATGGATTTCCAAGAATTGCCGTGAGTTTAACTGGATCAGAATAGAACCCAGATGGCGGATCTTCGCAACAGATATATGAAGCTGAAGGTGCCTTGAAATGAGAGGAATTGCTTGTATAGTTGAGCGAATGCTGTCTTCTGGGAAAGGAAGTACCGCCACGTAGCTAGTTGTAATTAGAAAGTTAGGTATACACTGACTGTCGTATTGCGTGCAGACATCTATTATGTAAGGAGACGATGTTTCAGGCTATAGCACAGTTTAGTTTATTGTTACAGACATCCTTCGAAATTACGTCGTAGGTAGTTCTGGAAACGGAAATTTCGTCCAGAAGACTGAAGTCGAGAAACATTTTTCCCTGAACTCAGTATTAAAATTGTTGTGTCATTTCCAGGCAATGTCATTTGACAAAGAAAGTAGATATTTTTAATACTTACTTAAAATTTGCAGACGTTATGAAATTTGAAAGACAAAATGAAAATTTGAGGAGGACGCTCTCCCTCTTGAACTGTGGCCGGGTCATCTGTGTCCTACAATGTAGGTAGCGATGTACAAGTCCTTGGAAATAACTTGCGGAGACCAGGCACCGAAGTCTTGCGAGAAGCAAGTGCCACTTCTCATTCAGAATCTCCTTATACGAAGCAAGCATCCTCATAATTCCTTGCCTAGTTGCTGATCGCTGCTTTTTCAGTGAGTGTCCTCAAACACGTTAATGCCCGCTTCAATGATTCCAAGCCCGTCAGTCAAATTCAAACCCGTCGTTGTCTTCTCCTTATGCTCAGGTCCTGTCTTCAGCTCCTCAAAGGACTCTTTGCTTACAAGTTCCCTCAAGATAGATTTGTTTATTTGAGTTAAGCAGTTTGAAGATATCAGCATCGTAGGTATGAATTTGTACGCTTTGCTTATTGTATTGTGGCTGGAGCAAACGATGTATTTGCGGAACAACCTAAGCTGGGGGATTACTGTATATTAGTGACATGTGGACTAAAATGAAGGGGAAAGTTTTACATTTCCTGTCTCTAGGTAAGGTTTCTACGCATAACACATCATTAGTAAACATTGTAGCCCTACAGGGACACTGTGAGATATTTTCACTTGTTATACTATTCGCAACAGTCGAGACAGTAATATCGATTTCATTCATTACGCAGTCTGCCTTACGACAGGTCCATATCCTCTTCCGAAGCGAGTTCTCCACAGAGTGCAATATAGTTCTTCCTATTTCTGTTTCCATTATCTCATGGTTTCCTTGAAGTCATCCAGTAGCCGCTTAAGTCTTCTTCCTTGTCTTCTCGTCACTTCTTCCTTTTATCTTTTATTCAGTAACATGTTTAGAAGGCAGTTCCTACGCAAGGTCTGACCAATCCAGTTAGCCTTCCTTCTACGTATTGTATGTAGGATATTTCTCTCCTCCTTGATTGTGAGATACGTCTTCACTGCTCACACGTTTAGACCAACTGATCTCTCCATCCGTCTCTTGCACCACATTTAAAACTTCCCACATATTTCTGATCTACTTTCCGAAGTGTCCAAGATTCAGCATCATACAAAGCTGTGCACAAAATGTAACACATTACTAATTTCTTCCTTAATTTTAAGTCCAGTTTTCTGGTTAAAAGATTCTGCTCCTTGTTGAATACTGTTTTGCCATTACAATCCTTGATTTCACTTCACGTGTACTTGTTGCATCGTTTGCTATCATACTACCCAAATAGTTGAAATATTCGGCACTTTCCGGTAGTTTTTGATCTATTATGTTCTGTGTTATGGATGGTTTCCTTGAGATTCTCCATATTCCTTTCCATTCCATATTATCTTCAAATTTCAACTAGACTTTCAATCGTACTCTGTAAGACTCTCTCTTCTTCAGCTAGTAGCACAAGGACATCCGCATACATCACGGCGCGAATTACTTTTCCTCCTAGTTTGAAGTCTCCCAACCCTTCAAGAACGTCCTCATAAGGTATTCGCACTGCACGTTGAATAGAATCGGCCACAGACCATATCGTTGTCTAACTCCTGTTCCATTCTTCACAATTCTCTTCTTCCTTTGGTCCAGTCTCAGTTTAACACTATGATACATGTACAGTTTGCTGATCAATCTTCTTTCGCATCACTCGATACCGGTTTCCTTTAGGATCTACATTAGTTTGGTCCAGTTTACGTGGTCAAAAGCCTTCTGCCGCTCTATGAAACAAGCACACAATTCCTCGTCTATGCTGAGGGTTCGTTCTGATATTATTCTCAGCATCCCAATTGCATCGCTAGTTCCTTTTCCCCTTCTGAATCCAAACTGATCTTCTCCAAGTGCATACACAATTTTCCTTTCCATCCTTATTCTAAGTATCCTCGCAACTATCTTCGATGCATGTGCAATGAGGCTGATTGTGCGAATGTCGTTGCGTTTTGCAGCTTTTGGCTTCTTTAAGGCAATCATTTAACTTCAGTGAAATCCTTGGGCCAGTCTGCAATTTCATATATTTAGCTGGTCCGTTGTGTCATTAGTGGGACCTTCTGCCAGCAGTTTGAGTACATCCCCTTGATAGCTTTTTGTACTTCACTTTGCAAAATGTAAGGGCCTTTCTGCTTTTCATCTACTTCCTTTTCAGGTTCCACTTGGTTTTCTTGTCGATTAGGTTGGCCGATCATAGGGCTGTGTAATAGAATTTTACCAAATTTTCAGCACTTCTCTCTTATCTACTATCATATTCCCTACAGCCGCTTCAGTGCCAGTGTTTTAAATCCCATGGTTTCCTTTCCAACCTAGTTTCTTCCTATTTATGTGCATTAAATCATAACGTCCTGGTCTTCGAAATTCCGTGAACTCGTCACGTATGCTCTCAAAATACTCCTTCTTGGCCTTGTCTCTGTGTCTCTTTCAATTCGTTTCTCAGTCTTCTATAATTCTTCCTTCCTTCCTTCCTTCCTTCGTTGTTGACGGTCTTCCACTTCCTTTGTTCCTGCATTTTACTGATCATTTCCTCTGTAATCCATGGCTTTCTTGCTTTCCTGTCGACTTCGCCAAACAAACCAGTCATAGCGTCACACACACATTTCTTGATGTTGTTCCACTGCACTTCCACGTTCCAAATTTCACATTCAACGGTACCGAGTGTTTCTTCTAGAGTATCTTGTACTTCCTGTCTTTAATATTGGCTACGGCATAAAAAGATCTCGCTGTTTATTGCTGCCTTCTTCTGGTCCAAGTCTTTATTTCTACCACTGATAAATATGATTGGATGACAAATGGACATAGTCAAATTCCAAATGCATGTTATGAATTTCTTATATTTCTTAATTATTTGTGAGATAGAATGTTATTCAGTATTATAGCATGTTATTCGATTATCGTTGTTGTCATTTAAAGAGATGGAATTCGCCTAATGCCATATTCCTAGGAAAAAAAAATAACACCCACCCTCAGTACGAGTCGTGGTACATTGTTTATACCTATTTATTAGTGGTTTATTGAACTGGCTCAGGATAGGAACAGGTCGCTTGTCCTTATGAATGAGGTAACGAAAGATCGGGCTCCGTAAAATGCGAGGAATTGCTTGAAAAGCTGAAGACCTGTTAGCTTTTCTGGAACAACTCAGCTCCATGGAGTTAGTTAATTAGTTGGTTAGTTACTTAGGATTTTTGGTAGTGAAATTATGTTATGTTGCAGTGTAAGATTATGTAAAAGAAGGTGTTAAAGTAAATATGCAAATTAACCTTACTAGTTAAGTAAGGAAAGGATATGGCTACTTGTAGGTGCTTTCTAACTTATAACAGTGCACAAATTGTCTGGCTTCACGCCCTGTTTATCCAACGTTGATTAGCTTTTGACCTAGGCAATGCCATGTGAAATGCATAGAAATAAAACGGCTTCACTTTGACTTCCTACTGAATGTATGAATGTTCCCATTTCCTAGTGTATTACAGGTGTTTTATTTCCTGTAACTCTCTTACTAAATCCTGGATGTGCTTTAAAATCTGTAGCGCAATTTTTCTGGTACTAATTTAAGGACACTTCTTGCAGTTTACAGCGCCTTGTATTCAAGGAAGTAACGGTAATATACCCGGCGACATAATCAGATGTCGAATGTGCGAACAATTTGACAAAGGAACAAAGTATTTTATGTAGATTTACACTGTTGTAATATGTTTTGTAAAACTCGAATAGTGGCTGTTTAGAAACTCTTTATTAATTTATAAAAAAATTAGTCCTGTGTTTTAATTAAATTCGGTTCTCTGTTTCCTCATTTGAAGTGTCTTATTTAGAGGCGCATATAATTATTGAGATTACGTACCGTCGCTATACACTCTTATTAAAGTTTTAACAATTTAATGAATTCTCCGTAAAGTTGGCAAGGACATTACACCTGCCCCATCTGACAAGATTCTCTTGTCTCGAAAATAAATTTCCTAACGAAGCCGAAGCTTGTCATACTGTGAAGTGAGATGCTAACCTGTTCTTAAAAACAGGATGAATTTCGAGACAAGCGATGTTGAGAGTTTGGCTCTTTGCTTCAGTGCCTAACAACCCTTCTGTCACCCCTCATGAAAGTAAAATCGAGCAAGTAGGATTTTGTGTTCTTGATAATGAAAGTACAAGAGAACCCTTCAAATACTTAGAGTGGGATTTGGAGGGTGGGAAGGCGGAGTAGCACGCCGTGGTTTGAATCTCTAAGCTGTCTTATACAAGTACTCTCAATTCAATCAGTCTTGAAAATGCGGAAGCATATGTAGGCTTCCAGAGGTAGACCAATTTGGAAGAGATCTTCCTTATGAATATATATAGAGCATCGCTTTAGAAACTTGAAGTTTATCCTAAAGTGCTTTTCAGCGTGGATCTAAGGAACAGCATTCAGAACCACTTGCTCTACTCCCATACGCTCTAAACCTTACATAAACGTTAAAATTAAGGAGTATGGAGATATGACTGCAAAATGACAAGGGACACAGGGACCGCTACTGCCACAGGTGTTTACCCACTATGCAATTTTTTTCTAGTGCTTCCTTTTTAGCAATAAATAGTATAGCAGAAAGACAGGTTCGAAAGAACTTTTCTTCATAGACTTGAATCGCGCTAACCACAGTGTTAATATGTTTAATTATCGTTAACTGCATGAGAAGTAAATAATCGTGCATTTCGTTTTACAAGAAGGGAATTACTTCGAACATTTTAAAAACGGGTTGAGAGGACAGCAATTAATCCAGCGATTTACTTGGAAAAAGCAAACATGCTCATGTTTTTGCCAATATACATACACCTTTCCACATGAAAAAATTCATTATTTGTTTATTTTATTAAAGTACCGTGTAATATAATATTACGTTATGCAATTTGTCACCAGTAAAAGAATTTCGATGCTCCACCCTTGTCAAAGCAAGACTCGGTTTTAAAATTTTGAGTCATTTATTGGTTGGTAGACAGATTTCTTAACAGCTTATGTCACAAGGCCTTTAGCAACAGAAACAACAGAACACAGAAGAAGCGGACTTACAACACTATCCGTAGTCACACTAGAATCAGCAAGTCAAGATTTCGAGCAGTCTTCTGGGCGTTATAAACAGTGCTGTCGCTTTGATGAAGTGTTTCACCCAAACATCTTTTTTTATGACTTAACAGCCCTAGTGTGCCCAGGTATCCGCATTGTTGAGGCTTCACGATCACACTGAGACACACCACATTCAGTAGAACTCTGGAAGAGTGATCAGCACGACGCAGAGACCTCTACCTGGTAACGTACAACACTCGCAGGAGGCAGACACCCATGCCTCTGTGGGATTCGAACCCGCAATCCCAGCAAGCGAACGGGGGCAAACCCACGCCTTAGACAGCGCGGCCACTGGGATAACCACCCAAACATCTAACCTTTTCATAATTCTGTCCTTGTATCCACCAATAACATCAAACTCTTCAACAAATTACAAAGCCTATCTCGTCTAGGTACAATTTAAAGTCTTTTCTTACCCAAGGAAAATAAACACTGTATGCGTTGCACATTCAAAGTATGCCTACTGTATGTTACTCACTCCAAGAGCCGCTGAGTGTTCTGAGAATCAAGCGAAATGTACCAACATAGAGCGAGCAAACTGTACTATTATTTTACTTTACACCATGAATTAAACAAACTTGCCTCTGTTTTGTAAAGGTTTAAATTCAACACATGGGAGAAAACACTCATGTGGTATAACGTAGGCTTAATTCTAATTATTGCCTTATATTTTCGCCAAGTAAGCTTAATCTTTCCAAAGCTTAGAAGTATACGTTATTTTGGGAAATTACTCACTTGTTGTAAAACTTCGGGGGATGAACTCAGAGAAAAAGTCAAAGGTTTGGTCACCTCGTTTTTTCAAGGAAAAGAGTCCGCGGTTGCTGCAAGCGGAGCAGTTATCTGGAACGTCGTTTAGAGCAAATGTCACAAACAGTTGACTGCAAATTCAAACGGACGCAACTGGTCATCAAAGAAAGTCCCGTCTATGGGGCGTTGCTGGAATGATACTGACAAAAGAAAACAGAAGCACTCGGGAGAAAAATCTGTACCAGTATCACTTTGTGCACCATAAATCCCAAACGGAGAAGTCTGGGATCGAATCCGTGCTTCCGCGATGAGTGGCCGGCTGCCAGCTGTCTGACTCACGGCAAGGACTTCGTGGCTGTCATATACATAATATATGGAGGAACTGTGCATGCCTCAACTCTGAAGTCAGATTTCATGCCGTGGGATTCTTGCTGCTTCTCAGTACTTGAATGGGAGCGTATGAACACACATACACACAAACACTTTTATGTGTAATAGAATAATTAGCATTCTGCGGTTATTCTGTTCCATTGCAGCAAGTCATTCTTATAATTCCAAACACAAATGCCAAAGGTGTTCCAGTCGGTGGCCGCGTGTCTTGTGCTCCAGTCATAACTATGGGAAGCATTATGGTCTCCAACTTTGCCAAACACAAATGTCACGAATTGTAACCAATTTATTAGACCCACTAAATGCACACAATTGTGTATATTTAGTGGGTCTAATAAATTGACTACAATTCTTTATAACAGTGCATGGAACATACAACCTTAATACAAATTTCAAATTTAGGTAGCATGCATGCATATTTGTTAATCAATTTTTCCAGTCAAACACAAGTTTTCTGTTTATTATTATTATTATTATTATTAATATATGGCTGCAACATGTTTCGGCCCACGAGTGGCCATCATCAGGTACACAATACAAAAACTAGAAGAAGGTGTAATGGCAGTAGCCAAATAATAATAATAATAAAAAGAAAAGTTGTGTTTGACTGGAAAAATTGATCATTTTATGCAACAGAACGGGATAGGACATTTGAAAATTCATACATATTAATGAGATCGGCCAATGGTGCCTCTGTAAAGGGAGGGGCTTTTTATAGAAACAGCAGCTGTAGATGCGAATATTTTATGTTTAAGATTCTGTGTGCTGTTTGGAGAAGAATGCCAATACTATGTATTAAGAGAAGGAGCTACGCAGCCCGGTGGTTGGGAGAGGCAACTTCTGTTTGTTGCTTATTAAGTTACTCCCTGGTGTGGAATGCGTACTTATGTAGGGGAAAATTACAAAATGTATAGAGAAAATGGAATGTATTTTAATGATTTAGAAATAACAGACATTAGTGGACATACAGTGCTTTGGAGTTTATATTTTATATCAGATATTTAAAATTACCCATCAAAGAACAGGTGAGTTAAAAATATGGATCTCTTATTTACTGGTAAATGACCCTGATTATTGTGACGCTGCGTTGATAGATGAAACAAAAATTTTGGTTAGGTATTTTGTGCAAATTTTTTATATTGGCAGTGTTACCGTAGCCTTTGCTTTGTGGACTGTCATCGTAATTTTTCTCTTCTGTAATACAACTTAAAGTTACATGTCGTTTCTTAAGATCGTACTAGCTGCCTCTCGTTCAGTCTCGTGAATTTAACAAAATCCTGTCCCTTTCTATGCTACCTGACTCTCAGAAGCTTATTTCTAATTATTACTTTAATTAAATACCAAGATTAATACACCACGTAGCTTTTATTCAGAGCTGTAGTAAAACTTTATTATTTTTTGGGGAATGATTTTAATTTCATGTTCACATTGCGTTAACAATGCACCGCGAATGGCTTGGATGTACACAGAGGAGACAGAACTTTTTCTCGGACTTAATGAGATATCCTGTCATGTTATTGGGTAAGTTTCGTGTTTACTTGACAATTCATATTTCATTATAGAAGACTCGAAACGAAGTCTAGAAATGAGGCAGGGTTTCATAAAATTTAGAATTTGTTCGTGAGAAGTCAGCTGCTAATTATATATACAGAAAATTCGTACGAAGTCCATTTTAACATACCAAAAATGGTGCATTGCATGATAATATGGTACAGAGCAGAATGTTTGGAAGCAAGAGAGGAAACCTTTGGGGAATGTATTAATATCAAGAGAAATTTTTCACGGTAAGTAATCGCCAGTTGGTATTATTAAACTGTGATTAAATCAAAGACGTTGGGATTGGCGGACAGTCTGTTACGTGTACATAAAATAAGAAATACTTGCAAAATTCTGGTTACGGATCATTGTGATCCAAAGCCAAGATTCAGGCATAAAGGATAAATATAGGTAAAAGCTGAGACACTTACAGTTTTGAGAATAAGGTAAGATGGTAAACTTAGGTAAAAGTAATAGACAGTCTTGCTACGTAATAAGTGATTATAATAGAGAATTTTAGAAGAGTGCAGTTTTCTGGAATTTGACTTTTAGTTGTGTCGTAATTTGTTATCAACATTCCGGTAACAAATTGTCAGTCAACAAGAGAGCATGGCCAATAGAACCATAACCCTTATAAAAAAATTTCTGAAACCTCAAAATCCATACTTCGATTTCTGTTGAATTTGTAAGGTTTATGTGAACCCGATTCTTAATACTAATTCGTCTGGTCTAAGGCGCGCAGTATTAACAATCATTAAGTCTAGATACTATAGCGTATACTGCATATGGCGTCTAAGGTGAGCAGACTCTGTAGGCGTAAGGTAAATCTGTCACTATGCAGGCCAAGAAGTGGATATGTAGATCCACTCACATCGGCACCAAATGGAGGAGAGTTGTCAGATACATGCTCCGGCCGCTTTATCCCCGAGGATACCGCCGCGGCAGCCGTTGACTAGGAGGGTGGGTGAGGCCAGGAGAACTCTGGCGTCATACAGACATATATTTTGAGAACTGTAAGACCGTAATTTAGTATAATTTAATTAAAGAATGTGAGTATTTCTAAATTTATATGCATATTCATTTGGTTGCTGTGTAGAAGTTCTGTAAACGTAGGAATAACATTTGAAGCCTTCTGATTACTGTGTATTGTTCATGTGAATTTGCGAAAGGGAAGTTTTACAGTGCAGGTAAAATGTTTTACTTCAGCTTGGCTAACATTGCGGTGGGCTTTTCAATTAAAATGTATTGAAAGTTTTATTTCACGCCTCTTGTTTTAAACAAATAATTTACCTATGGAGAGCTCGCGGCAGAACATTTTATTTAAAATAAAATTGTTTTATAAAGCGGACCTGAAGGTAGTGCATTTACATTGCATTTCGTGCACGTTATATCTGCCGTATGTGAAAATGCGGATTTTATACAGAAGTTTGGCCTTCCTGCTGATTTCCTACGTTGTAGAAAGTTTCGATACGTAATTAAATAAAGACCACCCATTTTGGAGCCTTAATTTTTATACGGTGTGCAAAACTGACATAGTCCAAATAGCCAGTGTCCTTTCAAAGTTTCATTTTGCAAATAATTCACGAGAGTTTGATACGCGGTTTTAATTGTATTCATTGTGCTGAGTATCTCTTAATTCAAGAGAATATAATTTTAAACAGCATTATAGGCACAAGATATCTTATTTACAAAATTGTAACAGGAACACTGTGTGTCGATTCTGAATATGGATATATATTAACCCTTTAAAGACGAAGCGTATCTGTTTTATATAAGGACTCAGTGCCTACCGCGCTGTAAACACACTCCACTTCGGTTATAAAAACTAACCTCTTAATGTTTTATAAGGCAAAATTTGCTGTTTGTGCTGAGATCCGTACAAAACACATAAACGCAATGTGGGTACCACGTAGAATTTTTTTAATGTTAAACCTGGTGGTACGTAAAGTTACCGCTAGTCTTTAAAAGGTTAATGTAAATAATATATTCAAATATGTGCCAAGAATATTGATTGTTTTTTTTTGCTTTTATTTGACCGCGTTTTATCAGCAACTTAAAGTAAATATCGTAGAATAAGTACATTAATCACGGGCCATGAAGTAAACAGAATCTGGAGGGCCTCATCTTGTCTTATTTTACGCTAACACTCGCCCGCTGACAAGCAGCAGCTGAGTTACTCTGAAGGGAAGTAGACATACTTGCGAGCATCAGATCGTCATTGCCATCGCATTGCGTTTACGTCTGCCAGGTTCTAACAGTAGGCCCGCAGTTGCCTACAGTGACTAACAGTAGGCCCGCAGTTGCCTACAGTGACTAACAAAATCCCAAAATCCCTCTTATCTACGCTGTTTGTGAATTTGATCTTCCATGAAGAAATCGGCTTAGGTGAATTTGACTGACAGAGGGACCGGCATGAAACGAGACATTTAAGGCAAGAAGAGGCTAATCGGCACGCTGGTTAAATTTTAATTGCATGAAAAATATGTGTCTTTGTAGCCTGGTTATACCTGACCTAGTGAATACACAGTAAGTTATTCAGATAACGCATAGAAACGTTACATATACGTTGAAAGCCAGTTTAGGAGAGTAGTTAGAATGATTATACTAAGGTCTGGGCCGTCCAGTTATCGATTCAAGGCAGAGGCAGTAGCTTATTATTTTCTCTAAAACGTACAGATCGCCTCTGCGGCCTCCCCCGCCCCCCCAACCTCCGGTACACAGGATAGCGGGAAATTTTTCCCTGGAAGTCGAGCCGTCGGTATTTGAAGTTCAACACTAATTTCTGTATAGTTATGAGGTTAAGAGTGAGTGGATCTCCGTATTTTCTTCCCTTATATGCCTTCATGGCAGGTGCAGAGATGACTTTACCTTACTTTCTAAATATTGTTTTCCGGACCACGGATTTTTGTGTCAGTATCTTTCACGCCTTTTAAAGTGGGTGCTGAATATGGGTAGGAGGGTTGTATGACTTTATTCGTAAAAAATATGACAACATAAAAGTAATTCAAATTACGTTTTCATCCTACATTCAATTCAGGTATTCGTAACTGGAAAATATGTACGAGCCTATACTGTTGATAGTAGTTGTAATGTATGCATTGCACGGTGGGTACGTTTGACTCCAGTTGTTGACACAGTACTTCCACTTCAAAAGGGTTTTGGCTCAAAGTTTAAAAGTACACTGGCCTATTTATAACAGGCTACGGGCTGGGCGCTATCCCGGCCGTGATAACGCAGCCGGTATAGCGACTACGCTACAGGCTGGACGTTCCGTAGGCCGTGCTGGTGGCAATGAGAATTTCCGCACCCGTCGAGACCGGCCGTGGGGCCCAACCAACCTTCTGTGCAGTGGTTACCGGGGGTCTGTCTAGGCGGTAAAGCACCCGGCACTTGGAGTTGACCACCCACCCCCGATCTAGCGCGAAATACATAAGATGTTAATATTAATGTTAATGTCACTGTAGGCCTATGTAATGTTAATATATGATAAGTCATCTAAAACTCATACTGCTAACGTATTTACAGGGGGAGATCTCTTCGGATCATATAAGATCGAGAGAGATATTTGTACGCAAGCCCCAGGTAGAGTGTGAACAACTGCGAACTTAAACCTGGAACAGCTCACGTTTAACCTTTTAAAGCCTAGCGGTAACTTTACGTACCACCAGGTTTCATATTAAATAATTCTCCATAGTGCTCAAATCGCGTTTACGTATTCTGTACATATCTCAGAAAAAAGAGCAAATTTTGCCGTAAACATCAGCAAGTCATTCGTTTTTTATAACCGAGGTTGAAAGTGTTTCCTGCGCGGTACGCAGTCTTTACATAATGCAGATTCAGTTTCGTCTTTAAAGGGTTAATATTAAACATTCTAGTTTTATGCTTGTTAACTCTGCGCATTTCAGAATTTTAGTATTTTAATATTGTAATCATTCCAGTAAGGCGACGTAGTACCTAGATGGGCGTATTTGGCTTGTGCTTCTTTGTTCTGAGTAACTCCCTGATGATGGTACCCGAGTGCTGCAACACGTAGGAGTTTTATACCTTTTATGACTGTACTTTATTAAGTGTGTAAGTTGGCTGATGCGTTAACTGGGCTACTGTGTTTGTAAGCATCTGTCAAGTTTAGCTTCAAAATCGACAATAAGAAAGAACATCACTTTTATTTTGAGTACGACGGGAGTGTATTGTCCCCGGAATTTATTTTAGTATTTCATTTAATTTGTATGTAGTTTCGGTTACGAATATAGCAATAAGGGAGCCACTGGTACAGATCGTGTGATCAGCATTAGACTATTGACTCTTCAAAGTAATGCGTTCCTCTGTGAACTTCCTATGTTTGTCAAATTCAACATACTAACTCCACTTTAATATTCTTTTGAGTAAGTGCAATCCAGTTCTCACTTTTCTCTTGTTAATGTCACGCTTCCAGTTTCGAAAGGTATACTGTTTCCTTACATTCATTAAAACACATTTATTAAATATGCAGGGTATACACAAAAGAACGGTGCGGTTTCAAAAGTTAACAAGAAATTTATTTCTCACCTTACACGGGCACAACGTACACCGTCAGCAGCGACAACTGTCCAAGTTTCACATGCGTTAATCACAGTCCTTCAATGTGTGCACCCTGGGTCACACGACACACAAACACACGGTAATCAAATTCATCCCAGACTCGGTGTAGCTTGTCCGCTGTAATTGTCTGCAGTGCATTCGTTATCCGATCACGAAGTTCCTTGAGGGACATGGGCAATGGTGGTAC